>JAYMZC010000261.1:988732-1353875 GCA_036346975.1 Drosophila prolongata | reverse complement strand
TAACGTAGACAGCTTTGTTAATTCACTGGAGTCTGTACTCGTCTCTGCAGCAAGAAGAAGCATATGTCCACTCACGCTACATAGAGCAATTGTCAACATCTAGTACAAAACACTCACTATGGAGAGCTCACCCTACTCTAAGCTCACCGAAAGTAACTGTGATGCCTATTAGAAATCCCACAGGCGGCTGGGCGCGCAGCGATGCAGGCAGAGCCAGCACGTTTGCAAACCACCTTAAAAATGTCTTTCAACCAAATCCTGCCACTAGTGCGTTCACTTTGCCGAAAAAAGCCAAAAATACTATTAATTTTGTTAGGCCCTCAATTTTTGGACTTCTACTTAACAGTTTGTCGCTAATATAGTGCACATATAGACTGGATCGATACTGGCGTTAACTGGTTTGCATAACTTTTGCTACCAATTTCCCTAGTAGACCTTTTTTAAATAATTACCATCTTTAGACAACCGTCGTAATATGTTTGGTGCCCTGTAGAATCCTGAGTTACTGGGTCGCCTAAACTGATATGTAAATTGTACTAGTAGAATACTTATTTTTAATTTTTGTAGATCAAAATACTACGTTCACGAAACTTACTGAATACTATAATAGCCCAGACCCCCTTTACGCTACTACTGACCCCTTGCCAGTCTTTAGAGCTTACATTTTATTATATATAATATAATATAAAATTAGTATGCATGTATTTTAACTTTTCCTGTTCGACTATAATTTGTCCTAGATTTTCACCTTTCGAGATCTCGAGACCATAAGATACATAGGTCTACGCGTATAAATTAAAACAGTTTGAGTCAACTACCAACATAAAACTTTTTTTTGGATTGTTTTTACGAATTGAGAAAAAATGTATACAATTCTTAAATTTAACTTAACTTAACTTAACCTATTAAAAAAGAAATTTGTAAGTTTAATAGCTAAAAATCTATATCGAATTTATTTGTTGTTGCTTGTATTTTATTTATTTAATTATTTAGGACCCCAATTACTTTCTATAAAACATATTATGCGCACCATATTTTTGTCTTGTCACATTGCGCGATGGTGTTGCTTTATTTAAAATGGCTAGATAAAGACATTTTCTTTACAAGAACGCTATCCTATGACCTTACAAATTTTTGTTTCTCACGGAGCCCTATTCTTCACTGGGAGATCGCGAGATGTGAAATAAGGACAATATAGCATCGGACAGCGATTAGCGATTTTCACAACACCATGTTGAAAAGCATTTAATCCGATTTTAGGCCTTTACTGCAGAATATTTCGCTATATTGCAGGCATAACATAACGTCATCAGCGTACATGAGGACACGGGACTAGAGGGAGATTGTTAATAAACAACGTAAAGAGAAGTGGACCAAGGTGGCTCCCTTGTGTTAAATATTGAGCTTTTAAAAAGATCACGTTGAGACCCACGACTAAGATAAGCTAAGATCTATGTTCAAAGATCACATGGGATTCATAATAATTCTAGCTTTGTATACCCTTGCAGAGGGTATTATAATTTCAGTCAAAAGTTTGCAACGCAGTGACGGAGACATTTCCAACCCCATAAAGTATATATATTCTTGATCAGCATCACCAGGAGAGTCGATCTAGCCATGTCCGTCTGTCCGTTTCTACGCAAACTAGTCCCTCAGTTTTAAAGCTATCTGCTTGAAACCTTCCCATTATATAAGTCGGAACGATCCGGATCGGGCGACTATATCATATAGCTGCCATATAACTGAACGATCGGAAAAGCCATAACTTTTGTGTTTCCAAAGTTAGGAAGTTGGAATTTTCTATGGGTTTTATTTTTGGCCAATCAATCCGATCTACCTAATTTCATAAGGATCAGACGACTATATCCTATAGCCGCCATATAACTAGTTGATCGGAAATGCCATAACTTTGGTGTTTTCAAAGTTAGGAAGTTGGTATTTTCTATGGGTTTTATTTTTGGCCAATCAATCCGACCTACCGAATTTCATAAGGATCGGCCCTATATCTTATAGCTGCCATATAACTGAACGATTGGAAATGTAATAACTTTGGTGTTTTTAAAGTTAGGAAGTTTTTATGAGTATTAAGAATGCATCATATGAATAATTTTGGGGAATATAATTTACAGAATATTCTGCAAGGGTATATTAACTTCGGCTCCGCCCGACGTTAGCTTTCCTTTCTTGTTTTACATAAGACGTTATCTCCAAAAGGTTTGTTGTCGTAGACCTTCCCCTATAAATCCATGTTGACTTGGGTTCACCTGGAACACTGTCGGGATCTGGTGAATAGACTGGTTTAACATTTTTTAGATCCAAGAGCCGGATCTTTCCGACTTATGTATATACTACATGCGATAGGACAACTTTTGGGAAAGTTTTAAGCAGACGCTTTAAAACTGAGGGACTAGTTTGGGTAGAAACGGACGGACGGACTGGCGATTCTCCTGGTGATGCTGATCAAAATAATATATATATTTTACAGGGCCGGAAATGTCTCTTTCACTGCGTTGCAAACCTCTGACTGAAATTAAAATACCCTCTGCGAGGGTATGAAAACATGCTTGTTGTGCCAATAAATAAGTTCGTCACTGCATGTACACACATATGTACATATGTAAGTTACTTTGTTTGCAAAAAAAACGCAAATTAATAGAAAATAAATATAGTCGTTTTATAGAACAATACAGTTGTGTTATATTTGCAAGGGAATACATACATATATAAGCTTTGACTTGGCGAAATTATCTCATTTTCTTTTTCGACTTTGAAGGTGATACTTGATGTTTAACACAAAAAGTGTTGACCAATAGTCGCCTAAAATGTTCTAGCATATTAATATTGTTTCGTAATTCTTATAATTTATTTATAAGACTATGGAAAAGTATTATAAGGTATATTTATTTACCTATTTTACAAAAATTTTCCAAAATCAACAATGTTATATTTGTAAGTATGACCGTATAGCATAATAATACCACAAAATTTAAATGATGACTTGAGCTGGCAAGAGGTTGAGGCTATTCACTTATGTTTATCCCGACATTTCCTCAAAATATATCGAGCACAACAGATTTACCAAATGATGTATCCCGTAATTCAACCAAAATGGTATTTTACAGAGCATACGTATGTTTAAGGCCACATTCGATCCTAAAGCCCTAGTACTCAGATCAATGATAACTGTAACGCCAGTCAAGAGAGAGAGCGAGAGGCAAGCAGCTGAATGAACTTCTGGTGAGCCCTAGCGCAAAGATTAAAAAAATTTAATGTTTTGGTGGTGCGCTTCTCACTGAAAATTTCAATAAATATAGGGAAAAAAATCAAAAAAAAACCGTCAAAGTCGATTGCAGGAGTTTTCTTGTGAGGGTGGTAACCTTTCGTCGGGGTGCCTCTTTGTCGGAGCGAAGTGTTTCTTAAGTCAAAAATGTACGAAAAAAAAACCAATAAAAAACTTAGAAAATCGCCTGTTAGAACTAAGTGCAGCTATGAACTTTGAATAAAGCCTAGTATCCTGATCGACGAAAACCGTACGCCCAGTCATGAGAGAGAGCGAGAGGCAAACAGCTGGCGTTCACTTTTCGTCGGGCCTTTTTTTCACGTCGGTCTCCTGATCGACGAAAAAAAATACCAGAAAATTCCATAGCGTTGCCAGTCTGCGGAAACGTGAACCCTAGCGAAAAGATAAAAAATTTAATCTTTGGCGTGCGCTTCTCACTGAACATTATAAGAATGGAGGGAAAAACTCAAAAAACTCACAAAAGTCGATTGCAGGTGTTTACATGTGAGGACAAAATAACATTAATACTATCTGGGGTGCCTCTTGTCAGAGCAAAATGTTTTTAGGTTCAGAATGTACGAAAAAACACAATAAAAGTGCAGCTATGAACTTTAAATTAGCAATAATTATCAGTAAATTAAAAAAAAAAACAACTTTTAAATTTAAATTGTATTGTTTTTTAATTTCTTGTACAGCGGCAGACTTGTCTTGCCAAGGTATTTGATAATATCATTTAAAGGCTCTTTCCCGCAAATACGATATTTGAATTTTAACGGCTTGTCAACAAACCCAGCTGATTGACAGTACGACCGTAGCACGCTTAAATCTGATGAACTCTCAAACTTTTGGTCACACTGGAAAGATTAAAGTTTTTACGCTAGCGTAATCGTTTGTCGATCTGGATACTAGGCTTAAGCAAATAATTATCAGTAAATTAAAAAAAAACAACTGTTATATTTAAAATGTATTGTTTTTTAATTTCTTTGTACAGCGGCAGACTTGCCAACGTAGTTGATAATATCTTTTAAAGGATCTTTCCAGCAAATACGATTTTTGAATTTTAACTGCTTGTCAACAAATCCAGCTGATTGCCAATACGAACGTAGCACGCTTCATTATGATGAACTCTCGAAAATGCAGTCACACTGGAAAGATTAAAGTTTTTACTCGTTTTTCGATCTGAGTACTAAGCTTTACCTTCTAAATACACAATATTGGAGACATTTCGGAAAACAGAATTTTGTATAATTTAATGTTCTATAATTAATTTAATTAATTAATTTCATCATTGACGCGACTTTCCAGCCATACACAGAGATTTTTAGTATGCTTTTGTGTTGGTTCAAAACTCAAAATATAGAAGAAAAATGTTAAAGTAGCCTCTTAAGGAGTTTTGCGTGAAGTCGGTGATCGTATTTTCATGTTAACTAAAAACGAGAACCATTGCGCAGGGATTGGAATGTGGGAATAAAGTATAACGCTCCATGTTTGCTAGCCACACTTTAGCAGTATAACCATATATTGATGACGATAGTAAAACGTTAAAAATTGGCCATCTCTAATTATAAATTGAGTTGGCAAAACATGTAAACTGCCCACTTAAATCTAATAGGCGGTCATGGCTGAGGAAACTGTTATTCTTATTTTATTAGTTTTGGTTATGCTCATTGGGTCATACTTGGCCGGGAGCATACCGATGTTGATGAAATTAAGTGAGGTTGGTAATTCTCAGGCATTTTAAAAATAAATTAAATTTTTTAATATACATATATACAGTGGTTTACTTTTTTTCGACCAGTACCCATCCAAAACATTAAAGCTGAACTAAATAGGTTAACAAATTAAGCTAACAGCCCAGTTCAATGTCTTATTAAAGGTTTTACAAATATTTTTTAATTAATCGAAAAAAATATTAAAGATTCGACTTGGGGATCAAATTCATGGCAGAAATGTCGGTCGCTTGTCTTGGAAAAAAATTTTTGAGTCCACGATATATTAGTTAATACATTGAAGATAATTTAATTAATAATTTTGGACCTTCCATTAATGCTTATTTTAGATTTAATCAAAGCATATACTTGACATAATGTTACCTTAGTTTATAACTTTTCCCATGATTCCGTCTCTGGACGGGCTGGTTGGTTTATGCTGTGAGCCACTGTACGTACTTTGGGATGAGCATTAATATTTTCTACCAAAAAATATCCATTTTAGGAAAAGCTAAAATGTGTCACTGTGCTTGGAGCTGGCTTATTAGTGGGTACTGCATTAGCCGTTATTATACCAGAAGGAATTCGTTCGCTCTATATGAGTAGTGGGCGCGAACAACTGACACCTGGCCCGGAGCTTCAAGATTACTCACAGACTATTGGACTTTCTCTTGTGCTTGGTTTTGTCTTCATGATGTTGGTGGACGTATCGCAACGAAAGAGCAATACTGGAGGTGACAAAAAAAATAGTGCCACACTTACTCTTGGATTGGTGGTTCATGCTGCAGGTAATATAATTTGTGGATTTCCTTTGAAATAGATGATTCTAAATTCTCTGCGCTTTGATTTTTGTTTGCAGCTGACGGAGTAGCTTTGGGAGCAGCAGCCACTACCAGTCATCAGGATGTCGAGATAATTGTATTTTTAGCTATAATGCTTCATAAGGCTCCCGCAGCATTTGGGTTAGTCACTTTCCTATTGCATGAGAAAGTTGACAGGCAGCAAATTCGGCGACATCTAGCCGTGTTTTCCTTATCGGCACCCCTTTTAACTATTCTGACATATTTTGGAATTGGCCAAGAACAAAAGGAAACGTTAAATTCAGTAAATGCCACAGGAATAGCTATGTTGTTTTCAGCCGGAACATTTTTGTACGTTGCCACAGTGCATGTTCTGCCAGAACTCACTCAGGGGGGAATTTCACAGATCGATCAGCGTGATTATCGTTTATTAGAGGAATCTCGGGATATTGCTACGAATGACATAATTGCCGGCAACAGTATACAATCGTTAAAATATAGTGAATTGGTAATTATGATTTGTGGGGCGCTGCTGCCACTCATCATAACATTTGGACATAAGCATTAGGATAAGCATACCAACACTCCAGATAAAAAGTGTTAAAGTTAAGGGATAATATGCAATAGATTTTGTGTTTAAGCTGTAAAAAATTAATAAAATAACATTTCATTGATACTTTAAAATGTGACGCGCATCTGCAACACTGTTGCGGACAATGTGTTTACAATTTTAAAATTAAATTGATAAAATTTTGTGTCGACCGATTAACTATGATAAATGTATTCAATTTGTGTACTTGTTATTATATATCAGGTTGTCAAATATCTCACTTCCGGTTTTTCTTTTTTTTGAATTTGGCGGCTTTGTGAAAAGCGCTACATATCGGTATCGGGCAATGCTATATATCGATTGAAAGGGGTTGACATAACCTACAATTCATACCAAATTTGGTTATTGCTTTGAAAAGTTTTGTATGTGTAAACATGGAGTTCGATAACGTTTCGGCGTTGTTTTAAAGTTTTCCTTCGTAAAAGGTAAATTCGCTAGAGAAACATTCCGTGAGATCAATGGTGTTTTAGGGGATGGTACTCTATCACTTCGAACCGCGGAGGAATAATTTCGACGATTCAGAGCCGGTGAAAAAGCCATCCGGCGGAAGTCCTGTGACTACGAATACTGATCAAATCATGGAAAACATCAAGCTAGATCGGCATGTGACATCTCGTGACATCGCCGAGGAGATAGGAGTTAGTCACTAAACCGTTTTAAAACCATCTGCTGAAGGCTGGATACAAAAAAAAAGTTTGATGTTTGGGTACCGCATGATTTGACGCAAAAAAAACCTTTGGACAGAATCAACGCCTGCGATATGCTTCTGAAACGGAATGAACTCGACCCATTTTGAAGCGGATGGTGACTGGCGACGAAAAATGGATCACACACGACAATATCAAGCGAAAACGGCCGTGGTTGAAGGCCGATGAATCGTCCAAAACAGTGGCCAAGTCGGGATTGACGGCCAGGAAAGTTTTGCTCTGTGTTTGGTGGGATTGGAAGGGAATCATACACTATGAGCTGCTCCCATTTGGCCAGACGCTTAATTCTACCATCTTCCACATGTTCCTGTCCGTGGCGAATGCCCTTACTGGTGTAAAGTTGGACTCAAAAGAGAGTTGTGAAAAGTGGCTGTCAAAGTTTTTCTCAAATAAGGACGGAAGTTTCTACGAAGGGGGTATTATGAGGTTGCCGTCTAAATATGAACACATTATCGAACAAAATCTCGAAATCTGCAAGAGCATTTTAAGTTTTCTGTAGATCGGATTACGCGATTGTTAATCAACAAAAAACTGCCCTTTTTTTAGGTAAAATTTTGACTGTTTTCTTCAAACCTTCGCCAAATTCACAAGAATCAATATTTTTAAAAATCCTTACGTGTTTCTCTAGCTATACTTATGTAGATCAAGAGGATTATTTTTTTTGCTGGTTCAAATTTACAGCACTTTAGGCACTTTCCACGAAACACGTCTCAGGGCGCCAGCCATATAGCCGCCATTTTGAATTTTTTTTATAAAAAAAATTATTTTGTACTATCATACATGATTAACAACATCCCTAAGTTTCATTCACTTACTCCCCCTCCTTCTGGTCTAAAAAAAATCGCAAACAAACGCTGAAAAAAACAAGGGTGACAGTGGTGTAACCCCTTAAGCAGCGCAAGTTAATTTTAAAATTTAGCAAAGCCCACTCTAACGCCCACAAATTACAAAACACTTTAAAGACCTTAAGTCGTCCAGTTGTTGGGCGGAATATGTTAAAACCGCACAAAAAAACTTACTCGTTCGATATCTATAGACACACCAAAAAGTTTCCACAGTCACCAAGTAATATGCTGCAAACTTTCAAGCACGATGGCGGGGGTGTATCTATAAAAATGGAGTTGGTCCCACGGTATTAATCGATGGAATAATGCAAAAGGAACAATATTTGAGAATTTTATAAGAAAATCTACCAAAGTCTTCTGGAATACGGGTTTTTTGTTGAAAAAGGCATTTTTCGGCAAGACAATGACCCAAGCATATGTCCCATTTGGTCAAAAATTGGGTTTTAAATAAAAAATTTCAGGCCACGAAGTCAACTGCGGTGCAAAACTCTAACATTTGACTATTTGCTCTAGCATTTGATACCCTTGCAGAGGGTATTATAATTTTAGACAAAAGTTTGCAACGCAGTGAAGGACACTGTCTTGCGTCATATGGAGTTGCCTTTAACAACTACCCCACACGCGTAGGTCCGAAGAGAGGGTGGCGTGCGCCGTGTAAGTTGCGTTTTATTCTGTTAATAATTCAAATCAGACTCATACATTTCAAACTAACTTAAGCTTACCGCAGTGTGCCCTCCTACAATTCACAAGACAATGAGAAGCACAATTTGTGGCGGCATCCATGTTACCGAGATTAGTAAGCCCACATTTCAAGGGCCACGAAATCCAAACAAGTTCGGATAAATTAACAAATACTTGATTTCTCTTACAATACTTATTCTACCTATCGATCACAATGTTTAACCGTCGACATCCCCGACCCCGTGAAGAACCGCTTCACTCAAATCCAAAACCGCGAGTTTTGAGACGGGCCGCAACATTGTCCGAGATAGGCCATTGTCGTTCACGCGCACTGTAGCGCGTCTGACGACTCCATCAGCTCCGCTGTATATCTCCTCCACGATGCCCTTGCGCCACTCTCGTCTCGGCAAGGCAGGATCGCAGACGAAGACCATATCGCCCTGGCGGATGGGCTCCGTTCTCCGGCACCACTTCTCGCGGCGCACAAGCGTAGGCAGGTACTTCAGGACCCACCTCCTCCAGAAACGATCTCGCCTCCACTGCTTTCGTGTAGAACCCTCCTTGGGTAGCTCCGCATCCAATCCAGGCGTATTCGGCACATTAGCTGCTCCCTTGAGCAGGTCGTTTGGGCAATTGAAAACCCATTCAATGCTTCTGCTGGACAACTCACTCTGTATCCTCTCCGTCTCGAACACGTCTCCAAATAGTCTGGCCTCCCTGTAAGCTCCCACAAAGTTCTTGCCGTTATCACTCCGCAGTCTCTGTACTGGTCCTCTACGGCACACGAAGTTCCTGATCGCTATTATGCAGGAATCCGTCGACAGGTCATGCGCCAACTCCAGATGAATCGCCCTTGACGTCAGGCACGTAAACAAGGCGACCCAACGCTTCTCTCTGTGACGGGATACAGTCACCAGCAGTGGTCCAAAGTAGTCCAATCCGGTGTACTTGAATGGCCAACCCCCCGCTTCCAATCGATCCTCTGCAAGGGGTCCCATTATCGGCGGCATCGGCGGCATCGGCCGCGTTCGCTGCAACTTGCACTCGTTGCACGACGAGATTACTTCCTTCATCACTCGTCTCATCTTTGTTACCCAGAATCTCGTCCGGATCTGAGCAATTGTCGCATCCACATTTTGATGCTTCATCTGGGCGTGAAAATGCCTCACAATAAATTTCGTAAGACTGTGCCTGTGTGACAGTATTACGGGCCTCCTCGCGCTGTACGGCATGCACAGCGCGGCATCAACTCTGCCATAAGTTCGCAGAACTCCGTGTTCATACACGTAAGGCGCCAGACCTCGAATCTCACTCGAGCTGGCGACGTTCTTTCCGCATTCCGCCGACCTCATCTCGTCGGGGAACGACTCCAATTGGGCCTGTCTGACTAACAGGTTCTCCGCGGCCTCACACTCCGTTGCAGTGAGTCCGTACTTCTCGAGCTCGCTTCTCTGTTTGCGGCACCAGCGCGCAAGCCTTAAGACCCAGGCTGTGGTCCTCACCAGGCGACTGAAGCTCGAGTATCTCTGAAACGGAATGACAAATTCATTTGTGGCCACCAATGCAAACTCACTGGGCATCTCCTCTACATCAGGCGCATCTGGAACGCGCTTAGTTCCCTCCTCTGGCGCCGGCCAGCCGCTCTCAGGCTGCCTCAAAAATGCGGGTCCCCTTAGCCACCGTGATTCCGGGCTAAGGTCCGCCTTATTCTGCGACCGCGTCGCATCATCCACTGCGTTGTCAGCTGTAGGTACCCATCGCCACTGGGAAACCTTCGACGACTCCAAAATCTCCGCCACTCGGTTGCCAACAAACTGCTTATACCGGCGGTGGGTGCTGCCGATCCATCTCAGCACCGTTTTTGAGTCCGTCCATAACACCGTCTCGCTGGTGTCCACACTGTGATCCTCCTTGACAGTGTTCATCAGTTTGGTTCCACCACTGCCTGCAGCTCTAGCCTTGGGATCGACATCGCTCTCATGGGCGCGCACTTCGTCTTTGCGCACACGAAGCTAACCAGCATGTTTTCATCCTCGTACGTGACCCTCCAATAGGCCACCGCCGCGAATGCAGATTGACTTGCATCCACGAACACGTGCAACTCGATGGTCCGAACCGCTCCATGACCAAAATATTGGCGAGGACATCGGAACTGTCCCACGGCGTCCATCTCCCTGCGCCAGGCTGCAAAGGCTTTGCCTATCTCTTTTGGTAGTGGTTCGTCCCACTGGATCTTCTGCCTCCAGATCTCTCTCAACAGCAGCTTCGCTGTAATCATCAGGCAGCACAGGAATCCCAATGGGTCGAACGTTGACATCAGCAGGCTCAAATACTTCCTCTTTGTAGGGACTCGATCTCCACTTAGAACGCTACTTGGCACTCGGTGATACTCCACGTTGAACCTGAAGTCGTCCGTGGCTACCTGCCATCGCATTCCAAGGATCTTCTGCTCAGTCTCTCCCGATCCGACGCTCTTGACTCGTCCAGGTGGTCCCAACGCCGCTTCCACGATGGGTGAGCTGGATGAAAACTGGCATAACTCGAATCCAGCCTCCGCATGTATCTCTTTCACTCGGGTAGATACACTGATAGCTTCGCTCTCTGTAGCGAAACTGTCCACATAGTCGTCGACATAGTGGTGGTCGATGATGGCCTTAACTGCCCTCGGGTCTGAATCCCGAAACTTCAGGGCATTCACCGTCTTCACGTAATGCGCAGCGCTCGGCGAGCAGGCTGCTCCAAACGTCATTACGTTCATCTCGTACACATCCGGGTCTCGATCGTCATTGCCATATCTCCAAAGGAATCGTTGGGAACATCGATCCTCGGGTCGGATCAGCACTTGGTGGAACATCTCCTTGATGTCACCGCAGACTCCGACTGCTCCTTCCCTGAAGTGGAAGAGCACGGCTGGCAAGGGCTTGTAATGCTGAGGCCCAGCGCCGAATTTAGAGAGGTTCCTCCAACCTTGGCTGCAGCATCGAACACAAGCCGGACCTTACCGGGCTTGTTCGGGTTTTCGACACCAAAATGTGGCAAATACCATAGCCGGTCGCTCGTCACCGCGACCTCATCATGCTGCAGCTTCCTCGCATATCCCTTGGATACGTAATCCTTGATGATACGATCGTATTCCAGCGCCAACTGCCTGTTGCGCTTCAACTTCTTCTTCGTTGATCAGCCGTCTGTGCGCCATCTCGTAGCTCCGCGGCAGCACAGCGTAGTCGTCCTTCCAGAGTAATCCCGTCTGGTAGCGACGCCCTACGCCCGCGCGTCATCGCTGCCTGCGACCTGTGGCGCGAGCTTCACACCAAAGCTTTCCATCTCGAAGTAGTCCTCCACCATCTGTTCCATCGTGTCGTCCATTGACACGGCAAGTAGGCAGGACCTCGGTGACGGCGTAGTCGATTGTCCACTTACTGGCCCAAAAACAACCCATCCAAGCTCGGTTGCGGCCGCATACTGTCCCTTTCTGGCAAACCACCTCGTCCTAAGTGGCAATCCTAAATGTCCATTATCCAGTCCGATGAGCAACTTGGGCGCCACATTGGTATAGGGCTTCATCGGCAGACGCGCATCCTTATGCACGTCTTGGACATCTCGTCGGCTTAACGTCTGCATCGGCAGACTCAGGCTGGAAACGGATTACACGTTCCTCAAAGCGTGGCGAGTGGGCTTCCCAGCTCCACATATCTCCAAACTCACCACGTTACTGGGCTCTCTTCTGGCCCTTCCTCCGAACCATTGAATGTTTAGCTGTCGACGCTCGCCTCGCACTCCCAGATCCCTCCGTAGCTCGTCATCGATCATCGTGACGGATTATCCCTCATCCAAGAGCGCGTATGTGTCCACCTGGCGACCAGCTCCGTACAGCGTTACTGGCAGTATACGGAACAGAAGTCGGCCTCCCTCGGCGTCAACGCAGCTTAAATTCCTCTGCACGGGCGCCTCCGCTGGCTGCGGGGCCCTTCTCTCCAGGCTGTTTCTAGGGACAGCCGACTGCTGGCTCCCTTCGTGGTTCCTGTAACCACCTCGTGGCGAAGATCTCCTATCCGGGCCGCGTCTGGAAACTGCTGACTGCTGGTTTCCTCCGTTGTGGCGCCTAAAGCCACCTCGCGCCGGCCATCTTCGCTCCTCGTCCGCGCCATGTAGCAGACGGTGATGCAATCTACGACATCCGTTGACCTGGCACTCGCCATATGCATCGCAGGATCTGGTCGTATGTCCACTCCGTAAGCAGAGCTGATAACTCCTCACCATGCTCCTCCTGTCTGGTGGCGAAGCTCCAATGAACTCCCTGCAGCTCGTCGCACCATGTTGCCCTCCAGAAATTGGACAACTTCCATGCCGATCATCCTGTTGATCGCATCCGTTATGGTCGACGCCTCGGCTCCTTTCCCTCGACGTACAAAACCGTACACACGACGTTTGCGTAGTCCTGTAGCCACGCGCTGAAGTGCGCTACAGTGGGAAAGGGCTCGATCGATGCAGCGTGCCTTGGCCAGTCCACTCGCTTGCTCGTAGGAAGCTTTGCCACAAGCTCCTCCATTAGCGTTGGGTTCCACAGGCGCTGCTCCGCCTTCGCTGACTGCAAGAAGGCCGTGAGGTTACTCACTCGGGTTGCGAAGGGAACGATCCTCGCCAGGTGCTGCTCCGAAATCGGCGGCACCTCTCGCACACTGTTCAGCTGGCTGCGTATAAGCTGCTCCGGTCGGCCAAACCTAAAGCGCAGCTGCTCCATCACGGCGCTAACGTTTCCAGGGTGAATCAGCAGCGACTTCACTGTCTCGCGTGCTTCATCCTTCAGCGCCTTCAACAACCTCTGGTTGTTCTCCAAGTCTGTGCAGTTGTATGCTTGGGTCGTCTCCACAAACGCACAATTAAAAATCAGCCACTCCTCGGGCTGCCCTCCAAATACAGGCAGGTCCGGAAGCCTCCTTGGCCCATACGATCCTTAAATTCCATTCGGCGTCATCGAGGCGTAGGATCCGACAAATGGCGATGCTGTTGCCACGTTGTGGATGCTGCCGCCCGGTGGCAAGAATCCATGCGCTGTCTGCGCAACACTTGTGGCACACAGTGGCTCCACATGATGACTGCTAGTCGTTAGCAATGGCGGTCCATTCCAAGATGGCGGCAGCGTGCAGGCCGCTGGGCTCGAAATGGCCGCCGCCGAGGTTATTTTCACTCGCGGCCGGTTTTCTGCTCCACTACTCACTGGCTGCTGATCCGCTCGCGCTGCTGTAGGGGTGGCTTCCCCTCCTTTCAGCCGAGTACTCCTCTTGGGGGAATGCTGCATCCCAAAAGGTCCAAATATGGCGCTGTCTCCGCGCTCTCCAAAATGGCGGCACCTATGCCTTCTGGCCGCTGCCTGCGGCCGCCGATGCTTGGCACTCCTTGCGCCTTCTGACCGCTGCCTGCGGTCTCCTTACTGACGCTGTCTGCGTCTCCTTAACTGGCGCTGTCTGCGTCTCCTTGTCGCTGTCTGCGACTCCGTCCGTACCCAGTGTTCGGCGCTGTCTGCGCTCCTCTATGTCGCTGTCTGCGACTCCTCTACTGGTACGGGAAATGCTCCTGGCAACTCTCAAGCTGGTCGTCATACCGTCCTCCAGCGCAAGTTGCCCATGCAGTCTCCCTTGGACTGCGAATAAAAAGAGTTGACTTGCGTCATATGGAGTTGCCTTTACCAACTACCCCACACGCGTAGGTCCGAAGAGAGGGTGACTTCAGGGGCGGCGTGCGCCGTGTAGGTTGCGTTTTATTCTGTTAATAATTCAAATCAGACTCATACATTTCAAACTAACTTAAGCTTACCGCAGTGTGCCCTCCTACAATTCACAAGACAATGAAAAGCACAATTTGTGGGGGCATCCATGATACAATAACATAAGGTAGTCTCGTCGGCTGTCTAAACGTTCGGGTTTTGGTCATTGCGTGTTCGTCTTTCGAAGGGAAAGGTTGTCTGCGGACGAATTTTTTAGGAAATTAACCCTTGAGGAACATGACATTTTGCAATGTGTGCCGCAAACACGTCGATGGCGTAAAGGCAACGAAATGTTTGGAAAAAAGAGCGCTGTGGGAGGAATCGCTGTGATACTTTTAAAATAACAAAGAATGTAAACGAAACTTTAATAATCGCAGCCGAAAATATTAGTATAAGTTTTTATGTCTAAATGTATACTAACATTTTCGGCTGCGATTATTAAAGGTTCGTTTACATTCTTTGTTATTTTAAGATTAGAATATATTTTAGAAGTAAGAATCTTAACAAAAGACTCAGTATTCAGAGACAAAAACAACGCATAATTTCAAATTCAAAATAATTAAAAATTAAATTATAAAAAAAAATTAAACTCCTTTTATTATGAAAGGCAAAAAAAAACCCCTGAACCATCTAAGGGTTAATCCACACATTCTATTGTCGCTCTGCTCGCACTTACTAAACAGTTCCCATCTCACTCGCACTCATTGTTATAATAGTAGGGTACCAAAATTTTGCCGACGAGACAACCTTATGTTATTGTATCATGGCGGCATTCATGTTACCGAGATTAGTAAGCCCACATTTCAAGGGCCACGAAATCCATACAAGTTCGGATAAATTAACAAATACTAGATTTCTCTTACAATACTTATTCTACCTATCGATCACAATGTTTGACCGTCGACAGACACATTTCCGACCCTATAAAGTATATATATTCTTGATCGATCTAGACATGTCCGTCTGCCGTTCAAAAATTATAACATTGTTGTTTTTAATTTTTTGTTTGTTCTTTGGGATTTGGTATTATTTAAGTTCAATGGAATTTAGCTTTTAATTAAATTAAGATCGTACATCTATATCATATAGCTCCCATATGAAAAAGAAATAAAAAAAAATACGATGAAAACAATTTTTTATTTTGCTGTTTTTCTGTGTATCAAAATATTCTTTTGAGATATAGCAATTATTTACAATATCACAATTTCGCTTTTAGTTTTGTCAAAATCGGACAACAATATCATATAGCTGCCATAGAAACGATGTCAAAATGGCGCGCAAAATCGACATAGATTCTTTGTTTTTAGTAATATAGGCATAGAATTCGAAATGTCGTTTTGTAATAACTGCAAGGGTTTTATATACCGACTTGGCAAAGTTTGCTTCCTTTCTTATTTACTCCCAATATTAAAATTTTCTATAAAGGTTGTGTATGAACATACCAACAAAACAAGACTAAGATTTCTAGCGTGCATAAATTAGAACAGAAGATACAGAAGTTACAGTATAGAACTCGTGTTACAGTTTTGCTCGTCAGGCAAGGCAAGGGTATCGACCTTTGGTTCGTTCATGCACTGAACTGAATTTTAATGCCTGTAACTGACTGACTTTTATCGCTAAACGCGATGAGTAGGCAGTTCGAAATTTTTCTCACATGGGCCCGGGACATGGGAATACATTTGGTATGAACATGGTAGACGAGTTGTCCAAAGAACCTTGGGAGATCCCACACCTTTAAGTGTCTTTAACAACTTTCCGTTCGCTTCGTGAGTGCATCGTGATTAACTTGTGTTTAGAAAATAAAACTTTTAAACATTATTTCAGCGCTGGTTTGTTGTTATTGTTTTTCTCTTGCCTCGCTTTTAAGCATTTCTCCTACCCAACGACGTGTTGTTGGAACGGCACGCACTTTCGTTCTATCTCGTTTCGAGGTGCCCAACATCAAAGTTAATGGGTGTTTTGCTCCCGCTCTTTCGCTCTCCTTTCTTTCTTATCAAAAAGTTCTTGAACGGTTTTGATTTTTGTCCGCTATAGTTGTACTGAGTTATAATGGCTTTCTGCTCATTAAAAAATTGCAAGAAAGTTATCTCGGCTGGACAGCAGAGTATTCCCTGCCATACATGTAATAACATTAATCATGCAAAGTGTCTTGGCTATTCTGGCCTGGTCCGCAATAAGAGGAGTGGCCTACGCTTCTACTGTGATGAGTGCATCGTATATGAGAACCAGGCAATATCTATTAGGCGGCTCACAAAAAGCAGTGTTACGGAAATGCCGTAAAAATATGGACCTGCTTGTGGCGCTTGAAGCTGAGCCCGATTCTGGGCATTCTATGGCAGGTGCCGTGCAAACTGCTGCCCGCGATTCGCTTCTAGCTCAGCTGCCAGTCTTAGGTGCCACTTAAATGGTACTAAGATCGGGGGCAAAATGTGATTCGGTATCCGAAGTTGCTGGTCCCGATGTGGCGCCGCCAGGAATTTCCGCTCTGTCCAATTAAAATAAAGAAGTGGCCCCAACACCTCGTGTTGACTTGACGTCCGATTACCGGCCCATACTGGTAGTGAAGATAGAAATTCTGAATTACCAAAAAAGGTAGCATGTGTGGTACCAAAAACGGTAACATGTGTTATGTATTTGTTTCACGGCTCGCCCCAGACCTCTCATCACTGGATATTATTTGAAGGTTGAACAATTTAAATTTTCTTATGCTAGGAAAGTATCATCATTTAAGATTGGTATTCCATGTGCTCATTTTGCATCTGTGTGTTCCGCCAGTTTCTGGCCCGAGGACATATTTGTAAAAGAGTACGAAGCTAAGAGAAAAAGGGGAAATGGAAAATACCATTAATGAACCATCACCAGCGCCCTCTACTTCCTCTTCTGCTCCAAAAGACTAGCCTTCTTCTTTCCTATCAGAATACAAGGGGCTTACTAAGTAAGCTGACTAAATTGTACTCGGATAATTTTTCCTTCCCTTATAATATTATTGTATGTACAGAAGCTCCGAAATTTTCCCGGTTAAGTACATAATTTACAAAGGATGGTCGTCAGTCCAGACGGGGAGGTGGAGTCTTGATTGCTGCCGACACAACCCTTTCGTCTGAACTACTAACTTTCGAAGAATTTAATGATATCGAATTCCAAGGTATGAATAATAATAATATAATAATAATAATAAAACAATAATAATATATTTTATAAATCATTAAACTCCTTCTTTTATCTGTGTGTTCCGTTATACTATCCGTCAATTTCTAAAACCTCCATAGTTTAATAAGGAGTTGTCGCACCTAAAAACAAGAAAGGAAAGCTAACTGCGGGCAGAGCCGAAGTTGATATACCCTTGCAGAATATTCTGTAAGTTATATTCTCAAAAATTATTCATATGATGCATTCTTAAAACTCATTAACAAATGCCAACTTCCTAACTTTAAAAACACCAAAGTAATGGCATTTCCAATCGTTCAGTCGTTAATATGGCAGCTATAGGATATAGGCGGCCGATCCCT
Source organism: Drosophila prolongata (assembly GCA_036346975.1). Taxonomy (NCBI): domain Eukaryota; kingdom Metazoa; phylum Arthropoda; class Insecta; order Diptera; family Drosophilidae; genus Drosophila; species Drosophila prolongata. The sequence goes on along the minus strand of JAYMZC010000261.1, from coordinate 1,335,970 downwards.
ATGAAATTTGGAAGGTCGGATTGATTGGCCAAAAATAAAACCAAAAGAAAATCCTAACTTAATCCCTAACTTTAAAAATACCAAAGTTATGGCCTTTCCGATCGTTAAGTTATATGGCAGCTATAGGATAAAGTCCGGCTCGTTCCGACTTATATACTACCTGCAATAGAAAGAAAACTTTTAGGAAAGTTTCAAGCAGATAGCTTTAAAACTGATGGACTAGTTTGCGTAGAAACGGACAGACGGACGGGGAGACGGACGGACAGACGGACGGACAGACGGACCGACGGGCATGGCTAGATCGACTCTCCTGGTGATGCTGATCAAGAATATATATACATTATGGGGCCGGAAATGTCTCCTTCACAGCGTTGCAAACTTTTTACTGAAATTATAATACCCTGTGCAAGGCTATTAATATTAAGTCCAGACTTTTCAATAAATTAAAAATGTGCGGATTACAATCTGCCTTCTCTCGATACCTAAGGGCTCGGTCAAATTTTAACGTGCTTAACGCTCGGTGTTATAAAAACTGATTCGTTGTATGGTCCAGTTTTCACAAGATCCAAAACAGTTTTATAATTTTGTTAACACTAAGAGTAAATAAGCCTGTTACCCAGCAATCAGGCAATTGCCGATCTATTTGCCCAGTTCTTCCAGAAAACATATTCCGTTTCATCCCGTCCAAATCCGTCTTTACATATGCCATATCCAAGTCAAATTTAATTTGTTGTACGAGGTTCAGCGAAAGCTCCCTTCTTTTGGATCTCCATAAAGTTAAACCAGTCCTAACGGAGTTCTAGGCTGCGTACTTAGATACTGTGCTGAAACTCTGTGTAGACCTCTGCACAAATTGTTTACCTTATCTTTATAAACTTCTCACTTCCCCTTTGTTTGGAAGGAGTCAAAAGAAGTAGATCGAATACAAGCAATTACAGAGGTATATCCAAATTATCTGCCATCCCAAAGATTTTCGAAAACGTTATTACACACCACTTGCAACATTGTAGATAAATTTTATCTCCATGTCAACATGGATTTATAGGGCGAAGATCTACGAGGACAAACCTTTTGTAATAAATGGCTTCAAAAAAAACATGCAGACTGACGAGTTTACACTGATGTTAGTTAGCGTTTGATTCAGTAAATCACCCGCTTCTTGTATTTAAGCTAGACTTATTAGGGTTTCCATGCGATTATCTAACTTAAGTTATCTTTGTGGTAGGACTCAACGAATCCTCTTTAAAAGCTCTATCTCTAATTTGATCCGAGTTACTTCAGGCGTCCCATCAGGAAACCATCTTGGCCCACTTCTATTTCATTTCTATTTCGATTCCTAGGCCTATATTACTAAAAGCAGTAAGGCTATGTCGCTTTTGCGCTGCATTTTGCTATCGTTTCTGTGGCAGCTATATGATAATGTTCTCCGAATTTAATTTTATTAAAACCGTAATTCCATAATATTTAAATATTACCAACTCCCAAAAAAACAACAAAAAAATTAAAAACAACAAAGTTATAATTTTTTTGAACAACTTTTGGGAAAATTCCAAGCAGATAGCTTTAAAACTGAAGGGCTAGTTTGCGTAGAAACGGACTGACGGACTAGATCGGCTCTCCTGGTGACACTGATCAAGAATATATTTATAGGGTCGGAAATGTCTCCTTCACTGCTTTTCAATCTTTTGACTGAAATTATAATACCCTCTGCAAGGGTATACAAATTTATAACTGTATCATAAAGCAGCTATGAACGATTAAAATTTTCAATGTTTTTAGTTGCATCGAAATTAATATAATGTAGTTATAAAGAATATTTAATTTCCTTTAAAGCTGAAAAATTAGGCTTCCCCACGTTTGACGTTTCTTGTTATACCCTTGCAGAGGGTATTATAACGCAGATTGCCCAACAGCAGAGCCTCTCAACCAAGTACTACGCCAAAAACCTTCAGCTTAACGATGTAATTCATAAGTACTGTGATCTTGTGCTTGAATACTCGTGCAGTGATGTCAGGTCGATCGCTAGATGTTTGTCCTGGAAGCAACAGATTCGATATTTCGGGCAATTTCGGATTGCATGTGAACGTGATGAATAAATCCGGGCGTTGGTAATTACGGACATACGTCATCGCATCTTGAGCGTACTCATGCATATGGCGCGGGCTTCCAATATAAGTAGCTGGGAGAATGGTCAAACAACCGATGTTGGCCGCGTGTCCTTCAGTAGCGATGGCGTCACGCAAGTGGATGTACTCGTCTGAGCGTAACTTCGACTGATTGAAACGAATGAAATTGAGACGCTCCGTTTCTACTTTGACGTACATGTCGACACAGTACTCTTGAAACAAACGGCGGTATCTCAACAGATGATTGTCAACTTCTAGTCGAATCATCAATCGATACGCATAAAAATTCAAAGAGCTGACCTTCTTATTCGTTTCTTCTCCTAAAATTTGAATTCAAACTTAGTTGTAGAATCAAAAAGAAGTGATGACTTGTAAACAAACCTGTCGTTGGATTGACCATCATTATGTTGAAGTGATACCCATAATAATAATCTTCTCCACGACAGAACATCAACGGGTATTGAAGTGCATCATATGACCGAAGAGTCTCATAAACTCGCTGCAATTGGCCATCATCCCGACGCTTGAGAACAATATCGCGTGATTCCGCATTCTTGCCAACAATCACCACTGCGACTTCATTAATAGTGGGAGCATTAAATTGTCTTGCATGACTTCCAGTGGGCCTTTTGTCAGCGCTGATAATGATTTTGTGGTCGTCAGAATGCATTGTATCCAATGCGGTTTTGAACAATCTGACCAATTCATTACGCTTGATGAACAACCTCGGCTCCAAATGACGTCATTTGAAAGCATCCGTTATATTTTTGTGGAAGCTTTAGGAAACTGTTTGATTGGGCTGAATTTCCATATAGTAGCGAATACAATGGCTCTGGTTTAATGTACAGCAATGAATACATCTCTTGAGCCGATAGCGACTTTTTCGGCAGGTTTTCCCAAAATTTTCTAATGTATTAACCTTCTTCTGGCAATTACAAACAACTGAAAAAAAATTTGAGCCAAATCGGCCCAGCCGTTCTCTTGTTTTCGATGACGTAGATTTTTTGCACCATTTATATATATATAGATATGTCCCTAGGTGAACCCCCATTTCGATAATTTTAGGAGGCACAATATGCCCAACTGCACCACAAGCTGAGAGCGAGGAGCATCCCCGACCCGCGCTAACCGTTTTTTCGATGTCTTCCGTTCTGTCAAATATATATTTTTCAAGTTTCCAGTGACTTTATACTTAACACCTAATATCCTATCCTCCTATAACTTCTGAGGTATTGTACTTTTTGCATTCAATGTGCCTCCGCGTCTGTCGAGGTGGACGTCGAGAATTGTTGCATCACTGGCTTGGGGGATCTGCGTACTATTTAAAGTTAGCGAGGGCAAATAAAGTAGGATCCAGTTGATATAAGCATGTCCGTCCGTCTGTCTGTTTCTACGCGAACTAGTCTCTCAGTTTTAAAGATATCGCATTGAAACTTTTCACACACCCTTCGTTCCTTTGCACGCAGTATATAAGTCGGAACGGCCGGGATCGGCCGACTATATCCTGTAGCCGCCATATAACTGATTGATCGGAAATGCCATAACTTTGGTGTTTGTAAAGTTAGGAAGTTGGGATTTTCTATGGGTTTTATTTTTGATAATGATAAGTCGCATTTTTATACCCTTGCAGAGGGTATTATAAATTTGGTTAAAAGTGTGCAACGCAGTGAAGGAGTATAAATATTCTTGATCAGGATCGCGTCCTGAGTTAATATAAGCATGTCTGTCCGACTATCTGTCCGTCTGTCTATTTCTACGCAAACTAGTCTCTCAGTTTTAAAGATATCTAATTGAAACTTTGCACACACCCTTCGTTCCTTTGCACACAGTATATAAGTCGGAACGGCCTAACTTTGTAAAGCTAGGAAGTTTGGACTTTCAATGGGTTTTATTTTTGGCCAATTAATCCGACCTACCAAATTTCATAAGGATCGGCCGACCATATCCTATAGATGCCATATAACTAAACTATCGGAAATGCCATAACTTTGGTGTTTTTAAAGTAAGGAAGTTGGGTTGTTTTTTCATGATCTTCATAACTTCGGTTTCCTTTTGTGGTTTTAACTCTTGGTGAATTGTGTTTTCGTCGACGCACCTCAAGACTTTGCAGTAGATCACTCCCTTACAAAAGTTAAATGTTTTGTGTTTAGTTACTGCTACTTCCATTTCTACAATTTTCTGTTAGTTCTAGGATTTTCTTGTTTTTATTAGTAGGTTGCCGTCTTTTCACTTTTTTCATGTCTTCCCCTATATTTTATATTATGTTTTTGAAATATATTATTATCATTTCTTTTTATTACCATTCATTTTTGGGCCGTCTAGTTAAGAGTGGTAAAATTTCATTGTAATTTTGTAAATGTCTCGTGGTTCGGTCATGATCGCTGGTAAAGGGCTTGAGCCCGGGTTAGGTGTTATTAGCAGGGACTGAAACCGATTGGAATACCGGTTCCGATTCCGGTTTCGGTTCCTATAAAAATCTGTTAGCGGTTCCGGTTCCAATTTCGGTTCCTAAAAAAAATCGCAAAACGATTCCGGTTTCGGTTCCGGTTCCTAAAAAATATTACAAATCGGTTCCGGTTCCAGTATCGGTTCCATTTTTTTAATGTATAATCGTGTAGAAAAGTAATTGCGACAACATATGTATATATCAGGGACTGAAACCAATTGGAATACCGGTTCCGATTCCGGTTTCGGTTCCTATAAAAATCTGTTAGCGGTTCCGGTTCCAATTTCGGTTCCATCAAAAATTATAATTTCGGTTTCGTTCCGATTCCGGTTCCGTAAAAAGGAAACGGTTCCGGTTTCGGTACCGGTACCGGTTCTCTTCAGTCCCTGGTTATTAATCTGTTTTTTGTTGTTGTGTTTTTATTTATTTCTATTTTGATATTTGTTTGTGCAACATTTTGCTGATAAGGTTTTTGGGCTTGCGCAAAGCGAGGCTTTATAGTGTTGTATCACGAGTTACCTTTTCGGAGGTTGAAGTGGTAATGCAAACAAATCATTCATAGTGACCATTTAGTATCCTGTTTCATGTTAGCGTGTTGTAATTAAAATAAATCTTTCGTAATCGCGATCTTATGTACACGAAGGTCAATTCTTAAAGTATTACTGGTCGGTCGAACCTATTCGTAATGTAAACAAATCTCGTCAGAGTTGAAAAGGTTCTTGAACTAGCATCAGGGACATATCCGTTGGCTATTACAAACAAAATATAATTTTTTTGTATTTGGATAATTTTGTTCCTTAGACTACTGGCCTGACTTGTATTTTTAAGATTTCGAAATACATTTTTATATTAAAAAATTGTGTTATTTAACCTAATATCGCCGCATTGAGAAAGTATGACCAAACTTTTAATACAATACCCATATGTACATATGTACATAGGTATAATAAAAATACAAAATCAATATCTGTTTCAGAAAAATTGAAAATTAGTTTATTGAACTATTGTAACAAAATACTAATGTTATTTTGGAATAATAAAATAACTAGTTTATATTGTCTGTACCTTTATGTATGTGTAATACCCCACTTAAATTTATGTTATTTGCCGCGTTACTCGTAGAGTAAAAGGGTTATTGTATTCGTTGAAAAGTAGAAGAAAGGGTTTCTGGCACCATAAAGTATATATGTATATTCAAGATTAGGATCCATAGCTATACATAATCAATCCCTATTTAATATATTGAAGAGATCGAGAAAACTGCTAGCGGAGGCTTTCAGCTTATGGTGTTGGCACAGTTTGGCAGCTGTCGCCACCTAAATTTACAGGTTTATTGTACATATGTATGTGTGTATATGAATTTAGTTCTAAGTGACGTTAAATTTGCGTCAAATCAGTTAAATTTGATTCTCCACTTTTATTACCATAAAAAAACAAAAGTGAGTTTATAAGTAAGCCAAATAAAGCTTATGAATTTCTAATACAAATGTAACACCGTCCTTCGGGTTTTTAAGTCTCTAAGTGTATGTTTGTTAAAGCCTTGTATGGATTATTTTTAAAAACACAATTTAATTTTAGTTTTATGCACAGTACACACCAATTTACATTTAAAACAGTCACTAATTTAATGTTTTTTTTTACATATAGGATGAATTTCACCCTTTTATTGAGGCACTCTTACCGTACGTCAAATCATTTTCCTACTCTTGGTTTAATTTGCAAGCCGCCAAACGAAAATATTATAAGAAACATGAAAAACGAATGCCATTGGCAGAGGAAAGACATTGTAAAGATGAACTGCAGGTATAAATTTAAACCAATTTTATAAACATTCACATTTATAACATTTTCTTATAGAATGAAAAAACGGAGGTGAAGCAAAAGTGGGCATACCTGCATTGGAGCACATTCAGCGCTCTTTGGCCGCAGAGACGTCGATGGTAGCGAGGGGGAGCAAGAACGCGCTCTCTCGCTCGCTACGTTTAAGAACTCGGTCAAGTTGGGGGTAATTGCCCGCGCTTGATCAGAGCTTGCATTATTTTCGGTTGCTTTAAAAGAAAAGTACGCGTTATTTCTTTGTACTGAGAGCCGTCTCTCGTCTTGCTCACGTTGACGTTGTGTGCGAACTTCGTTCAGACTCATTGTATTCGTGGTAAAGTTAATTAGAGTTTTAAGTGTTAAGTTTTATATTAATTAAATGACCAATCAATATAAACATTCGCGATTTCATCGCAGAAAGCGTCTTTTCGCGTTATAGTAGATTTATTAAAACGGTCACTGCACTTTTGTGATTTTATTGAATACTTTTTCCCGGAGCACAATAAATACACGTCTGCATGCGACGACGGTTTGGCACAAAAAATATTAGCCGACTTACCAAGTCGAGCCAGTCAATATCACCATGTATTAGGTTATAAATCGTTCTACGGTTGGCTAGGGAGGGTAAATTAATCAACAGACCCTATATTCTTGATCAGCATCACAAGGAGAGTCGATGTCCGCCTGTCCGCCTGTCCGTCTGTCCGAGGCCAACTGCGAATAAGCTGGCGGTGGAAGTCAAACACGGAATCGTGGACGGAATCCCCAGCAAATAAGCAGTCCCGGACAACCAGCGGGTATCTTGCAACGAGGCAGTACCGATTTGTTCAGCCGCATCTAAACAGTTGCTTTACACAAACCCAATATCCCCCACACACCACCTACCCACTTCCTTTCCCAAACAACATCTCACTCCGGGCCGGACTACGGTGTAATTCGGACCGTGCCAAGAGTCAGCCTGGCTGGGGGCCCGGATCAACAACTAGCTCAGTCTCAAACGGTGGGCTCAGGGAGATGGCGACCCCCTGTTCTATCTACCGCCTTACCCGGGTACCGCGGATCTCTGCCCGGGCGGACCTTTCCCCTTCTCCACAGCTCGTGGGACAAATAAGAAAACGGAGACGGGAACTCCACAAAAACCCGGCGCTGCAAGCACCAGTAGGGCTCAGAAAGGGCCCCATCCCAAACTAGGGATGTCGGGGGGCAGAAAGACTGTCGCTAACGCCTCCGCTATGTGCGCATCTGCGCCAAAACCAGCGGTAGGCGCAGCAAAGTCGATCGGGTCACCCGCTGGTGACGGACTGCCGCCCAAACCCTGCGCTCGTATGCCAGAAGCAATGTCGCCACGCCTTCGCCCGAATGGCTAAAGAAGTTAGAGTGGGCAAGGACGGTGTTTCCTAACTATGGGCAAGAGAAGCCCCAGCAAGAAGGTGCTCAGGCGAAGAGGCATCGCTCCATAGAGCTGCCCGGTCCGTCGGCGAAGAGATCGAAGATCCAGCCGTCGGTCTCCTTTGCCGAGATTAGCAAAGATCGGGTCCTACTTGGACTTATAGACAGGGGAAATCCGGAGAACAGGATCCCCAGAAATAAATGGAAGGCGGTTGAGTCCAAGCTGTCTCTTATTTGCCTGCGTATGGTACGCGAGAAGCCCGGTTCAGCGCCTTTCTGGACGCGGGCTGGTACCAGGGCAGTGTAAAAGTGGTGGCCTGCGATAATCAGCGATCAGCTGACCTATATAAACAGGCGGTAGCTCAGCTCGGAGCAGTCTACGTAGGGGCGAACATAGTCGCACTAGATTGGTGTGACGTCCCCAGTAGACCGCGAGCCAGAATTTGGCTCCCAGCAGCAATCGCATCGCCGGAGGACATCCTCTATATGTTGCAAGAATGCAACCCACATCTCCCCACAAAAGACTGGAAAGTTGTTAAGGCGGAGGAGCACGTAGGTGACGTGAACCAAGCGATCGTGGTACTAAATAAGGAGTCGGTTGCTCCCATAGAGGCTGCTCGGGGAACGCTCAACTATGGGTTCAGTGCCATACATATTAAAATCTATAAAGGGGACTCTAATTCCTCGGAAAGTCCTGCCGGCAACCCAGCTGAGCAGGTGCTTGCGGAGGAAGTGGAGGCCCCTGGTGTGCCGGAGGACAGCTACTCAACCGACTCGTCGCTGAGCAGAGAGATGCGAGCGATGGGACCGGCAATAGATGAAGTGGACCTGAGCGATTCGGAGGCCGACGTTACTGTGGTGGAGGTTGCAGCTGGGGATGTCGCTAAGACTCCTGCAGATCAACCTACATCACAGTAAAGCAGCGTCCGCTGCTTTTCTGCTTCGCCTGGCCAAAGGCGAAGCCGACGTGGTCTTAGTTCAGGAACCCTGGGTAGCAGGAGGCAGGGTTGCTGGACTAGAAAAAAGATTAGAAGCTTATGCTTGACCCCAAACAAGGTAAAATTCGAACCTGCATTTTAGCCAAACGGCATCTTAGTACATTTCTGCTTCGCAACTACAGCAACGGAGACAACACAGCAATAAGCCTGGAGCTGCAAAGCGGCTCTTTTAGGATGCTATCGGCCTACATGGCTTTTGAAAAGATAGACCCCCCAGACGCGCTAGTCAGAGGACTGGTACAGGAATGTGAAGAGCTTAAGAAGGGTTTGGTGATAGGATGCGATGCAAATGCCCACCATACTCAGTGGGGCTGCCCTATCAACAACGACAGAGGTGAGTCTTTATTTGATTTCATTCTAAATTCGAACTTATTTCTTTGTAATAGGGGCAATACCCCTACTTTTATAACAAAAACGTGCCAAACGATCATAGATCTAACCCTGGCATCAGATTCACTCATAAGCACAGTCACAAACTGGGGTGTCTCCGATGAGCACTCTTTTTCAGATCACAGGTTTATAGAGACAACTTTGTCCCTAGTGTCACCTGCGCCGGTCAGCTTTGCCAATCCCAGGCGGGCAAACTGGAATAAATACAAAGAAATTCTATCGAACTTCCTCCCCAGGGAGCCACCAGAAAGCACTCTTTGCATTCAGGAGCTAGATAATATAGTAAACAAATTCACAGAAGCATGCAACGCGGCATTCACAGCTGCATGCCCGTTAGGAAAACCAAGAGGAAAGAAAAAACCTCCTTGGTGGACCCAGCAATTATCAATCCTCAGAGCCAAATGCAGAAACCTGTTCAACAGAGCGAAAGCTGCAAATGAGGACATAAACTGGCAAAACTACAAAAAGGAACTAGCCACATACAAAAAGGCCATCAGAAAAGAGAAGAGAACTGCGTGGCAGAACTTCTGCTCGGATATTGAAAAGACAACTGATGCCGCAAGGCTCAGAAAAATACTTTCTAAGACAACCGTATCCTTGGGCTATCTCCAAAAGGCTGACGGATCATGGTCGGACTCTAGTGAAGAATCCCTAAACCTATTCCTAGACGCTCACTTCCCAGGGAGCCTGCAAACAGGACATCCCCCAGGAAGACACACTGGAGAAGGAATAAACTTAAATCTCCTACTATCAGACCGTAATATAAACTGGTCCATTCATAGTTTTAAGCCATACAAATCGCCGGGACCGGACAATATAACACCGGCACATATTCAGCAAGCAGGAGAACTAGCTATAAACTGGCTGAGAAAAATCTTCCAGACCATTCTTGCAGTAGGAGAACTACCTACAGCATGGCGGGAAACGAAAGTCGTTTTCATCCCTAAGGCAGGGAAAGCCACCCATACTACAGCGAAGGATTTCAGACCGATAAGTCTGACATCATTCCTGCTAAAAATCCTAGAAAGACTGATAGGTCTACACATTAGAGACATCATTGACCTGACGCAGATATCAGAGGCGCAACACGCATACACCAAAGGTAAGTCGACCGAATCGGCGCTACACTTGGTAGTAACACTAACCATACAACATATAGACTGGTCATTTCATACAACGAATTTGGTCACAAAATTTTTCAATCGGGAGGCCCCAATGCTTGTAGCAGCAGGCCCCGACACTTCGTGCGCCTTCGGGTTTTTTTCGCTCTCGTTCTAATTCTTATTTTGACGCTCGCGCTCGAGTTCGGTCGTTCAGTCGCAGAGACGCGCATTTTGAAGAAGGTTGGCCTGCGCTTGAATTGGGCTTTGTATGTATGCGTGTTCATGCATTCTCATACAGGGGTGCATGTGTGCGATCATTTCATTTCGATGCAGCAAGAATATTTTGTCTTTTGCTACTTTTCAGACTTGGTACCCTAACAATATGGGCGTATTCACTATTGGGTTAATGATAAAAATAAGAATATTATATGTTATAGTATATTTTTAATATTTCAGCATATATTTCATCTTGGTTTACAAATTCAAATCAGTGGTAGCAGAAAAATGTTTTGCATATATGTATGTATTGCAAATAATATAAATCAATCTAATGAGATAGGAACAGGGCACATCGCAGTCGGTGTCTGCGCTTAGTGGTTCAGAAAACTTCAAACCAAATCAGCTTTGGTTGTTGTTCTGCGAGCGGATGGTGCCTGCATAGCCTACCGACGATTGAATTTTAGGGGTGGGTACAGAAACAAGAACGGCTGTTTGGCTTTTGTTTTGTTTACATTTTTTAGGACACTTGTTTTGAATGTTATGTTTAATGACCTTTGGTTGATTTATTTTTTTAAGGTTCGCAGTGTAATATTGTTTAATGTTGTTATTTAATGATCTACCTTTATTTTTATGTATGTTTGTTCTTAAAAGTCGCCGCTCGAATTAGTTACCGATAAATATACATACATATATGTACACCTGTGTTAAATTGTAGTTTTTAAACTTTTTCACAACTTAAAAAAATGAATTTAGGTTAAACTTCTAAAATACTTCAATTTTTCCCACTAATTTTGCTGTAAGCACAGGTGTATGTAAGTAATATATGTATTTAAATCGGTATCCAGGGAACACCACGAGGAGGCCATTGCAATTGCGATGGAGTCTTCAATGAAGACTTACGAGTCGACTTGAGATATCAAAATGCTTTGAACATCTCCTTGTTCCCCACCTAACAATACCTCCTATACCTACAAAAAAAATTAAACATTTTATAAGAAACTAATTACTGTTTGAGTATTTTTAGTTTTCTTGCACCAGCTGTTGATACAGCTTTTCCTTTTGTATACATTTTTTCTGTAAGCCATTTACTGTTTTTCCGCAGTAAAATTAAAATAAATCCATCTAGCATTTTTATCCTGTGTTCATAACAGGAATGGGTAACCGAAAACCAATTTGAATAAATGCTGGACTTTTTAGTGGCGAGTATACAGGAACGTATAATTTGGTGTTTTATTCTTTTCCTATAAGGATTTTTGTCAAATATATTTTTAAAAATATTGTAGTGAATTTCAATTAAAGAGAAATAGTAATCTGAAGGAGCTTTAAGTTTTAAACCTTTATCGGCGCAGTCATAATTTTTATTTATAATAAAATGTTCTGTGGAGCATTGTGTTTCTATATTTGTTTTTAATAGATCAGAACACACTGCGCACTCTTTTTTTTGCAGAAATTTGAACAATATATAGCCTGCAAAATATCGCAAGGCATTGCTATCAAATTCGTTTCCAGTTGCAATATCAAAAATTTGCTCAATTTCCGTCTCTTCATCTGAGAACATATCGAAATCGGTACTTTCTTCGGTTTTTATGTCATTACATGTTTTGTTTAAGCTGCAGTCCTGGATAACATTTATTAACATTGTATCTTCATCTGGGCCGCAATTACCAGATACTGATGTGGATGTTAATATTTTCATCGATAGCATTTTTGACATTATGATGTTAAATTCATACATCGTTGGATTATTATTTGTTGCTCCGCGAGCCCTTATTAAATAAAATAGGTTTTCTAAGGGGTCTTGATTCAATTTCGCGGTTGATATATAAAATATTTCCGAGCTCCACACACTTTCAGCTAGTGCAAGTACAGATGAAATGCTCAAAATCATTCCGTCAATGCAATGCACTAATTGTGGATATTTAAATTCTCCAAAATACTTCCTCATTTCAACGAGGTATTTTTCTACGTTATTATTTTTCTGCATTCCACATCTGTATGGGTTTCTTTCATATAGAACATGGCTATTGAGGCAATCAAAGAGCCTATTTATTTTTTCTATAAAATTTGCTGTAGCTTCTGCGCTATTTCGGCATTCCACAAATCCACCAGAATCAATCACTGTTCGGATTGCGGCCGCAACGGTGTGGCTAAATATTTGTGTTGCATATTTAACTTTCATTTTTTCAAATGAATTCGGATTAATATGCTTGGCAGTTAATTTGGGACAAAGCCTCGTTGAGTTACTGGACTCAAGTTGGTATAATTTTTTTAATATATCCCAAGATACTTCGCCATCAGGCGTAATTAAATTGTTCTTCATTATTATGTTTCTCAATGATTTAATAAGATGTGGGGCATCAAATATTGTAAATATTTCTTTTCCGTTAACATTAAAACTCGGCTTGTTTATGTTAACTCCCCATTTTTTGAATGCTGCTCTATTATTTGAGCCTTGATCGCATATTATAGCGCGTACGTTAAGCCCCAAAGTTTGCGAAACTCCAATGTTCGCTTCAACTTTGCTCATGAGGGCATCATGTTTAATACCGTTAGCCGAAACAGTATAACTTATAACGTACTTCCAATTTTCAAATAAGCCTCTAGCCATAAAAACGCATACTTGCTGCCCCAAAAACCGTGTTCTTTTCTCGCCATCGTTTTCAAATCCTTGAATTTCATCGAGTGCGGTATTATATTGCAGTCCTTTTTTTATTTTTATTTCATCACAAAGGATAACTGCTTCTTTACCTTTCTCACTCATTTCACCAACAATTCTCTGAAGGTTTTCTAATAAATCAGGTTGAAATCCTGGCGTCATATTTTTAAAAAGAGCCCATCGAGACAACGTCCGTTTTGACGGAAGTTTTAAATTTAAAACATCCCGCATATATTCATATGTTCGGGATGAATAAAAGTTTATGTTTTGAGCTATTACTTTTTCTGCGCTGTTGTAAGAATTTGATTTTTTTATCAGCATTTTGCATATAGTTTTTGCCTCTTCAGAAACATGAGGCAATTTATTTATAATGTTAAATATATTTATGCTTTTTTTCTTGCTAATTATCTTACTTTTGCGCTTCATAGCTTTTTTCATTAAAACATTAGCTCTTCTCAATTTCTCTATTTTTTGTTTATACGTTTTAATCGCAAGAAACATCTCGTAATTTTTATTTCTATAAAACATCTCATTTTCTTCCCTTTTTTGGCAATAACCACAATTTCCTAACTGCGGTACACTAGGAGTTACTAAATCAGAAGGGCTAACATATAACTGCAATACACTAGGAGTTACTAAATTAGCATCTGAATTCGGTGCCTCAAAATTTAAAGGGCTAACATCTAAATTTTGTGACCTAATTGGGTTTACATAAATGCCAATTGGTTCTTCTGCCCCATCATCATTAAATTCAAATTGTTCACAAGGAACAGAACTGTCCGAACGCAAAAGGAAGTTGTCAGTTAAATTCAAAGTGGGCACGGCATTGCTTTTAAGCCTATTTATCCCAATATATTTACTTTCAAAATGTCTATTACAAATACGCGAAGTTCGTCTATTAAAATTGTCATCCAAATTGCATAACTCAACCCATTTTTTAAGTCTCCTATCATCTGATGGAAATGAAAACAACTTAACTGGGAAGGAGTCTGATGAATCCCTATAACTCCCCCTGCAGCACTCTATAATACACCTCCGACCATTTTTCCTAACACTATGCTGATTCATTGCAAAAATTCCTTAAAAATAATATTTATATATGTAAGTTAAAATATTTTTATACTTGCGAATTGAAAATTATACAACCACGGACACTCGGAACAGCAAGACAGGCGTTTTGAAAACAACACGCTGTATTGAAAATAAATACTTTAACCACACTCAAAACAGCAACACAGGCGTTTTGAAAAAAACACGCTGTATTGTAAATTAAATTTTTTATCTTTTTAATTTCTGTTTTCACTGTAAAAATCACCGCACAGAAGCACAATCAAAAGCCAATTGAAAGATGCTTGACTTTTTCTATCAAATGGCAACATTTTACGCGCGCAAATGAAGCTATTTACTAATGCACCCATATGTAAACGAAGTGACAACCAAAAATCAAAAAACAACAAAAAAACGCGTGCCAAGTTCATAATCAAAACAAACCAAACAAAAACAATAGAATTGGCGCGCAAGTTATAAGTCATCCTATAACATGCAGATTTGTATATTTGTTCCATTTTAGAAGTATTTTAGAAGTTTAACCTAAATTCATTTTTTTAAGTTGTGAAAAAGTTTAAAAACTACAATTTAACACAGGTGTACATATATGTATGTATATTTATCGGTAACTAATTCGAGCGGCGACTTTTAAGAACAAACATACATAAAAATAAAGGTAGATCATTAAATAACAACATTAAACAATATTACACTGCGAACCTTAAAAAAATAAATCAACCAAAGGTCATTAAACATAACATTCAAAACAAGTGTCCTAAAAAATGTAAACAAAACAAAAGCCAAACAGCCGTTCTTGTTTCTGTACCCACCCCTAAAATTCAATCGTCGGTAGGCTATGCAGGCACCATCCGCTCGCAGAACAACAACCAAAGCTGATTTGGTTTGAAGTTTTCTGAACCACTAAGCGCAGACACCGACTGCGATGTGCCCTGTTCCTATCTCATTAGATTGATTTATATTATTTGCAATACATACATATATGCAAAACATTTTTCTGCTACCACTGATTTGAATTTGTAAACCAAGATGAAATATATGCTGAAATATTAAAAATATACTATAACATATAATATTCTTATTTTTATCATTAACCCAATAGTGAATACGCCCATATTGTTAGGGTACCAAGTCTGAAAAGTAGCAAAAGACAAAATATTCTTGCTGCATCGAAATGAAATGATCGCACACATGCACCCCTGTATGAGAATGCATGAACACGCATACATACAAAGCCCAATTCAAGCGCAGGCCAACCTTCTTCAAAATGCGCGTCTCTGCGACTGAACGACCGAACTCGAGCGCGAGCGTCAAAATAAGAATTAGAACGAGAGCGAAAAAAACCCGAAGGCGCACGAAGTGTCGGGGCCTGCTGCTACAAGCATTGGGGCCTCCCGATTGAAAAATTTTGTGACCAAATTCGTTGTATGAAATGACCAGTCTATATGTTGTATGGTTAGTGGTAGTAAGCAACATCGAGAAATCGCTCAGTATACAAGAATACACCTTGATCGCCTTCCTTGATATAGAAGGAGCTTTCAATAACGTTCTCCCCACGGCAATAACAGAATCCCTCACTGAACTAGGGGTTGAGCCACCGCTGGTGGGGCTGATCCACAAATTGCTGATAAGCAGACTGGTTACGGCCACACTAGGGACCTCGACCCAGACTAGATTAGTGAACAGAGGCACTCCGCAAGGAGGTGTACTATCACCCCTCTTATGGAATATCGCGGTAAATAAACTACTGCGGATTCTTGAAGGAGGAGGCTGTAAAATAGTGGCATACGCAGACGATGTCGCTATCATCTTTAATGGTAAGTATCCACAAACGTTATGCGATCTTATGACCGCAAAACTAAAAACACTGTCGGAATGGACTACAAAGAACGGGCTTGGGGTAAATCCCTCAAAAACGGAACTAGTCCTTTTTACAAATAGATACAAAATCCCAAAACTTAACCCACCCACTTTAAACAACTGTAATCTCTCTTTTAGCGAACACGCAAGATACTTGGGGTTAGTATTAGATAAGCGTCTTAAATGGGGCTTAAACAACCAAGAGAGACCAAGAAAGCGACCATTGCAATCGGGCTAAGATGGGGTATGTCCCCTAAAATCGTCAATTGGATATACACAGCGGTAGTCAAGCCAATCCTACTATATGGAGTGGCTCTGTGGTGGACCGCTTTACACAAACAATGTATCTTAACTCCCCTTAACAAAGTACAGCGTATGGCGGCTTTGTGCATTAGTGGAGGCCTTCGAACTACCCCAAACGAAGCGCTGAATGCGATCTTGAACCTCCAGAGCCTGGACTTAGCAGGAATGGAAAGGGCGAAATCGGCAGCCATTCGACTAAGGGATACAGGGCAATGGAAAGCCCAACTGTATGGTCACGCTAAGATTCTTCAGCATGACAAATTGATCCCGCCAAAAACGGATCTATGTAAAACCCGTGAATACAATCACACGCCCTTCGAAGCTCTGATCCCAGGAAGGGAAGTATGGGATCGTGGCCGACCGGGCTCAATAGACGCAATCTGTTTATATACAGGCGGCTCCAAACTAGACGGACACGTAGGTGGAGGCATATACTCCGAGCAATTAGAAATCAGGCGGTCATTCAGACTTCCTGACCACTGCAGTGTTTTCCAAGCGGAAGTGTGTGCTATAATGGAAGCACTTGTCTGTTTAAGGGACTTAAACACCTAGAACAGACACATAAATATATATAGTGATAGCCAAGCGGCTATTAAATCAATCTACTCGACAAATACAAACTCCCGAACAATAGCAGACTGTCGCAAATCTCTCCACGAGATGGCTAGTCAGTTTACTGTCAGCCTTATATGGGTTCCGGGTCACCGGGATATCGTAGGCAACTGTATAGCAGACGAGCTAGCCAGGCAAGGCACCACCATACCTCTCCTTCCAGGAAAGGAGAATGTTGGCATGCCTATGGCTACTTGCAAGCTAATTATTAAAAACCATTTCAGCAATTTAGCCAACACTTATTGGCAAAACACACCGCAATGCCGAATCTCTCACCAGACATGGCCTGCAATAAACAATAAGAAAACATCAGAACTACTCAATTTCAGCCGCACTGAGTGCGACATGCTAATTCGAGTACTCACAGGCCACTGGCTCGTTGGCGCACACGCCGGCAGGCTAAAAGCCCCAAAAAATGATTTTTGTAGAAGCTGCAGGGATGAGGAAGAAGAGGAAACGGTGGAACACCTACTCTGTTCATGCCCAGCCCTATGCAGGCTTAGACTGAAACACTTAGGATATCCTTTCCTAAATGACCTGACCGAAATATCGCAGACTAACCTGAAGAGTCTAAGCTCTTTTATTAAATCCTCCGGATGGGGGACTTGCTGATCGACCAACCTACAGGCTGACTCTTAACGGATAGGGGACCCAAAAATAGAGATCATACGGTATCACAATGGACCCACAGAGGTCTAAGTGTACCAGGCTACAGTCTGGCAGCCGTCCTAACCTAACCTAACCTAACCTAGCAGGTGGTATATAAGTCGGAACGAGCCGGATAAGGCGACTATCATATAGCTCCCATAGGAACAATCGGAAAATTAACAAGAATATTCTTATTAATACATTCTCTGGCAGAATATTCTGTAAATTATATTCTCCAAAATTATTCATGTGAGGCATTCTAATTACTCATACTTCTTTTGAATTTGACATATCTACTATTTTCATCCTCTTTTATAATGCAAGGGAGTCGCAGTAACGGTCATAAAAATTACGACTGAGTTTACACCAAAGTTATGGCATTTCCGATCGTTCAGTTATATGGCAGCTATAGGATATAGTCGTCCGATCCCGGCCGTTCCGGCTTATATACTGCGTGGAAAGGAAAGAAGGGTGTCTGCAAAGTTTTGATTCGATATCTTTAAACGATATCTTCAGAACGACCAGAACCACCGAACCGCGTAGACGTGTCTTTTTGCTCGCCCTGCTGAAAGACTTCCAAAAATCTACAAAGTGACCACCAAAACTAAGAAAAATAGCGAAAAGGCGCTGGCAGCAATGCCATATCCCAAGGTCAACATCTCCTTGTGATTAAAACTAAATTTTAAACCGATCTAGCTAATCAAAATCAATTAAAAATGTCGAACGCAAATAAAATATTAACAAGTGCAACCGGTAAAGCCTCGAAGCCAAGTCGCGATCGGCAACAAATACAACTAGACGAACGACGGCTGTCTTCTGCACGGCACAATGTTTACATTTCAATTGACTCATCGGAGGCAACAACAAAATTAACGTCACTGACCGCTACCGAAAGAGCCCGCTCACTGTCACCAGCAGGGCTGCCAGTTTAGCTATTTATTTGCTAGATCTAGCAACTTTTGAATAAATTTGCAACTTTTTTTTTCGATTTGCTATTAGCAACAAATCTAGCAACTTTTCATTTTTTTTTTGCAATTTTAGCAACTTTATTACAAAACTAAACATTTTGTTATTTTTCTTCATTATTTTGAACTTTTTTATACCTATTCCAATTTACTGAACCAATTACGATAGAAAATGGTTCACAAAGATATCGGAATTGTTTTTTAACTCAGTGGTTCAATCATATGAACACTTTTGATCACTTTTGTGCTGTGTAGTGTCGATAAGATGCCAAAAATTTACAAACAACATTTTCGGGATGCCTGGCTGCGCGACGACGAGTTTAAGGAGTGGATTCGCAAGACACTATCAGGGCCTATTGTGCGTATTGCAAATCCACAATAGGCGCGAAACTTTTCGAGATCCGACACCACGCCGCATCAAAAAAACACGTGGCTGCGATTGGCGCTGTTACACAAAAAAATAAGTTGCCCTTCTTTCAAAAGTCCACGAAAACGGAGGAACAAGAAGCGGCACTATGCTTATACATTACAAAACATACGGCGATGGCGACAAGCGATCATTTATATGCATACACTGTACCCTCTCTTACTACAGCAACGTCAACGACAACAACAACTTTATCGTCTGCAGCTACCCAGTGGCCTATCTCATCACCACAAGTAAAACTTTGCTCTACTGACCCTCTTACGAATAATACTCTCGTACAGACGGGGATCGATCGGTATGTACAAATAAAAAGAAAGCTTAGTCCACAAAAAAACGTAAACTCAAATTGGCCAAAAGTACCGAAAACTTTAGGCAACACACGAACATCCGAAAACAGATTAGCCATACTTGGCGAGACCGAAGAAGACAAGGGTCAGGCGCCTCAAGTCATGAAAGCTGTAAAGCCACCGCCAATATATATTAGGAAACACAACAGTGTCGATCTGATTAATAAGCTTAAACAAGTAATCGGGCCTAACCACTTCTATATCAATACCCTAAAAAGAGGAAACATATTAGAAACAAAACTCCAGGTTAACAACGAAGACAACTTCCGTTCTGTAACAAGATATCTCGACAATGAGCTTATAAATTACTACACTTACCAACTAAAAAGTAAGAAAGACCTACAAGTTGTACTTAAAGGTATAGAATCGACTGTTGCGGTAGCAGAAATAGCTGAAGGCCTCACGGAAAATGGCTTCGACGTTAAGCACATCGTGAACATAGTGAACAGGGATAAAATTCCCCAACCACTGTTTAAGATTGAGCTGGCCCCAGAGACGAAACCTCTAAAGAAAAATGCAGTGCATCCTATTTACAATCTGCAATATCTCCTTCACCGAAGAATCACAGTAGAGGAACCGCATAAGCGGAACGGCCCCGTACAGTGTACAAACTGCCAGGAGTTCGGGCATACAAGAACCTACTGCACCCAGCGTCCAGTTTGTGTCGCCTGTGGAGATTTGCATTGCATTGAAGCATGCCTGGGAAACAAAGAAGACCCTACTCTGAGGAAATGCAGTAATTGTGGGGGAAATCATACTGCCAACTACCGGGGCTGTCCCGTCTACAAAGAACTCAAGAGCCGCCTAAATCAGAGACGCAGTAATCCACTCGCCGCTCAACACTCTGCCCAACCAAACATCTTCACCCCATCAACAACCACTCCTGGTGTCTCCTTTGCCAACGCACTCCGCTACCCTGGAATCTCACAAACATCTACCGCCCAACCTGCAGCATTGCGTCCACAGCCACCCATATCAAACCTAAATGATTTTCCGCTCTTAAGCCAAAATGGACAAACAACCTTCTACGCAGCAAAACCAAACTCTTCCCCCACAAACACTTAGCGGTCTAGAATCTACACTAGCTACTCTTGCAAACGTCATGATGACGATTCAAAGTTCCCTTCAAGAACTACTGCGAAACCAGAGCCTTCTAATGGAACTGCTGATCAAACAAAAGTCTGTATAAATGGACTCCTTAAGAATATGCTTCTGGAACGCAAACGGCGTTTCCCGGCACAAAAACGAACTCCTACAGTTCCTAAACAGCCACAATATCGATATCATGCTACTTTCTGAAACCCATCTAACTAATAAAAACTACTTCCATATCATCGGATATATATTCCACGCGACCAACCACCCGGACGGTAAAGCACACGGAGGTACCGGTATACTCATAAAACAACGCATAAAACATCATCCCTTGGAGACATTCACTACTAACTACCTGCAGGCCACATCCCTACGTATAAACCTAATTGGCGGCCCACTTACCCTATCCGCCATATATTGCCCCCCACGCTTCAGTATTGCAGAAAATGAGTTTATGAATTTCTACAACTCACTAGGACGCTGCTTTATAGCTGCCGGTGATTATAACGCAAAGCATCCCCACTGGGGATCTCGTCTTATCAACCCCAAAGGCCGCCAATTATACAACGCTATTATCACTCCTGGTAATGCGCTTGACTTTGTCTCACCAGCTAGGCCTACATACTGGCCCACAGATCCAAATAAACAACCTGACATTATAGATTTCGATGTTATTAGAAGAATCTCGCACAGGCTGATAAACATAAAAACCTTAGAAGAGCTTACATCGGACCATTCGCCAGTTCTCCTCTGTCTATCTGAACAGCCGCAGCTTCTGGAACGCCCCCATCATGTAACATCAAACAAAACAAACTGGCTGAAGTACAAAAAATATGTAAGTGCACACATCGAACTTGATCCTGAAATTTCCTCTGAATCTGACATTGATAAGTCGCTTAAACACCTCACGGATGTAATGTCCTCTGCCGCCAAACATTCTACGCCAGAACCCTCATCCACAAACCCGCTTAGAACTGGACGCTCAAGTATCCAGATCGAGTCTCTCCTACTTGAAAAACGTAGACTTCGCAGAGACTGGCAGACTCATCGGTCCCCAGCTACTAAGAAAACTAAGAAAAGACTTAATGAAGCATCTCGAAAATTGTCGAAGGCCCTCTCTACCGAAAAGAACCAGGCCCAACGGGCCTACATTGCGAAACTATCCCCGACGGGTAATAAATTCCCACTATGGAGAGCTCACCCAAACATGCAACCACCAATAGATCCCGATTGGCCAATTCGATCACAAACAGGTGCCTGGGCGCGCAGTGACGAAGAAAGAGCTAACACCTTTGCCCATCACTTGGAAAACGTCTTCAAGCCCCACCCGCCATCCAACCAATTCACTCTACCGAATGTCTCGCTAGCGTCGCCGTCCTCCC
The DNA here is from genome assembly GCA_036346975.1 of Drosophila prolongata. Classification (NCBI taxonomy): domain Eukaryota; kingdom Metazoa; phylum Arthropoda; class Insecta; order Diptera; family Drosophilidae; genus Drosophila; species Drosophila prolongata. The sequence continues at coordinate 1,314,121 of JAYMZC010000261.1, read as the reverse complement.
CAGTTACCCTTGAAACCAGCACAATACTTAAGGCTATTAAAGAACACATAAACCCAAAAAAGGCTCCTGGTCACGATTTTATTTCTCCAAAAATGATAATTGAATTACCTGCGTGCGCAGTCAGATGCATCGCATTTATATTTAACTCAATATTGAAATGGGGCTACTTTCCTGACCAATGGAAAAAGTCTGTCATTACAATGATCCCGATGCCAGGAAAAGACCGGCCCATCAGTCTGCTCCCATGTCTATCAAAGCTATTTGAAAAACTGCTTCTTGTTCATCTAGTAACACATCTTCAAAACAACAGAACGATCCCTCTGCACCAATTCGGATTTAGGGAAAAGCATGGAACTATCGAACAGGTAAACCGCTTAACATCTGAAATTCGCATGGCTTTCGAACACAAGCAATATTGCAGTGCCTTATTTCTGGACGTATCACAGGCATTTGATCGCGTCTGGATCGACGGTCTGGTATACAAAATCAAAACCCCCCTACCGGAAAACACTCACAAGTTGCTTGAGTCATACCTCAGAAACAGAGTTTTCACCGTGAGATGTAAAACCTTTACTTCAACCATCCGTAACATCGAAGCTGGTGTACCCCAAGGAAGTGTACTTGGACCAATCTTGTACATCCTTTACACGGCAGACATTCCAACAAGCCGCCAGACCCTCATCTCAACCTTTGCTGACGACACTGCCATTGTCAGCCGCTCGAAATGCCCAAAAACAGCTACAACCCATTTAAAAAAACACCTGGTAGCTGTAGAAAAATGGCTCGCAGACTGGCGTATCAAAGTCAACGAGCAAAAGTGTAAGCACATTACATTTACACTAAACTTGTCGAAATGCCCACCACTGACGCTAAACAACAAGCCGGTTCCACAAGCAGACGAAGTCACCTATCTCGGCATACACCTAGACAGGAGGCTTACCTGGAGATAGCATATAGAAGCAAAGAAGACCCATTTAAAACTAAAGGCCAGCAGCCTTCACTGGCTCATGAACTACCGCTCCCCCTTCCACTCGAATATAAAGTACTGTATAACTCGTGCTTAAAGCCGATTTGGACCTACGGTTCCGAGCTCTGGGGAAACGCAAGCAGCAGCAATATAGAAATTATTCAAAGAATACAATCAAAGACCCTCCGATCAATAACTGGAGCCCCCTGGTACATCCGCAATGCAAACATCCAGAGAGACCTGGATATAAATCCCGTAAAAGAAGAAATTGTTTCCAGAAAAATTAAATATGAAGCCAGATTATCAAATCACCCAAACCTGCTTGCCAGACAACTCAACCGGCTAAGCTATCATTCCCGTCTACAGCGGAATGATTTCCCATCCCTTTTCAATAACATAAGTTAACGTAACATAGATTAAGATTTGAAAACTTATTGTTAGTCTCTTAAGTAATAGAGAAGATCCAATAAATAAGAATAAAGTATAAAAAAAAAAAAAAAAAAAATATCTTTAAAACTGAGAGACTAGTTGGCGTAGAAACAGACAGACGGACAGACGGACATGCTTATATCAACTCAGGACGCGATCCTGATCAAGAATATATAATTCTTAGGGTAGGAAATGTCTCCTTCACTGCGTTGCACCCTTTTGACCAAAATTATAATACCCTCTGCAAGGGTATAATAACATTTGCTGAACTTAACAATAGAATCTCCTCCCTCGCAGCACACTTGTAATAAATCGGGACGATTCATCTTAGGAGGGGGAGAATTAATGATAACTTTAATTAAAGATTCTTATTAATATTGTAAACAATTTATTTTGGCAGAGCTTACTACTGAGTTCTCACGGGTTATAATCATATAAACTTTTTCACCCTCGGAAACGGCGAGCCAAGCTTGAGACAGACGTAAACAAATTCCCCCTAGCTAGCCGCCAAAGCCGAGCCAAACTTTAATCTAAACATCGGTAAGAATCCCAACACCGCGATCGCTTCCAAATATTCCATGCTGATCACAGCAATCTTAATCGCGAATTAACTTCGGAAACCAAGACTTCGGATAATTACGAAGATAAACGTTAAAAGCTTCGATCAGCAAATAGGAAAAAAAAACCAACTCTAGCTTGGGCGGTCGTGAAATTAGCCTAAGAATGATTGTATTGTATAGGTGAAATTAAATTTAATAAAGAATTTATATTTTTTTAATATATTCGGTAACGCATATATGTAATTTGCATATTTCTCGGCATTTCGTCCCTATACAGGCCAGTGGTCAACTAATGAAGGATGTTGGTTAAATCCTGTCTTTGCTTTTTACGTCTGTATTTTGATCTTCAAGTCGCGGAGATCGTGCAGCGCGTGTAAGTCACAGGTTACAATCACACATTTAAGTTTCAAGCCGAAATTAAAAATCAAACACTCACGCGAAACAAAAACCCAATAATCAACACAACATCCATTTTTTAATTCAATGAAGACTAATATACAAAACTATCTTCAATTAAATAAATATAAATCAATAGTTAATAATATATGCCCTAACTAACATATCCCCTGCAGGTCACCTCATACTCATCAGCTATCTACGGGAATGGAAGAAGAGCTACAGAAACTCCTATATTTTAAGATCAGAGAAGCTTTGCAATTTGCTAGTTTTCAAACTTAATTGGTTTAAGTTACATAGATGGAGTGCTGTCGTTAAAGCTTCTATGGTGTGTGAAAGTGCAGTTTCTATTGTCTCTTGAAAAATAACATTTTACAATGAGATCATAAATTGTAACCCGAACATGGGTTGAACTGAGAAGGGTCATATATCCTAGGCACATAAGCGATAGCAGAAGTGCACTTGAAAAACCCAAAGATAAGCAGGTCTGCGTGGGCCATAAGATAAGAGTAAAATAAGATTCTCAAGTTAATTACGTTAGAGTTGAATATTAATAATGAAATAAGTTTGAAACAATAACTCAACAAACGAAGACGTCCTTATTTCTGGTCGCTCTTTTCAGTTATTGTCTACATTAGTGCAGGATATATTATTAATTTTAAAGGTACCATTAATAGATCGGCAATTGCCAGATCAGTATTAGAAATTTCAAATGAAAGTGACAGGCTGATTTACGCTTACAGAATTATAAAACTGTTTTGGAAAACTGGACACTACAACAAGTCAGATACTTTTATAACACCAGGCGGTTAGCAATATACAATTTGACCCAGCCCTTAGGTATCGAGAAATGGAAGATTGTAGTCCGCACATTTTAAATTTATTGAAAAGCCTCGACTTTACATTTTTAGGTATCTCATTATTAAACCATGGGTTATTGGAAATTGACGGATAACATAACAGAACACATAGATAAAAGTAGTTCAATGCATTATAAAAGATATTAAGCGGCTTCATCCATGTTATTGCATGAAAAAATTTAAGACCAGTCATTACCGGGCTTAAAAAAATATTAAAACGATGAAAGTTTGCCTTACAAAAGCAGCGAGTTCGTTTAACAGACTATTCGGATGTTTAATTCAGCTCTGTTCTCGCATCTACAGTCAGCTCTAGAGTTGGGTGATACGGATCTTCCGGTTGTAAGTGGTGATGTTCTTAATAGACAAACGCCTTCTGAATTTGAAATAAAACACAAGTCCAGTAACGTTCTAAGGAGTTTTTAACATGGTTTACTTGGGATAGCGCAATGTCAATAAAGTCATGCTGTGCTAAAGGAAGTAAAGGAAAGGTGATTTGCGTAAATTGGGAACTCAGATGATGGTGGGATATATGAACAAGTAATATATACAAAACAAGAGAGAACGCTATAGTCGGGTGCCCCGACTATCAGATACCCGTTACTCAGGTAAAGGGAGTGCGAGGGAGATGGAGATAGAAACTTTGATCACGCATAACTTTTTAACGAATGGTCCGATTTGAAAATTTTTTTACTTTTCCGAAATATTTAAATTTTTAAAATCGTATATAAGTGATTGTGGGCGTTAAAGGGGGCGTGACACCTTTTTGAAACAAACTTGCGCTGCGTAGGAACTCCTAGAATCTACATGCAAAATGCCAATCTTCTAGCTTTTATAGTTTCCGAGATCTCAGCGTTCATACGGACAGACAGACAGACGGACAGACGGACATGGCTATATCGACTCGGCTAGTGACCCTGATCACGAATATATATACTTTATAGGGTCGGAAACGCTTCCTTCTAGCTGTTACATACTTTTGCACGAATACAATATACCCTTTTACTCTACGAGTAACGGGTATAACTACCGGAAAACGATAATTTTATACCTAGGAATTCGATGTCATAAAATTCTTCGAAAGTTAGTAATTCAGACGAAAAGGTGGAGTCGACAGCAATCAGGACTCCACCTCCCCGTCTGGACTGACGATCAAGCCTATAAATTGTGTACTTACCCGGGAGAATTTCGGAGCTAGGAATATCCGGCCATAACCAGGTCTCTGTACATACCATAATATTATATGGGAAAGAAAAACTATCCGAATACAATTTAGTCAGCTTACTAAGTAAGACTCTTGTATTCTGATAGCAAAGAAGAAAAGAGGAGGCTAGTTTTTTGGGACAGAAGAGGATGTGGATGGCGCTGGGGAAGGTTCTTTAATGGTATTTTCCATTTCCCCTGAACTATTCTTTTTTCTCTTAGCTTCGTACTCTTTTACAAATATGCCCTCGGGCCGGAAACTGGGGGAACACACAGATGCAAAAAGAGCACAAGGATGATACTTTCCTAGCATAAGAAAATTTAAATTGTTCGACCTTCAAATCATCAACTTGGATTTTGTTACGGATATAAGCCGTAATATCCAGTGATGAGAGGTCTGGGGCGAGCCGTGAAACAAATACATGTTTTACATGTTCGGGCACCCGAACACAAGTAACCGTTTTTGGTACAACACATGCAACCCTTTTTGGTACTGCAGAATTGGTATCTGTACTACCAGTATTGGCCGGTAATCCGGACGTTAAGTCTACATGAGGTGTTGGGGCCACTACTTTATTTTGATCGGACAGAGCGGAAGTACCTAGCGGGCCACATCGATTCCAGCAACTTCGGATACCGAATCATTTTTTGCCCCCGATCTTAGTACCATTTGAGTGGCGCCTAAGATTGGCAGCTGAGCTGGAATCGAATCGCGGGCAGCAGGTTGCACGGAACCTGCCATAGAATGCCCACCGACCGCGACTTTTTTGCGCTTTGGGGAATCGGGCTCAGCTAGCATGCGACTAGTGAGCTGCGATTCAAGCGCAACGAGCAGGTCCGTATTTTTACGGCAGTTCCGGATTAATTCCGCAACACTGCTTTTTGTGAGCCGCCTAATAGTTATTGCCTGGTTCTCGTATACAATGCATTCACCGTAGCGTAGGCCCCTCCTCTTATCGATGGCATCACGAACCAGGCCAGAATAGCCAAGACACTTTGCGTGATAAATTTTATCACATGTATGGCAGGGAATACTTTGCTGTCCAGCCGAGATAACTTTCTTGCAATTTTTTAATGAACAGAAAGCCATTTTCGCTGACCACGGACCACTGTGCACTATAGCGGACAAAAAAATCGAAAGCGCTTAAGAACTTTTTAATGAGAGATCAAGCAGAGCGACAGAGCGGGAGCGAAACACCGAATAACTTTGATGTTAGGCACCACGAAACGAGATAGAAACGAAAAGAGGGAGAGCGGGATTATTAACCGATTAACTCCGGTATAAAACACCTCTGAGAGATATTACCGTTGGTGTGCGTGCCGTTCCAACAGCGCTCAACGACGAAGAGAAATACTGAAAAGAGGGGCAATAGAAAACAAATACAACAAACCAGCTCCGAATTAAATTATGATAAAAACTTTTTGTTTACTAAACACAAGTTAATCACGATGCACTCGCGAGCGAACGGAAAGTTGTTAGAAAACACTTAAAGGTGTAGAAACGTTAAAGAGATTTAAGTAAATAATAAACAATATTCTCCAAAATTATTCATATGATGCATTCTTAATACTCATAAAAAATCCCAACTTCCTAACTTTAAAAACACCAAAGTTATGTCATTTCCAATCGTTCAGTTATATGGCAGCTATAGGATATAGTCGGCCGATCCTTATGAAATTTGGCAGGTCGGATTGATTGGCCAAAAATAAAACCCATAGATAATCCCAAATTCCTAACTTTACAAACACCAAAGTTATGGCATTTCCGATCAATCAGTTATATGGCGGCTATAGGATATAGTCGTCCGATCCTTATGAAATTTGGTAGGTCGGATTGATTGGTCAAAAATAAAACCCATAGAATATACAAACTTCCTAACTTTAAAAACACCAAAGTTATGGCTCGTTATCGTTCAGTTATATGACAGCTATATGATATAGTCGCCCGATCCGGCTCGTTCCGACTTATATACTACCTGCAATAGAAAGACAACTTTTGGGAAAGTTTCAAGCAGATAGCTTTAAAACTGAGGGACTAGTTTGCGTAGAAACGGACGGACGGACAGACGGACATGGCTAGATCGACTCTCCTGGTGATGCTGATCAAGAATATATATACTTTATAGGGTCGGAAATGACTTTTGACTGAAATTATAATACCCTCTGCAACGGTATAAAAATAAATTTGTTTTCCTTAAGTTATTTGTTCTTGAAGAAGAGGGGGGAAAAAGAGGCCGTTTCCTCGTCGCCATGATTTCTGTGCTTGTCGTTATTTAAAAAATAAAATGATGAGTACAAATATCGCTATGGCATGAAGCACCAAAAAAAAAAATTTCATGAAATGGCGGCTGTCAAATTTTTAAAAATATTATAAATTTAATTTTTTGTTGGTTCCGGCGATAGAGATATATTTAAAGGATATTCATGCCAAATTTCAAGTAAATCGACTGATTAGAACTTGAGATATAGTGGCGACCGCATCAAAAAAAGTAGTTTCGAAAAAAACGCGTTTAAAGTTTTAAGTTAAGTTTCGGGCAGTGTAACTGATAGAATATTACGTATAAATTACATTCCCTTAATCAGCTTTTCCAGCTCCATACAATGACCTTCAAACGATTAGTGAAGTGTACTGGATGGGTATGGGTATTGTTATAGAAAGAAGAAGAGAAAGTTATTCATACTAAGATAGCCCGGGCTTCCAGCCATTTATTGTTCCAGTCGTTCGCTCAACCGGTCAAGTTGCCACGTCACGAAAACGGCTATAACTTTGAAAATAATTTGAGTTTTGAAAAATCCTTTTAGGGAGATGTTTTTGAATATCAAAACTATCGAATTATGGAAAAAAAAATTTTACTCCACCATCAAAAATCAGCCGAAAACATCATTGAAATTCATGGAAATTCAAATCAAAAGGTGTCAAAAAGGTGTTTCCAATACGACCCGGAAACAAACTTTCGCCAGAGTGCTGTGTGGAAGGCACCGGACGATCCGAAACCCTAACAAGGGAGAACGCTATAGTCGAGTGCCTCGACTATTAGATACCCGTTACTCAGCTTTAGCGCAGGCAGCTTTTGTCCTGCACCAGCAGCTGTGTTTATGTTTATGTTTTTGAGTGCAATAAATTGACTAGAAATATTAAACATACATACTTATATTGGCTAAACACATACATTCTTAAATAGTATTATGTATATTAAAGTCAAACATTTGCACAACACGAGTAACGGGTATAGCGAATAGCTTTCTTTGAAAGGAGTTATCTTTGCCGGGCAATTGCAACTGTGTACAATGTAAATACATACATATGTATATGCTTACATACATACACACATACGCCATTGTTTGACTCAGACCTCCAAATTGGCTAACTTGATTTGATTTGGGATATAGTTTGGTATTGACAAATGAAAACCATCGCAATTTCCTTTAATAGAAATCCTTATCGAGAATTAACGTTGACTATCTTGAGCACCTCGGCCTGCTGTTCCAAAGTCATCCGTTAGATGGCGCTATTGTATTGCGCCATCTACCCCAAGACATTGGTATCACGGCCATGAAAGGCGGAAATGTAGGCGCTAGCCAGGCTTCAGCGTTTAATGGGTTTTTGGGCGTTAGAGTGGGCGTGGCAAACTTTTATTAGGCCAATCGATAGGTATTGACGAAACAAATACATATCAATTAAAATTTTCATAATAGCATCAAAACTGTGGCCACAGCTTGTGGCTTGTGGGCGTTTGTTGGACGATTATTTTACCAAAAATCACATTTTAAGCCTAGTAATTAGATCGCAAAACGATCTAAGACGCTATTGTAAAAACTTTCATCTTTCCAGTGTGACTGCATTTTCGAGAGTTCATCAGAATTAAGTGTGCTACGGTCGAACTGTCAATCAGCTGGGTTTGTTGACAAGCAGCTAAAATTCAAAAATCGTATTTGCTGGAAAGATCCTTTAAAAGATATTATCAACTACCTTGGCAAGACAAGTCTGCCGCTGTACAAAAAAATTAAAAAACAATAAAATTTAAATTGAACAGTTGTTTTTTTTTATTTTACTGATAATTATTTGCTTATTCAAAGTTCATAGCTACACTTAGTTCTAACAGGCGATTTTTCTAAGTTTTTTTTATTGTGTTTATTTGTACATTTTTGACCCAAGAAACACTTTGCTCTGACAAGAGGCACCCCAAAAGATTAACGCCCTCACAAGAAAACTCATGCAATCGACTTTAACGGGTTTTTTGATTTTTTCCCTCCATTTCTAAAATTTTTATTCTTTTCGCTAGGGCTCTCCCAAAGTTCATTTAAGCAGACTGGCAACGCAATGAAATTTGCTGGTATTTTTTTCGTCGATTTGAGTACCGAGGTGAAAAAAAACCTGACGAAAAGCGAACGCCAGCTGTTTTCCTCTCGCTCTCTCTCATGACTGGCGGACAGTTTTCGTCGATCTGAGTACTAGGCTTGAGGCTCGAGCCAGAGGGTTAGCTTTCGTCACTCCGCAGAGTAGTATGAGTCCTAGCTTTGACCTTGTTGGGTCGAACAAAATCAGCATGACATATGTTGGTTCTTAATGCCTCAGCAGGTATGTATCCACGAGAAGAGCGGCGAGCGGGGTTATATGTGCCAGGATTATAAATCGTCTTGAGTCTAGGGCTTGGCAACAGTTTTTTATTTTTTTCTGCGCTGAGAGGGCAGTTTTTGTCTGTGGAGGCATGGTCACCGCCACAGTTCACGCACAAACATATGTCGCTTGTGCATAGTACGGAGCCGGACAGATGGGGACCACTAAATTTACCACAATACGGGTCCCGGATGGAGTAGTTTTTAGAATGCCCAACAATTTGGCATCTTTGACATTGTAAAAGATCTTTTCTACGGGAAGCACGATCAACAGTGACTCAATATCTGCCAAGTTGTGTAATTTTTAGAGCCTCTGCATCGTTTGGGCCTTGCTTAAAGTTGATATAGAATTCATTTTGCCTAGTTTTTAAATATATTGTATTGTTCATTACCTTCATCATTGTCCTGAATGTTCTTCCAGTCTGTCTTTTTGGAGCAGTATGTATTTAGGACCACAAAGCCGTGGTCGCTAAATGATTGTTCTATCTGTGATTTGGGAACATTAGCATGGATTCTTTTGAGCACTACTATGTAGGGTTTCTCTTCCTTAAGTTGATGTCAGAATTTATAGTTCAGCGTTGTTATCGATTTTGTTTACAGCTGCACGGAAAGCATCAGAGTTAGTTGTATAATTTCTGTACACACCAAGCCTTGAGGTACGTATGTTGTAGTAAGATGCTCAGATTAGGTGACTGTTCCAAGGAAGGCTTACACTCGATACGCATATGGCCGGAAGCTTGTTTGACTTGGCGGTTTATCCATCTCCATCGGGCGCAGCAGAGTCAATAATGTCAGAGTCGGCATGCGATAGGTCTTGCTCCATACTCTCCGCTTTAGCAGCCCAAATCGAAAAGCGATTGTTCCTGAATGTTGCTGCAGAGGATGTAGTGGCCGCCTCATTGCAAGGCACTGTGGCCTGCCGTTTAGTTTTACGGAAAGGAGCTGAGTTACGCCTTTGCGTTTTCTGTTGACATTACGATCGTGTGCTTGAAAGAGGCATTTGGCAATTTGCTTTCAAAGTTGGGTAAATGATAGGAGCCATGATTGCAGCCCTAGTGTATGTAGGAGCACAGACCAAGATTGCTTGGACGTTAGAAATAGTGCCGGTTACACTGGTAGTGGTGTTGCTGCTGATTGTCTACATCACCATAGCATACTTGCGAATAAAGCAGATAATTCTTCAAGGTTGGCGCAGAGCTGGCAGCTACTTTTCTCATCTCCTCAGACTTATCGCACCCATTAATAGGTCGCGAAAGAGCAGATGATTTCTCCATTATATCAATTGGGTTTATACTTATGTTTAATGCATTTGATTTTCACTTCACATGATAAGAAGTATGTAAGGTAAGTTGGTGACAACTTCTCGCTTGCGCACGCGGGCAGGGCGAGGGGCAAAACTCCTGTCAAATTAACTTTTTTTAAGAAGTAAGCAAACGATTTTTTTTTTAAATTCTTAAATTTCAGGAGATGGGCAAACATGGGCATCTTTTATTTTTTCGAAAAAACTATTTTTAAGGGGTGCAGGTAAATATGATCAAAACTTAAAAGTCGAATATTTTCAAAAGTATTAATATTTTAAAAATTCTTAAAGATGGGCAAACGATTCTCTTGCGATTAAAAAAATAAATTCGAAAAAGTCATTCGAAAGTTAATGTTTTTGAAAATGATCAAAAATTTTCGAAGATTCCATATTTTCAAAACTAAAGGTTAGCCAAAAAATTAAAAAGTGGGCAAACATGGGCAAACGTTTAAGGTATCAATTTTCGAAAATTCGATTTTAGTCGACCCAGCTTCTTTGAGCTTCTTTAACACTCCTGGCGCTTGCAGCTTGTCGGCCTCATCCTCGACCACCTTCTGCGTCGCTGGAGACATCGGATGGGGTAATGAGCTGGGCTCCGTCGATCAGCTCAATAGAGCCCTTCTTCAGGCAGGTGGTACGCATGACATCCCTCTGAAAGGTCAGAAAGTCCCGATATTCTCCAGCTCTCGATTATCGGCCTCAGATAGCAAACAAAAACAGGATCTTCTCTGTCTGCCCTCGGTGCTTAACAGGTAGCTTGACGAGAGCTATGATCGGTCAATCCTCTCCACTAATTACTTGTGGACGGGCACAATTAAAGACTCAAAAGCTCTCTTACTCCTTTGCCAAGTAGACTGATGCTGACACTGGGTTCAACAACCTATCTAGCTGCTTGGTCTGGCTCCGGCGAATAGTCTGGTATTTTGCGTTGAGCCACGGTTTAACGTTTCCGGAAGCGATCTCTGTCCTTATGGACTTTTCGAGACACCATACGCTTTCCTCTTAACGTGTGCTCTGAGAATATCCAATTATATTACAAGTACGGTTGCAGCCATTCTTCATATGGTAAGTAAGAACGCGATTGGCTGCTCCAATTAAAATTTTATTTAAGAAAACACTAAAGATTATCCAAAATAGCTTTGGTGGACACTTGGTGAGGGAAAACCGATTTATTCCACTTTATAGAATGTGTAAAATAAATAAAAAAAAGGTAAGGAAAAACACATCGTGATTCAAATTCGTTAAGATATGATTGATGAATTTTAAAATTATGAAGTGCTTAAACTTTTTTCAGTTCTTAAACCGTTATTTTAATTAAAAATAACTTGAATTTTTTTAATATTAATATTAATTAATATTGTAATAAGTCTTAAGAACAAGTGCCTTATTTTTGCCACAAAGAACAGTCCATCTGTTTGATTAATAAATGATTTATTTTGTCATTTTGAAATAAATCATAGAACGGGAATTAAATTTTTTGGGAAATAGTCAATAGAACCAAATAAAAACGTTTTGTTTGAATAGGCATTAGAGTATTGAAAAAAAAACCGTAAATATTTGTTTGATTAACTAAAAATAAATAAGACCGAGGTCACTCATAACACAAAAACTCAGTATACTATTTCTTTACGTTTGACGACCTTTAACATTTGCTTTTAGAACTTCTAATTTTATTTGTAACGATTTCCGTATATAGTATATGTATAACTTTTTACATTTGGCCAACTTAATCATCAAAGCTAGATGAAAGCAAGAAGTTAGCTGCTAGTTCCTCATCCTTTTCACACGCGAAGTACGCCTGCAGTACAAGTGCCTCTGGGAATCCAAGTGCTTTTAGCTATAGTTAAAATATAATTATAATTTTTTTAACATTCTAATTTCGTTTATAATTACCCGTTCTATTGCATCTTGATCTTGTGGGTTTAGTCGAATGGTTGAGACTCCTGATGTTGTTTCTAAGTTTTCGTTTTCCTCTGCGTTGTCGCCTCTCTGCAACACACTCGTTCCTGCGGTTGATCTTTGTGCAGCGACTGCGCCTTCCAACTCTGACGAAAAGAGGCTTTCAATCTGTGCAGAAGTTGATTGTGTACGAGCAATTGAAGCTTGTGGTACTGTGTCAATGGATTCTGTTTCGTTTTCAATCGGTTGATTTAGCATATTAAGAAACGCATCCTGGTTCTCCGAAATAAGTTGCAAAAGAGCTGGGTTTGTCTGGCCAATCTATTTATGAAAAATAGTTACCTTATTCCTTGTTTTTTATTTATGTACTCACCTGCTGCAAAACTGCATGCAAAAGGTGAGGGTTTTGATATATTAAAGAGCGCATTTGAAGAAACTGTGGCTGACTACGTAAAAACTCAAAGGGATCTGAAACAAACATTAAACAAACAAAAGTTAATTGCTAACTATATTAAAAATCAAATTATATTAATATACCAAGACTAATTCATTTTTAATGATTTAAACAATTTAAAAAAAGTTTTTCTTCAAAAAAATGTAACAAACCCAATAAAAAATCAAGAATATAGGGTCGGAAACGTCTCCTTCACTGCGTTACAAACTTCTGACCAAAATTATAATACCATCTGTAGTTGACGTTGCAGCGTAGGGTCTAATACATAATACTACAGACAGCACCCGACAAACAATCTGTAGTTCCTGTTGCAGCGAAGGGTCTAATTCATAAAACTACAGAGAGGTGCCCAAGAGTCTGATCCGAACAGCGGTCAGATCAATCCATCTAATAAATTATATTTTCAATTAAACAGTGCAGCGAATCTGTAAAATACTTCTTCTTTTTTGTAACTATGGTTAATTTATAATTTGTTTAGAAATATATTTAAAAAGATTTTGAGTAGACGGGTTTAACCTGGCACCGCACTGTTCATTTTGTCCGTGTGCTATCGCAGATCCTAAAAGATCGCATAAAATTAATATACTTTTATAATTGACTGCAACTTTCGAAATACATTTATACAATAATAAAGAAGTATTTATGTAACAACAAAAATTACTAAAATTTACTCGTACACAATTAAGCTATTTTGATGCTAGCTTTAAGACACATGTCTGTAACCTTGCCGTTTTTAACTGATTTTGGTTCAACTGATATTGATTTCCTATTCATGTGCTGCATCACTATTATTAACATTATATTTATATTCTGAATCATATCACAACATTAACAACAAATCTTAGTCAAGAAACCGAAAACCAAACAAATGTTATGTTATGTTATTTTAATAAATTAGAAAGGGAAAGATGCAAGTGTTTCCGCTAACGAACTAGTTTTATGAAATGAGACTTAACATATTTTGAATATAATACATAACACCTAATTGAACTTTCTCAAATCTGGTCACACTTTGCCCAACTAATTCTAAAGAATTTGAAAGCCTTTTATAAGCGAACCAATTTGGCTTCGCAGGTAGCAGTTCGAAAAAGGTTTCTCGCGTTCAAATTAAAGAGCGCGATAAGACTATTCAGTCATTTCAATGCTTTTGATGAATTATTGAGGGATTTTTCAGCTGAAGGTACAAGATTGGAAGAGATGAATAAGTTTCGCATGTGTTGCTGACTTCGCCCACATCCTATGACGGAGTGACTACTGCAATAGCAGTCCTGACTAAAGAAATTTAGCATTTTTAAAAAATAGATTGCTAGACCACAATGAAATATTAATAATGACACTAGTTTAGAGACTTGAAGGTAAATGTTCCGAATAATAACAACCATTTTAAAAATAAATCGAAGAGACACATAAAAAAGAATTTATTGTACAAAATTATTAACGAAAACAAGAAAGGAAAGCTAACTTTGGCTCCGCCCGGGCGAAGTTGATATATTCTGTAAATTATATTGGTTGGCCAATACTTTAAAAACACCAAAGTTATGGCATTTCCGATCGTTCAGTTATATGGCAGCTATATGATATAGTTGCCAGATCCAGCTCGTTCCAACTTATATACTACCTGCAATAAAAAGACTACTCGGAAATGTCTCCTTCACTGCGTTGCAAACTTTTGACTGAAAATATAATACCCTCTGCAAGGGTATAAAAATAAACAACTTTAAATCGCAACGTCACAACACGGTTTTCTATTTATGTTTAAAACAAACAAATCAAAAATTGAGGGTTAATTCTTGACTGATAATCTTATAAACGATGCATCATAGTTTTTGAATAGTGTGGAACTACAGATCGTTATTTTCAAAAAAGTATAATTTAACTATGCTACCAAACGAGGCAATGTGCAGCTTATCAATAGACACGATGCAACACTAAAGGATTTCTTATACTGCTAAAACGGACGGAAACTTGATCTTGTAAAACGTTTACAAGATGCGGAGTTGTCGATTGAATTAAACAAAATTAACTTGTGGTTTTTTCCAAAACCTGAGGTACCTGTTGTACAACAACATAATTATTATAGAATTTCAAGCACATAAAGTAAACGTAAAACATTTGGTTTGGACATATTCGTAAGGTTACGATAAGTCTTCTTAAGTTCAGAAAGAAATTACTTATCTATTCACAGTACATTATACAACTCAATCGTTCAATTTTTAATTAGATAAAAGCTTTTAATGTGAAGCTGTGTTAACTTTAAATTATCTAGTTAACAGAATTCCAAGTAGAAAGAGAAACGACACCATACGAAATGTTGCACAGTAGAAAACCCAATTTAAAACAATCAAAAGTATTTGGTTACACTGTATACCTGCACAATACAAATAAAAATTTAATGATAAATCATACAAGAGCCTTCTTTTGAATTATGATTTTAATTCTAGAACTGATAAAAATGATTTTGAAATTGTTTGATCATTGTTACTTTCATTTAGAAACGTTCAGTTAAATTCCTGAACGAAAGAAAAGAAGGGGAAGATCATATTTCCTGAATGAGAGTACGGAATGTAGGAAACTTAAATAATTTTGTAAAATTAGATCTTATAAGAAGCCAATTATAGCCGATAACATTAAGTGCACGGATGAGGATATCAAAGTTGACCAAAAAAAAAGCGACTGACTATCAAGTAAGCCACATTTATCTTATAATGAGGAACAAATAATTTTAAGTAAACTGATATTATATGCTGAATCGTTTTGGGAAGATGCTGTATAAGCCCGTGTTATAAAAACAAAAATGTTTTTGATAAGTAATAAGTTATAAACAAAGCAAGATTGGTTAAGCAAGGAATTATCAGGTCCATTATAATAAAAATTTTGCTCCTGTAGTTCAAATTTCAAGGTTTCGATTCATACTATCATTATCCATTCTATATAATTTACAAATTCATCAAGGTAAAGTTGTGAGAAGGTTTGTAAATTAAATAAAGCAATTTACGGGCTCCAACATCGGCCGGATCTAAAAACTTCAGTAAATATAGTATTTATAATAGCTCTCTGAGTTAAAACAATTTTTAAAGAGGAAACAAAAACATAAAATACATTTCTAAAAGGAATACCACATATGAAAATATATTAGTTGGCTAGATCCCGATTGGGTGGAAACGCAATTGAAAGAAAAAGTGAAACTGTCTATTTATTTAATATGTTTAGTTCTAAGCTACATTAGTCTATTCGAAGCCGCAAGGTGGTTTAAATCCCTGTTCAATAGTGTAAATATCATTAAAGAAATACCTACACTCACTCGCATATCTCTGCGTACACCCCCAAAAAATGTCAAAATTAAACTTTGAACCTTAATTGTTCGGCCATTTATGCATGTATTTTATTCATTCTTTTTTTAAACAAAACTGTAGGTTATTGTCTTCATTGACGTAGAAATATTAGAAATATTCAACAGGGGGTTATATTTTATTTTTAATTTTAAACTTAACACTACGAAAAAGTGTACGCGCAAAAGTCTGCGTACAGCAGTTTTCAACTTCGAGGAATGCAGGATTGTGCGATTACCGTTAATTTTGTTTTCGCCAATCTACTTTAGAATGTCTAAAAATAGATATTACGCAGTTAAAATGAAACTTTTTCATTATAATAACGGACATATTGCAACATGGAACAAAAAGGCAAGGAAATTTCTGTTGAGGAGCGGAAAATTATATTAAAAGGTTTTTTGGATGGAAAATCTTATCGAGAAATTGGTGCTTTAGTTGGTGGAACCCACTCATCCATCCAAAGAGTGATAAATAACTTCAACTCGGCTGGAAGTATCTTGCCAAAGGCTCGTTCTGGCCGTCCGCCTTTGCTTATAAACCGCGAGCAGAGGAATATTATCAAATCTATTCAGCTCAACCCAAGGACGACAGCTCATCAGGCAAAGCTGAAGGTCGAGGATAGATTTTCCAAAACAGTTTCCGAGGATACTGTACGCCGGACCATAAAAAAGGCTGACTACCGTAGCAGAGTCGCCCGCAAAAAACCTCTCATATCGGAAGTCAATAGACAAAAGCGCCTAACCTTTACTAATGAGTATATTTCCAAACACCAAGACTTCTGGAATAAGGTTATATTTTCCGACGAAACTAAATTCTGCATATTTGGAATCAAGGGAAAGGTTTTGGTATGGAGGAAAAGCGGAGAAGCCTCAAATTAAGAAAATTTGGTTAGCACAGTAAAGCAAGGAGGAAGCGGAATAATGGTGTGGGGGTGTATGGCAGCAAGTGGCGTTGGAAAATTGGTATTTATCGAGTTAATAATGGATCAGAAAATCTTTACTGACATATTAAAATACAATTTAAAAGAAAGTGCTGAAAAATTAGGGCTCGAAAGTCAATGTTGGTTCCAACAAGACAACGACCCGAAGCATACGGCACAGAATACCAAGCTTTGGCTGCTGTATAACGTCATAAATCCGCTGCGAACACCTCCCCAAAGTCCTGATCTAAGCCCAAATGAGCATTTTTTGGATCTTCTTGAGAGGAAAATCCGAAGACACACGATAACATCTAAAAAAATGCTCAAGAATGTGATTCTCGAGGAGTAGGGGAAAATTACTGCAAATGAGACAAAAAAAAAAGTGGATTCCATCCCGAGACGCCTTACGTAAGTTTTGCAGAGAAAAGGAAACCCTACCAGTTACTAAAAATAATATTATTTGTGTTTTAAACAGGTGTACGCAGACTTTTGCGGGTACATTTTTTGGTAGTGTTAAGTTCAAAATTAAAAATAAAATATAAGACACTGTTGAATAATTTTAAAAAAAATACGTCAATGAAAACAATAAATTATAATTATGTTTAAAAAAAGAATGGGTTGAATATATGCATAAATGGCCGAACAGCTAGGGTTTAAAGTTAGATTTTGAAATTTTTTTGGGGTGTACGCAGAGATATGCGAGTGAGTGTATTAACATAAATGAAAAAAATCAAGACTGTATCAGTATTGTCAATAATCCCTAGTCATAAAAGATCCAAACATATTGATATTAATAGAGTAATGTTATTTGCATTGAGTAATTAACTTTAGATAACCAAATGGCGATTTGTTGAGTGTATTTGTCAATATTTAAAGACCACATTGTAAAGCCCAAACAGCACACTAGCCACGTTATTACTAAACAAGAAAGGAAGTAAAGTTTATATACCCTTGCAGTTGTTACAAATCTACCATATTTCGATTTCTACGAAACTTTTGACTGAAATTATAATACCCTCTGCAAGGGTATAAAAAGGATATTTAAGGTTGTTATTTATAATGCAACGCAGTGAAGGAGAAATTTCTGACCCTATAAAGTATATATATTTTTGATCAGGCTATTTTCTTGAAACTATCCCAAAAGTTGTATTTCTATTGCAGGTAGTATATAAGTCGGAAAAAGCCGGATCGGGCGACTATATCATATAGCTCCCATAGTAAAATCAAAAAATCAAAAAATTAAAAAAAAAAAAAAAATTTTAATTTTTCTGTTTTTTTTTATTTATAAATATATTCCTTTCAGATATAGTAAATATTTAAATTTAATTTTTCATTTGTAGTAAAAATTCTTGAACCTGGATACTATTTAACCATGAACTTATCTAGATACATAGTAAAATCAAAAAATTAAAAAAAAAATAAAAATGAAAAAAATTTTATTTTTCTGTTTTTTTTATTTATAAATATATTCCTTTCAGATATAGTAAATATTTAAATTTAATTTTTCATTTGTAGTAAAAATTCTAGAACCTGGATACTATTTAACCATGAACTTATCTACATATAAATCTTTGTTTTTATACCCTTGCAGAGGATATTTTAATTTTGGTCAGAAATTTGTAACGCAGTGAAGGAGACGTTTCCGACCCCATAAAGTATATATATTCTTGATCAGGATCAATAGAGGATTCGATATAGCCATGTCCGTCTGTCCGTCTGTTTCAATACCGTTTGCGAGCTCAGCTTAAAAGCTAGCGATCTGAAACTTTCACAGTCGTCCTAAAACATGTGTACGCAGATAATGTTTGAAAACCGATCGGATGTCTATATCCTATAGCTCCCATAGGAACAATCGGATATAACTTGCAAGAATGGAAGATATTTCGCGCAGTGTAAAAGCTATTAACATAAATCTTTCCAAATCTTATATTTTTATGGATACCTTAATCAGGGTAAAAGCGCTTGGCGATCGGACGTCTATATCCTATAGCTCCTATAGGAACAATAGGGTGAAATCGGTTAAAATTTAATGATTTTTAGGATATTTCGCACAGTATATAAGCAATTGACTGAATCTTTCCAAATCGTATTTCTTTATGCATACCTTGATTAGGGTAAAAGCGCGTGACGATCGAACGTCTATATCGTATAGCTCCCATAGGAACAATAGGGTAAAATCGGTTAAAATTTAATGATCTTTAGGATATTTCGCGCAGTATATAAGCTATTAACATGAATCTTTTCAAATCGTATTTTTTTATGCATACCTTGATTAGGGTAAAAGCGCGTGCCGATGGGACGTCTATATCCTATAGCTCCCATAGGAACAATATACCTTATTCCTTTCGCTACTTTTTCATTCCTAGCAATTTCGGCAAAGTCTGCAAGGGTATTAAAACTTCGGCTTGCCGAAGTTAGCTTCCGTCCTCGTTATAAATAACTTTACATTTGGGTCTACAAATCAAAATGTAAGGGATTGCTGTTTACCATCTTAGATGGATCTTAAAATACCTGAAAGACGGGACACAAGAGGGTCTCCTTGAAAATACTTTTTCTAGTCTTCTACGAGTTAGCTCTGGCGTTCCACAAGGGAGACAACCTGGTCTGCTACTTCTTTACTTTATTTATTATTGACTTTCGCGTAATTATAACTCATCATCGTGCACTTTTGTACTCAGATGATGTTATATTGGGAGCTCTTTGGGTAACATTTGAGATGTTTTCTCGTATGTACTGCAAATTACACATTACTGGTTTTGTGTCGAAGTAAAACTAATCAATGGATAAGAAACTTGACCAAGTTTATCTGGATCAGCGAAGGTAAGGGCTTTCTGTTTCCAAATGTCACCAACGGCTACTATATTGACGACGAACAGATATATAGCAAAAACAAGATATTGGTGTATGTATGTATATAGAAGAGTATGTTTACCTGAACTTAATTCTGCTGGACGATCGGCATGTGGTGCAGAAACATTTTGTGGTCCGGAAGCGATTACACTAGCATTTGATGATTCATCGGCGACATTAAAGATAATCTCTTCTTCTGCTGGTAAGCCATTAATGAGATACTCAACGGCTCTTTCTGGGTTATTATAGCTGGCGGCCATCGCTCGCTCTACCTGTTCCCGTGGGTAACCCATTTCCACCATTGAGAGAACGGTTTGGTTGTATTCGTCACCCATAAGTAAGTTAGATTCAGCGCGCGATTGTAAAGATGCATTCGCTAACTCGCCAATTAAGTCATTACCAGATATATTTATTGAACTTGTCGTTTCACTTGGTACAACTGATGGCAACTCTTCCGTAGTCGTAGTACGAGAAGTGTTAGTAGTGGTGACTTTTTCGGGAGCTAAGGGATCCTTTGAACAGTTGGTGCTTGTCAATTTGTCAGTTTCTTTTGAGCGATTTAAATTGGTCTTTGAACTGGATGAGTCGCGTGTCAACATTACTACTATAAACTTTTTTTCATCAACATTGTATGATCCAACAGTACGGTCGTCCGTTAATATGACGCCAGCATAAATAAGCTTTTGCTTTTCGGCAACATACTCCGCACCACGCTCGTCGTATATTTTCTTTTTAAGTTCCAAAACCTTTTAAAAATACTCTCTTTCTATTATGCCGTCACAAATAATTTTTTGCACAGATATGTAATTTTTTACTTATGTATATGTGCATCTATACATATTTTAATAACACGTACCGTTTTTTCCGGTGCAAACTCAATGGTAAAAGTTTGCTGCTGAAGATTTTTTACTGTGATAATCATGGTGTGTTTTAGATTAAAACCAAACTTAATTATATGTTCATATGCATATGTAAACTTTTTAATTGGGTTTTTATAGAGTACGCGCAAAAATGATTTGTCATCAGAGTGACCGCACTTGGACTAACGAAATATACTAAGCCTAAAAATATACTGAAATTCATCTAGTACTTCTAAAAAGCCTTTTTACAGTGCTCCGTGTTTCCTATGAATTACTCTCCACACTACCTTTAGTAGTTTCCTGTGTAGTATGCTATCGCTAGCCTAAAAGCGTATTCCCACAGAGATCCGTTGATCTAAAGCCTAGTACTCAGATCGACGAAAACTGTCCGCCAGTCATGAGAGAAAGCGAGAGGCAAACAGCTGGCGTACACTTTTCGTCAGGCTAGGGTGAACCCTAGCGAAAAGAATACAAAATTTAATCTTTTGGCTTGCGCTTCTCACTGAACATTTTTAAAAATGGAGTGAAAAATCCAAAACACGTAAAAGTCGATTGGTGGAGTTTTCTTTTGGGGTGCCTCTTGTCAGAGCAAAGTGATTCTTAAAGCCTAGTATCCAGATCGACGAAAACCGAACGCCAGTCATGAGAGAGAGCGAGAGGCAAACAGCTGGCGTTCACTTTTCGTCGGGCCTTTTTTTCACGTCGGTCTCCTGATCGACGAAAAAATACCAGAAAATTCCATACCGTTGCCAGTCTGCGCAAATGAAGTTTGGGTGAACCCTAGCGAAAAGATTAAAAAATTTAATCTTTTGACGTGCGCTTCTCACTGAACATTATAAGAAATGGAGGGAAAAACTCAAAAAACTCACAAAAGTCGATTGCAGGTGTTTACATGTGAGGACAAAATAACATTAATACTATCTGGGGTGCCTCTTGTCAGAGCAAAATGTTTTTTAGGTCCAGAATGTACGAAAAAACACAATAAAAGTGCAGCTATGAACTTTAAATTAGCAAATAATTATCAGTAAATTGTATTCAATTGTATTGTTTTTCAATTTCTTTGTACACCGGCAGACTTGTCTTGCCAAGGTAGTGATATCTTTTAATGCCCTCTTCCCACAGAGCCCCATCCACCATCCGTTGAACGGATGGTCCATAAGGTTTTGCCGTTCCGAAAATTCCCAGTTAGTTCCCCATCCAAATTTGACGGACTTTTTTATGCGATAGTTAGGCGATGTTTTTTTGGTGCAACTGTGAGTTCTTCTTCTTGACAGTGGAAATTGGAACATTCACTACGAAAATTAAAAAACAATAATGGCGGGTAACTTTTGAATAGGG
Source organism: Drosophila prolongata (assembly GCA_036346975.1). Taxonomy (NCBI): domain Eukaryota; kingdom Metazoa; phylum Arthropoda; class Insecta; order Diptera; family Drosophilidae; genus Drosophila; species Drosophila prolongata. The sequence goes on along the minus strand of JAYMZC010000261.1, from coordinate 1,292,143 downwards.
AAGGCGCCAATACACGCTTATAGATGTAATAATTAATTAATTACTGCTCCATCTGTGTGGCAGCATTAGGTGTTGCTCACTTTCCTAGGCGCATACCGTACTCACAACATGGAGCAGAACATTTAAAATTAAATAAAATATGAAATTATGATAAAACAAAAAACAAACATTTATATATAAAGAACTTGATTTGTTACCATTTAGACAATATTGGGCAATAGCTGTTTAAATTTTGTCTGCAGGCTGGAAAAAATCTGCAGACGTATTAGTTCGATTTGGTTGTTCGCGCATATTACTTGCAGTCTGTTACCAAGTATCATTTATAACGCTGTTGTGCTTATTTTAAATGTTGTGCAAAATGCAATGGGCTAAAATGATGAGCCACAGCTGTTCATATCAGCTGTTATCGGATGGTGGATGTGCTCTGTGAGAATCGGAGTTTCACATTTGTTAAAATTCTCAACCGTTTCAGACGGATGGACTTTATGGGAAGAGGGCATAAAGGCTCTTTCCAGCAAATACGATTTTTGAATTCTAACTGCTTGTCAACAAACCCAGCTGATTGACAGTACGACCGTAGCACGCTTAATTCTGATGAACTCTCGAAAATGCAGTCACACTGGAAGGATTAATGTTTTTACGCTAGCGAACTCGTTTGTCGATCTGAGTACTAGGCTTTATTTGAAAGCAAACAATGTTATCCCGGCACAACAATTTGGCTTCCGGCAAAGCCATGGTACAATCGAACAAGTTAACAGAATAACAACAGAAATACGCACGGAACTCAAGTATCTCAAACTTTCGATCGAGTGCATGCATAATATCAAAACATACTTGATTCGTATCTCTACAACAAAGGTTTTTCCCTTCCGAAAATGTCCCAGTTAGTTCCCCATCCAAATTTGACGGACTCTTATTTCCGATAGTTATGCAATATTTTTTCGGTGCAACTCTGAGTTCTGCTTCTTGATAGTGACAACTAAAACATTCACTACAAAAACGTAAACAATAATGACGGGGGACTTTAGAAAATGGACGGCGATAAATCAATAAATGCTGTTTATACTTGTAATAGTTAATTAATTACTGCTCCATCCGTGTGGCAGCATTCAGAGTTGCTCCTGGTAGGTGCTGGATGGTGGATGTGCTCTGTGGGAATCGGAGTTTCACATTTGTCAAAAATGCCAACCGATTCGAAGGGGTGGACTCTATAGAAAGGGCGTATTACGCTTTAATTGTGTCCACTTATTATTAACTTCATAGCCCGAGTTTTGATTTTTTTTTTTCAGATTAACATACCGAAGTCTTGCCTCCCAGTCTCTTTGATCTCTCCAATCGGAATAAAACAATTCATTTCGATTACAACATAATCTCATTAACATACGTACATCGATAACAATTACTGATACTGATAACAAATACTGAAATACTAGGCGCTACATTTAAATTACAATAACAATGACCGTTACTTTAATCCGTTTCACGACATCCCCACACCGGTGAAGCAAGCGCCTTCAATACATCCAGAACAGCCATCCAACATCTGGAGATGGGACGCATAATTAACTTCGCTCTATCGTAACTAGCAATGCGCACCGCTGCTCGTCGTGATACTTACTTTGCTCCTGGGTATAGTTCTTCCACGACTCCCTTCCCTCATTCCCGACGAGGGATGGCCGGGTCACAGATGTAGATTCGCTTAGGCTTGAAATGCTCGCACCACTTCTCTCTGCGCACGAGCGTTGGTATGCACTCGTGTACCCAACGTTTCCAGAACCGAATCTCATCATCGAGCTCATCTTAGTCCTCTCTGGTTTGATGACTTTTTCTAACTTTTTCATCACATTTTTCCAGACGGTATCCACCTCAGTACAATCTAAGATCTCTGCCACTCGGTTTCCAATGAACTGCTTGTACCGCAGTGTACCACCACCGGTGGGTGCTGCTTATCCAGTGCAGAACGGTATTGTCGTTCTTTCGTCTTACGGTGTCCATCAGCTCCGAGTAGAGCTGCTTGGAGCCCCACGCGCGGGATCGTCATCGTCTTCATCGGGGCAAATTTCGTCTTGGAACACACGAAATGGGAGCCCACATTGCTACTGATTGGCTCTAGTCCACAAACACACGCAGCTGTAGTTGCCGTACGCGTCCCCTACCAAAGAAGTAGCGCGGGCACCGGAAATCTCTGATGTAAATTATTTCCAGCCTACACATCTCAAACTTTTTGGCCAACTCATCCCATTGCATTCCTCTCCGACAAATCTCACGCGCAATTATTTGACGGTCACCAGGAAGCAGCTCAAGAATCCTATCGGGTGGGTGCACGTTCCTCAGTCATCACGCTGCCGTACTTATGGTACTTTACGCTGAACTTAAAGTAATACGTCGCTGGCTGCCAGTGCAAGCCTAATATTTTCTGCCCTGCCTCAGACTATTCAACATTTTTATTGGATACTAGTGGGTTCAAAGCCTTGACCGCACTGGAAGAAAAGCGACACAAATCGAAACCAGCGTGACTTTTTCTTATTCGCGTTGATACAGAAGCTATCTTCTTTTTCCTCTGAGAAACTATCCACGTAGTCGTCCACATAGTGGTAATCATCGATAGCCTGTACCGCGCGAGGATCTGCTTGGGCGTATCTTGAAGCGTTTATGGCCTTCACGTGATGCGCTGAGCACGGCGAACAAGCGCCGAACGTCTTCACCATCATCTCGTACAGGAACCTCCGGGCGCATTCTGCGGCTCTATCAGCACCTGATGAAACATCTCCTTAATATATCTACGCAGACTGCTCCTTCCCGAAAATAGAAGAGACTTGAACTGTTGTGGGCCTTGGCCCTAGACGGATATTCCTAGACGGATATTCCCGTGCTTATTTGGGTTCCCGACCCCGAAGTGAGGCAGGTACCAGATCTTGTCACTGTTAACTGGTGCCACTTCCTGCTGCTCAAGTCGTCATCTGACACTTATTTTCATAGCAATCCAGTTTGGTATCGTTGGCCCACTCGCCTAATCGTCTCGTCGAGGAGAGTATTTCCAGAGCCCGTGCATCGCCACTTGATGCGGCTGGTGGCGCCGGCTTTACTCCGAAATTCTCTATTTCTAAATATTCGCTGACCATATTCTGTGGGACGGCTAGGAGGCACGATCTCAGAATTGGTGAACTTATCTGTCTCTTCACAGGTCCAAAAACCACCCATCCAAGTTTGGTGGCGGCTGCGTAAAATGAGGGACATATTTTAGACAAATCATTTTGGTCTGCCCACGTCACTAATCAGGAGGCTGACCATCTTTTCGTTCTCTTTTGCTGACACCGAACCACTCTCGCCCTTCAGTTTAAGTCTCGAGTGAGCTCCTCTTCGATCAGGGTTACGGAGAAACATTCATCGAACAGCGCGTATTTTCCCCGTACAGAGTCACGAGCAAAATGAGGAATAGTAGGTGTCCTCCATCCGTCTCGACGCAACTTAAGTTCACTTGGCTGGCGTCCTTTATGCTGCTTGCGCCATGCATCCGGCGTCTTTGCCGATGCTACAAGCGGACTTCCTGGGGTCCGATCATCTGACTAAAGTGCGGCTACCTTCCTCCGATCACCGCCTGTATTTATTGTCCGGCCGCCATCGCTCTTCTCATATGTCCATGGTCGGCCGCGGGACAGTGTAGGGTTGTCCACACCATCATGCAGGAGGTAGTCATATGGCACTTCTCGTTTCTTTTGCTGAATCTGGACATGTGTCCGCCCTCCAGGCGCGAGAAACAAATTCGATGCTTTCTTGCAAATTCTTGCAGTCCTTGATTGCGTGTTGCCCCTCGCATATTGGGCATCTTCTGGACTGATCCTGATCCCTCTGGTTTTTTTCTGGCGTGCAATCCCTTTGCTTAGGATCCTTATTGTCGCCGCATGTAATAGTGCACACTAATTTAGCGAACGCGCTTAGCTATTCGCTCAAGTGCCTCACCATTGGGTGGCACCCTATTACAGATGCGTTGTTGGTCCAACCTTTTTGCTCAGGGGTAGCTTGGCGATAAACTCGTCCATTAATGTAGGATTTTCTAGGTGCTGCTCCCCGTTCAGTCTGCCCGGCGCCCATCCAATAAACGGGCTCGGCGAAGCTATTCCGATTGCAGAGGTAGCATAAGGTTGCGTAGGGGTTCCCGTAGTGCTTGCACGTGATTCAGTGCGGGATGCACTGTAGCCGACACGTAACATGGTGTGGAATAGCTTAGCGTTGTACAGCTTGTGATGAGTGTGACTTGTTCCCAAATTTCCATTCGATTGTGGCGGCGAATTTCCACTCAATAATGGCAGCAATGGTTCATCTAGAGATGGCATCACAGACTCGAACAAATTCGTGGCCATTTTTCCACTAAATAATGGCGGCAGATTTCCACTCAAGTTTTTCACTGGCGTTTCACCCAAATATGGTTGCGCATTCGACGCCCCGGTCTCTCCTGTACCACTTGATCCGTTGCTCTTCATCTGACTTAGCCTTTTGAAGCTCGATAAAGGAACGATAAAGGTGCGAATTAAAGAAATGACGCCGACCGGGACTCCCTGGGAGCTGCATTGCTGCGTGGGGCTTACAAGGTGTTGAGGTCGTTATTCATGTGTGTAATTTAATTAAATTGGAACTTAAAGTGGAACACGAGCTTTAATCATGTATTCGTCCTAGGTTGCTGTTCTGCATCTCACTGAAAATACTCTATTGTAAGATACGATTTGAGGAGTTTGTGAGTGTGTATCAGCAAATGCATTTTGATTTTATGCATGAGACCATGAAGCCAGACTCGTTCAAAGGCTTGTGATACATCGAGGAATATAGCGCTACAATGTTCTCGGTGCTTGAAAGCTGAGCGTATTTTTGATGTTATTCTGCTATGGTTTCTTCGGATGCCAAAATGGTGTGCCGGGATGACATTGTGTGGTCTTTTCCGGGTTTCGGTATCATTATGATGATAGATTTTTTCCACTTCTTTGGGAACTAGTCGAGATTAGATTAAGTTAAGAGTTTGGGGTTAGTAAGTCACCACCGGGAACCATTTTTGGGTTTAGTTTCCGAAGAAGATGTAAAGCAAATGTTTCAGCTCTGTCCCCGTCGCTTCGTGCCCAGCTTCCTGAAGAGTTTCTTATCGGGGTAATCGTTTCGGTTGGAGCACTTAAATTTTGGTGAACTCTCCATAGGATGTTCTTTTTACTAGTTGGCGAGAGTTTTTCGATGTACCTCAGGTGTGCATTTTCTGCCTGTTAATGTGTTGCTTTGAAGATGGCTTTGAAGAAGTGTTATTAGCACAGAAGATTTTTCTGAAGATAGGTCGGAAAGCGTTTTGGTACTTATTCAATTGCGAGACATGTTTTTTGTCATCGCAAAATCAATCTGGGAGCTTTCAAGGGTCTGCTGGCCTGTTACAGGGGCTTCCAGGAGAAACATAGTCCAGTCAGTAGACAACAGCAATTGAAAGGTTTTCTTTTTTATAGATGTGGGCTGCAAGTAGTTTGTTGCAAACCTTTGGTGAAGGTGGTATTTGATGCGTTCTCTGATTAAGACTCCGTTTCCGCCGTAGGCTTTTCTATCTAGATGATCTGTGCGGTAAAATGTATAACCTCTTATTTGGAAGTTGTAGTTGCTTGTGAGGTGCGTTTCTACCAGCAGTATAACGTCTATAAGATTTTCGTCAAGGAATTGTGTTAGTTTATGCCGTGAGACCCCATTGCCATTCCACATTGATATTTTTAGATTATGCTACGGGCAACTGTATTACCAAGTTCTGGTTTTGAACAAGTGGTTGCATAGTCGTGTTCATGAATGACATAAGTTCCATCATGCTTTGTTGCAGGGTAAGCATCAAAGTTTCCATTTTGTTATTTGGATGTCCTGGGGCCAGCTGAGAGCTTCCTTGGTGAGGCAGCAGTGCTTTTTTCATCCGCAGTTTCCACATTTTTTCATATTTGCGTCTTCTTTGTTGGCAGACCATTGTACAGAATTGTGGCTAGTGTGTCCATACTCCTGGCAATTAGTGAATTCCACTGGTCCATTACGTTTATGAGGCTCCTCCACTGTTATTTTACGGTCCAATAGATATTGCAACTTTTAGATCGGGTGCACTTCGTTTTTCTCCAAGAATTTGCTGTCTGGCTCAAGCTCGACCTTGAAGAGTGGTTACGTTTTTTGGTTTTTCTTGAGAATGTTAATAACATTCTTGCCGGTAAAGCCCTTTTCTTTTAGGGCATTTGTTATTTCGGTGCTGGTAACGTCAGGTTCGATTCCTGTTTGTAGTTTTATTTATCTATATATATAAAAATGGTGCAAAAAATTTACGCCATCGCAAAACAAGAGAACGGCTGGGCCGATTTGGCTCAAATTTTTTTTCAGTTGTTTGTAATTGCCAGACGAAGGTTAATACATAAGAAAATGTTTGGAAAACCTGCCGGAAAAGTCGCTATCGGCTCAAGAGATGTATTCATTGTTGTACATAAAACTGTTAAAACAACAGTCTTTGGAAATAATGCCTTCATTGTTGTACATAAAACTGTTAAAAACGAGTTAACGAAACTTTGCCAAAGTAGTGATTGGAAATAATGCCTCCTTTTAGATCAAGACTTGGACGGCGTTCACGCAATGCGATACATTCTCAGAATGTCCGTAATAACCCAAGCCCGACAAAATGTGAGTAGAAGAAGACCAACTGCAAATGAAAGCTTGAATCGCATACAATTCCGAAACACCCTACAAAGATCATAGCTGCGTTGTTATTGGTTCATTGTCTGTCGTATGTCAGCATCGCAATGCACTGAAGTTTCGATTGGAAACCCCCGGCTTATGCTGTGCAGGTGGCAAAATTAAATTGCCCGTTTTGGCTCATCCACCAAAGCCATTGTATTCGCTACTATATGGAAATTCGGCCAAATCAAACAGTTTTCTTGCACAAAAATAACGGATGCTTTCAAATGACGTCATTTGGAGCCGAGGCTGTTCATCAACCAAGCTACAATCCGAGTTATAAGGTAATAGTATCTCTTTATTATCGAAATAAACAACTCTCATTTTTTTCAAAATTGCATCCCAACATTCAGATTCAAGGGCAAATTCACCATCGAGCGGGCGGTTTGTTATCACCACCAAACAAAGATCATAAATTCCTTCAGATCTACTTCATTGGTGATTCGGAAGATGAACTAAATCAGCGTTGTGCAATTTTCACTGCAACTAAACGTGAAATTATACAACAATTGCAAAATCTTCTGCATGAGCGTAATGAAAAGGCCCACTGGAAGCCATGCAAAACAATTTAATGCTCCCACTATTAATGAAGTCGCAGTGGTGATTGTTGGCGAGAATGTGGAATCACGCGATATTGTTCTCAAGTGTCGGGATGATGGCCAATTGCAGCGAGTTTATGAGACTCATCGGTCATATGATGCACTTCAATACCTTTTGACGTTCTGTCGTGGAGAAGATGGGTATCACTTCAACATAAAGATGGTCAATCCAACGACAGGTTTGTTTACAAGTCATCACTTCTTTTTGATTCTACAACTAAGTTTGAATTCAAATTTTAGGAGAAGAAACTAATGAGAAGGTCAGCTCTATGAATTTTTATGCGTATCGATTAATGATTCGACTAGATGTTGACAATCATCTGTTGAGATACCGCCGTTTGTTTCAAGAGTACTGTGTAGACATGTTCGTCAAAGTAGAAACGGAGCGTCTCAATTTCAATCAGTCGAAGTTGCGCTCAGACGAGTACATCCACTTGCGTGACGCCATCGCTACTGAAGGACACGCGGCCAACATCGGTTGTTTGAACATTCTCCCAGCTACTTATATTGGAAGCCCGCGCCATATGCATGAGTACGCTCAAGATGCGATGACGTATGTCCGTAATTACCGACGCCCGGATTTATTCATCACGTTCACATGCAATCCGAAATGGCCCGAAATTCCGAATCTGTTGCTTCCAGGACATCAGCGATCGACCTGACATCACTGCAAGTATTCAAGCAAAAGATCACAGTACTTATGAATTACATCGTTAAGCTGAAGGTTTTTGGCGTAGTACTTGGTTGAGAGGCAGAAGCGTGGCTTACCACATACGCACATTCTGCTTTGGATGTTCGACAAGATCCGACCAGAAATCCAGAATCAGTATGCATGGAAAACGGAAACTGCACAAAACGATTTCCCCGTCCGTTGACGGCTGAAACAATCAGTGGACACGATGGATATCCATTGTATAGGCGTCGTTCTCCAGATGACAACGGCAAATGGATCGAAGTAATGGTGAAACGTAACGAAACAAACGTAACAGTAATCGTGGATAACCGCTGGATCGTTCCATATTACCCGATTTTGTCGAAAACGTTCTCAACGCATTGCAATGTTGAGTACTGCAATTTTATCAAATTCATCAAATACGTTTGCAAATATGTGAACAAAGGGAGCGACATGGCGGTGTTTGGCATTGCTGATCCGAATGCAAACGATGAGGTGACGAAATTTCAACTTGGACGCTACGTTAGTTGTAACATGGCCATTTGGCGGCTGTTTTCATTTCCGATTCATGAACGTCACCCGACTGTCGAATCATCAATCGATACGCATAAAAATTTATAGAGCTGACCTTCTTATTCGTTTCTTCTCCTAAAATTTGAATTCAAACTTAGTTGTAGAATCAAAAAGAAGTGATGACTTGTAAACAAACATGTCGTTGGATTGACCGTCATTATGTTGAAGTGATACCCATAATAATAATCTTCTCCACGACAGAACATCAACGGGTATTGCAGTGCACCATATGACCGAAGAGTCTCATAAACTCGCTGCAATTGGCCATCATCCCGACGCTTGAGAACAATATCGCGTGATTCCGCATTCTTGCCAACAATCACCACTGCGACTTCATTAATAGTGGGAGCATTAAATTGTCTTGCATGGCTTCCAGCGCTGATAATGATTTTGTGGTCGTCAGAATGCATTGCCTTGCATGGCTTCCAGTGGGTCTTTTGTCAGCGCTGATAATGATTTTGTGGTCGTCAGAATGCATTGTATCCAATGCAGTTTTGAACAATCTAACCAATTCATTACGCTCATGCAGAAGATTTTGCAATTGTTGTATAATTTCACGTTTAGTTGCAGAGCGAAGCTGTGCAATTCGGGCACCTCTTATTACGGACATTCTGAGAATGTTTCGCATTGCATGAACGCCGTCCAAGTCTTGATCTAAAAGGAGTCATTATTTCCAATAACTACTTTGGCAATGTTTCGTTAACTCGTTTTTTACAGTTTTATGTACAACAATGAATACATCTCTTGAGCCGATAGCGACTTTTTCGGCAGGTTTTCCCAAAATTTTCTTATGTATTAACCCTCTTCTGGCAATTACAAACAACTGAAAAAAAATTTGAGCCAAATTGGCCCAGCCGTTCTCTTGTTTTGCGATGGCGTACATTTTTGCACCATTTTTATATATATAGATAAATTGCGTACATAAATATAGATATATTTGGTTATTAATAAAAAATATACTACATTCGAATAATTATCATAAGAGGCAATACAAAATAAGTAATTTTAATTAATTTTAAAATAAAGGATATATTTCGACAGCGCGCTGCAGCGAAGAAATGCTTGTGAATACATGTGCACACATACAGAAGATAAAAAAACAAATGGTGAAAAAGAAATGATAAAAAGATACATATGTTCGCAGTCGATTCCAAATGAAGATAGAATAAATGATTAATAAAAATAGCCTTATAAAATCCAGCTCCCAGCGCAAAAGGTTATCGTGAAACAAAAGAAAGGACCAAACCGCCGCGGTTGTTTCAATTCACGGGGGTTATAAGGTGTTTCAAATATAAAAATATATATTTTGATAACCGCTGCGGTAACTTGTTTACGAGCGGCGAATTGCGCTGCATTTTGCCATCGTTTCAATGGCAGTTATATAATATTGTTGTCCGATTTTTATTTAATTAAAACCGTAATTCCATAATATTTAAATATTACCAAATCCCAAAGAACAAAGTTCGAATTTTTTTGAATTTTGTTTTCCGATTGTTCCTATGGGAGCTAGATGATATCCGATCCGGCTCGTACCGACTTATATACTACCTGCAATAGAAAGACACCTTTTGGGAAAGTTTCAAGCAGATAGCTTAAAAACTGAAGGACTAGTTTGCGTAGAAATGGACGGACGGACAGACGGACATGGCTAGATCGACTCTCCTGGTGATGCTGATCAAGAATATATATAATGTCTCCTTCAATGCGTTGCAAATTTTTGACTGAAATTATAATACCCTCTGCAAGGGTATGAAAATAAACCGTGGAAAGTGGTGTGGGTTATTCACTAGATACGCTCAGTGTTACCAGCACAGAAAGGGCGGCCAAGTGGATTGTGTGGCAACCGTACCTTAGAAGGTGATAAACCAAAACGGGATGATACGGCCCACAGTGCCTAACGCCGGATAAAATAATAGGAATCGAAAGAAATTGCGAAAAAAAATTCAAGCATTTACCAAGGAAAAAAGAAAAAGAAAACAATGTAATGATAAATTGCAATAAACCCACAAAACAAAAAATAAAAAAAAACACACACACACGCAAAAATTGAATTCCCGGCTGTCCCATTATACCTGAATCACTCTAAAGTCATTTTTTTACCCTTAGAATCTACACGTTGTAAGTCACCCGACACTCACGTTCGCAAAACACGAAGATAATACAATGAAACATAAATAAAGAATTATACGAAGCACGGGTAAGAGAGAAATTACCGTAATATTTAAAATTTAACAAAAACTTTATCGTCACTGTACTTGTAAAAACTCCCATCTGTTTGAATCGATTTGTTAGTATGGACGAAATGAAGGCAGCTCTTATTAAATTTGAGGCTACTCTGGCCTTGTTGCTTGGCCAGATGGCCGATATTAAAGATGATGTGAAAAAGTTAGTGACAAGGTTGGACTTAATTCCTGACGTGGAAGCCCCTATTAACGTGTTTAGGAATCAACTTGTCTTTGACCCAAATAGGCTGGAATATTCTTGCGAAACCCCACACACGGGCTTCGTGCGTCACTTGGTCCCCATTGACTGCACACTAAATTTACCAACCTGTTTGATGAAATACTTGAAGCCATTAATAATTAATGGCATACAAATTCCTAAAGACTCTACAAGAGTACTACCGGGAGAACTTCCCGGGGTACAAAATTGGCATTACGCAAAGGTTGGTAACCGATGTAGCAGACGAAGTAGAGACGAGTAGAATAATAAATACGCATTCTAGGGCCCACAGAAATCCAAAAGAGATGAAGTTACAAATCTTGGAAAAATTGTATTTCCCCAGAATGGCCAGCCGCATTAGGTCGTTCGTCTCTTCTTGCCGGGCTTGTAAAATGTTCCTGCCAAGCCGGAATTACAACTAACCCCTATCCCCATCCCTAATTGTGAACTCCTTTTCGATCGATTGTAATTTTTGAGATCGGAAACTGATGTAATCAAATGATGGGGCCAAGACCTTTCAAACGATTTACAGCATTCCCAGATACGATTCCATTTCCATTTGACTTCACAAGCGGATCGCGAAATTTTAATGCAAAAACCGGTGTATCAATACCAAATAGCCTAATATTTTTAAAGATTACAAATAAACAATTTAAAATAATTAAGTACACAGGGACTATTTCTTATGGCTGGCATAGGAACGTTCCAAAAATGTATTCGCAAAAGAATATATTACATTTAAATCGAAACTAAAAAAAAGTCACAACCTTAGTTTCAAAATAAAATTTTATTAGGCCAATCGATAGGTATTGACGAAACAAATACATATCAATTAAAATTTTTATAATAGCATCAAAACTGTGGCCACAGCTTGTGGCTTGTGGGCGTCAGAGGGGGCGTGGCACCATTTTGAAACAAACTTGCGCTGCGTAGGAACTCCTAAAATCTACATGCAAAATGCCAATCTTCTAGCTTTTATAGTTTTCGAGATCTCAGCGTTCATACGGACAGACAGACGGACAGACGGACGGACGGACAGACGGACAGACGGACATGGCTAGATCGACTCGGCTAGTGATCCTGAACAAGAATATATATACTTTATAGGGTCGGAAACGCTTCCTTCTACCTGTTACATACTTTTGCACGAATACAATATACCCTTTTACTCTACGAGTAACGGGTATAAAAACAATAACATTTAAGGAAAAACATTTTTAAATTACACAAAACAATTTTTTATCTGCACAGATGTATTTATTTCTGGATTATGATCAAAAAGAGTGGAGATCTATCAATCCTAAAAACTACGACATTTAAAAAAATCCACTATTTTTTTCAAGGCTCTGGTGCTTTTTTTTCAGCATAGTTACTTATTTCAGCGAAAACGGATTAACATAAAAACCCGAACTTAATAACCGAAATTAAGTGAGAGCAAGAGGAACATTCAAACGCAATCTCCTTTATACACTTGCAGAGGGTAATATAATTTCAGTCGAAAGTTTACAACGCAGTGAAGGAAGCATTTCCGACCCAATAATTTTTTTTTTTATTTTTGTAGCCAATCAGAAATATATTTTTTTAACAACTACTACTTTTCATTACAACTTGGCTAGTTTGGTGTTAACGAGCGTCTGCAATGGCAGATGACCATCGCAGGGCGGTACGTTGGAGGCCAGAACGACCCGGTGGAAATCGTAGACAATATATATTTTGATTAGCCTTTCCATGAAGTTCGTTCACCGACCCAGGCAAGATGATAGATTGTGTGCAAGTGAGAGGCTCCTTAGGATACAGTTCATCTCCAGGAAGCACTCCAAACATGCGGTCATCGCAGCGATAGTAAACGGGCTGCACCATTGTGCTTCCTCGGCTACTTCTTTGGCGGGAAAACTTAAGAAGCTCCTGCCAGCTATGCAAGTTCGTCAGACGTGCGATGTCATAAACCAACATGAAAGGAAGCCAAATGGTGCCATCCTGGGAGCTTGTCCAGGCCTCCGCCGGACTCATCCAGTGGGCTCAGGCCACTTCGTGAGGTTCCAGTAGAAGACTTACCTCATTGACCTGCTCATCCAGCGTGGTGACATAGTAAACAGTGTCATATTTTCGATTGGCTGTGGCTGCTGTCCTCCAAATGGAGCTCCAGAAACTGTGAGGCATTATTGTGAACTCCATGCTGCCACTCAGAAAGATCGCTTGGCTCTAGGATCAAAGTCCGAGGATGTCCGGATTTGGAATCCGAAATTTTCCAGGTGTCCTGATTTGTGCAGATCAGGATGCCCACCTCCTCGAAGGTTTCCCTAAGCTCAGTCAGCCGCAGTGCGATGTCCCTTGAAAAAGTTTTCCTCTGGACAGAAATTCAGGCCTGGGATTATCCTGATTGTGTCTGACCTTTCTGAATTGGTCATCGGTCACGCCAACGGATTTGAAATAAGTGATCCATTCCGGAGATTCATCTTCTCTGGGATCAAAAACGACGCCAGGGAAGACGCAGTGATTCAATGCATAAGAAGTAGCCTCAGTTCGTTTGATCAAAAGTAACCTGTAGTCATACTCTTTTAATGTATCATCTTTGGCAGCCAATATTAGGCTAGCCGAAGGTCTGTAAGATCAAGTTTAAGTAGCAGCTCCCATAGTTTAGAGTCCACTGCCATAAAATTTCCTGCTCGGTTAACATAAACCTTTGATCTCAATGAGTAAGTTGAGAGAAACGACTATTAGATTTCATTGCTAATAGATTTATAAATAATAATCAAGCGATAATATTTAAAGATTAGAAAATATGGAAGCTAAACAGTTGTTTTAAACATGTCGGAGTTATTTTTTTGTTTTTTTAAATTTTAACCGTGTATTCAACAGGTGGAGGGTATTTAAAACGTAAACAACAGCTGGCGAGTAATCGATAATTATATATATTTTATATATTTTTGATATATTATATATTTTTGATCAGCGTCACCAGAAGAGTCGATCTAGCCATGTCCGTCTGTCCGTCCGTTTGTTCGTCAGTCCGTTTTTACGCAGTCTAGTCCCTTAGTTTTGAAGCAGGTGTACATAAGTCGGAACGAGACGGATCGGCCTACTATATCATATTGCTCCCATTGGAACAAAAATAAAGTCATAACTTCGTTGTTTTTTAACATATCTGAATTTACTCCAAGCTTTTAAATTTTTTATCCGCTTCAGAAAAACAATCGCGAAAAAGGGTAATAAAAAAAATCTAACCCTATACTCAGAGATATAGTAATTTTTAGACATTTCAGAATTAAGGTGTTAGTTATATAAAAATCAGACGACTATTTCATGTAGATGCTATACGAAAGATCAGAAAAGAATGGGCAAATCAACACAACTTCAGTGTTTTTAAACAAATTCCGAAATTTTTGAGATATCAATATTGTTACAATTGTAAGCAAACGGTTTCCAATTTATAAAGATCCGACGAATATATGATATTGGTCCCATAAATCGGAAAATTTCGATAACTTTGTTATTTTACAACATATTTTTGCATATTTTCGTCACTACATAAATGACAATATTTCTTACGGTTTCAGTTATTGGTCAAAATGGGTCATCTATTTTACATAGCTGCCATAGATACAATCGTTCTATTTATAGGCAGGATCCGAAGCTTATATACAAACGACTACATTTCGTTTTCTATATTACTAAAAACATTGAAGCTATGTCGATTTTGCGCTGCATTTTGCCATCGTTTTTTTGGCAACTACATATATGAAATTGTTTTCCGATTTTGACAAAACTAAGAGCTTAATTCTGATATAGGAAATAATTACTATATCTCAAAGGCATATTTTGATAAATAAAAAACAGCAAAATAAATTTTTTTTTCAATTTTATTTTTTTTAATTTTTTGATTTTCCTATGGGAGCTGTATGATATAACAGATGTCCAATTTTAAAGTCCCAAAGGACAAAAAAAATTAAAAACTACTTTATAAAAAGGAACACTTTTGGAAAAGTGAGGGACTAGTTTGCGTAAGATTGATTGACGGACAGAAGGACAAACGGACGGACATGGCTAGATCAACTCTCCTGGTGATCAAGAATATAGCGTCGGAAATGTTTCCTTTACTGCGTTGCAAGCTTTTGACTTAAATTATATTACCCTCTGCAAGGGTATACAAAAAGGTTTTTCCTTTTCTATACTGTTGTAGAGGGTATTACAATTTTAGTCATATGTACATATGTATATATTATTATACCCGTTACTCGTAGAGTAAAAGGGTATATTGTATTCGTGCAAAAGTATTTAACAGCTAGAATGAAGCGTTTCCGACCCTATAAAGTATATATATTCTTGATCAGGGTCACTAGCCGAGTCGATATAGCCATGTCCGTCTGTCCGTCTGTCTGTCTGTCCGTATGAACGCTGAGATCTCGGAAACTATAAAAGCTGGCATTTTGGCATTTTGCATGCAGGTTCTAGGAGTTCCTACGCAGCGCAAGTTTGTTTTAAAAAGGTGCCACGCCCCCTTTAACGCCCACAATCGCTCATATACGATTTTAAAAAGGGAGTGCGAGGGAGATGGAGATAGAAACTTTGATAACGCATAATTTTTTAACGAATAGTCCGATTTGAAAAATTTCTTCTACATTTCGATAGGTATTGATAAACACAATAAAACTGCATTTTTACTTTTCCGAAATATTATAATTTTTAAAATAGTATATGAGCGATTGTGGGCGTTAAAGGGGGCGTGGCACCTTTTTGAAACAAACTTGCGCTGCGTAGGAACTCCTAGAATCTGCATGCAAAATGCCAATATTCTAGCTTTTATAGTTTCCGAGATCTCAGCGTTCATACGGACGGACAGACAGACGGACAGACGGACATGGCTATATTGACTCGGCTAGTGACCCTAATCAAGAATATATATACTTTATAGGGTCGGAAACTCTTCCTTCTAGCTGTTACATACATACTTTTGCACGAATACAATATACCGTTTTACTCTACGAGTAACGGATATAATTACTAAGTATATAGAGCCTTTTTTTAAGTGTTCTGAATCCAGCGCCGCTTTCGACACGCTCTAGTAAGGGCGACACCTGTATGTAATGTAGCAAACGCAGTTCAGAAAGTTAAAGTTTGCAGGCACAAGATAAGGCTCTCATCAGGGTTTTGTCAATTGTCATGCGCACGGAGTCGAGCTTTTCATGCCTGACGCAGCTCTTATAAAAAAATGTATTCGATGTGTTTTCATTGGCATAAGTAGCTCGATATTAACTTATACGAACATATTGCTTAAAGAATACATTTGTTTTTAGCTAAAATTTTCATAGCTTGTTCGATTTGTACAATTCAAGGGAAAGGCCTAACATTGTTAAACTACAATTTACACCCAATTTTGCAAGACCATTTATAAGCGGAAAATACTTTACTATTATGTGTTAGATATCAGTTTGGTTCTCTGCATTACTATTTTGAGGACTCCGGCAGCTACAACCTCAGACGCCTGTATTTTTTAAAATATAAACAAAGAAAAGTGTTTTACAAAAATATGCAGTTATACATTAGTTGAAACGTAAAATATGTGCAGATATAAAAACAATTTATAGGCAATCAAAATTGAACTTTATACGATTATAAGGCAAAAAGTTTAATACATTTACCAGTAGAAAAAAGTTTTCAAAACTGGTATTAATTATTTATTATTGGAACTGTTCAAATAATATTGGTGTTTTATTACAAGTCTACTTATTAATATAAAAACAAGTTGTTATGTGTATATATGTCTTGACTTAATCTTATATAATCATGTTTGAAAGTTAATTTCTTTCGGATTAAGGTGCGAAGTATTATTAAATTTAAAACTGTCTTTTACTAATTCGTCTTTGCAGATATGGCGAGCATAGTACTAATAGCGTGTTTGGCTGTTTTGGGTCTAATTATTGCCATCGCTCTATTTCTGGCTGGCGGATACTTATGGTGGAGACATAAAAGATCCCAATTACAGTTTATTGAGCCAAACGAAGACGAGGAATCCAGTAGTTATAGTCTTAGGTAAGTTTCAATGTTAATTTCCTTGATTCCTGCAATGGTAAAAATTCTTTTTATTAGTTCCTCGCTCCTGGTACTCGAAACATCTATCATTGTACATCAAAAACTTAATAAATTTTATAAATGATTAGTGTATCCATTTTTGTTTACAAACTACATACAATTACATGAATACAGAAGATTCCGTGCAGATTTAGACACCCAACTGACCCAACCATTTTAATCTAATCATTTCCATTCCTGATCGTTTTACCCATTTAAAATTTGCCTCGATACTAACCGAATAGAGAAGTCCGAAATATGTGGAAATAAGTTGTTCGATACTATCTAATTATTTTTCTGCTTGCACATATTTCGGTACTTACTTTATATACATACCTATTTTTATGCTTTATGTCTTTCTCTCGTTCGATCATTGACTATTAGATGTTTGGTGAGAGCATTACAAATGGTTTTTTCCCAAAGGCATACAAATGTGCGCAAAATTCAGCCAGTAACGTTAAGGTCATAAGCACCCAAAATCTTGTGCAAGGTCAAAAGTGAACATGGATATATGTATGTACATACATCTACATACAAATTTATGCATTCACTGATCTGCATTGACGAGCAATATCTACAGAGAGCAACAAGATGAAGTTGGTGACTGTACCAGAACAAAAACGGAACCGAGTTCGGCAATATGACGGCGTCGTAAAATTTTTCTACCAAGGTGTCAACCACCACGACAAAGGTTCTTCTAGCTGAAGTATAGGATTTTGGTAGAAATTCATCTTTATCAAGAAAATTACTAAAGGCTATGAAGCTATGTCGATTTTGCTGACGGACAGTCGGGCGGGCGGATAGACGGACGGACGGAGAGACGGAAATGGCCAGATAGACTCTCCTGGTGATGCTGATCAAGAATACTTGACTGAAATTATAATACCCTTTGCAAGGTTATAAAAATCATGTACATATATGTATGTACATATGTACTTGGAAAACTAGCTAATACCACTGATCCAAGCTTAATTGAGCTGTTTGTCTTTAGAGTAAGCTCTAAGATTTTAAGACAAATAATGTACAAATGAACTTTAACGTAGTCAAAGGGATCGGGATCATATTTAACAAATTAAAAACATTTAAATTAAGAAATAATATTTATGACTTGTACGAATTTATAACAAACCAGTAAATATAATTTAAAATAACAAATGCAGGAAAATATTTGGTAATAAAGGGACACAAACAGAACAAGAGAGAACCCTATAGTCGAGTGCCTCGACTATTAGATACCCGTTACTCAGCTAAACAACTTTATATTTTGCATTAACATAATGTGAATTAGAGTGACCACAGGAAAAAAGGACAAAAAGTTCAAATTATCAATTTGAATTAGGCGTTCTCTTAGCGCTGGTAGCTTTACAGCACGAGCATCAGCACCAGCGCTGCTTTAGCGCAGGCAGCTTTTGTCCTGCACCAGCATACACACAAACGCCATTGTTTGACTCAGACCTCCAATTTGGCTAACTTGATTTGATTTGCATAGTTCTTGGGATATAGTTCGGTATTGACAAATGAAAACCATCGCAATTTCCTTTAATAGAAATCCTTATCGAGAATTAACGTGGACTCTGTTGAGCACCTTGGCCAGCTGTTCCAAAGTCATCCGTTACATGGCGCTATTGTATTGCGCCATCTACCCGGGCCATGAAAGGCGGAAATGTAGGCGCTAGCCAGGCTTAAGCTTTTAATGAGTTTTTGGGCGTTAGAGTGGGCGTGGCAAACTTTTATTAGGCCAATCGATAGGTATGGACGAAACAAATACATATCAATTAAAATTTTCATAATAGCATCAAAACTGTGGCCACAGCTTGTGGCTTGTGGGTGCCAGAGGGGGCGTGGCACCATTTTGAAACAAACTTGCGCTGCGTAGGAACTCCTAAAATCTACATGCAAAATGCCAATCTTCTAGCTTTTATAGTTTCCGAGATCTCAGCGTTCATACGGACGGACAGACAGACGGACAGACGGACATGGCTAGATCGACTCGGCTAGTGATCCTGAACAAGAATATATATACTTTATAGGGTCGGAAACGCTTCCTTCTAGCTGTTACATACTTTTGCACAAATACAATATACCCTTTTACTCAACGAGTAACAATTACAAAAAAATTCCAAAACATTACTGTTTAATTTAAAATGGTATTGTTTTTTAATTTCTTTGTACACCGACACTCTTCCCAAGGTAGTTGAGAATATCCGCTAAGGCCATTCCCTGCAGAGTATTTTGGAATTTTCACTGTTTGTTAACAAACCTAGCTGATTAACAGAAAGCACAATTCTGATAAACTCTTTTGTAATGACCGCCCAACTGTAAATATATATTTGGTAGATTCCAATAGGATGTTTCATAGAAAAAAAGTACATATTTATATGTATATTAATTTACAAAAATAATAGAAAAAGTCTGATTTCGTTAAACTTTTATCTAAAACTGGAACTTATTTTTATTAAAGTGTTACCAAAAATTCAAAAATTGAAAAAAAAACTTTACGTACGTAATTACCTATAGGAACATTTTTTATACCCTTGCAGAGGGTATTATAATTTTGGTCAAAAGTGTGCAACGCAGTGAAAGAGACATCTCCGACCCTATAAAGTATCTATATTCTTGATCAGGATCACCTCCTGAGTTGATATAGCCATGTCCGTCTGTCCGTCTGTCTGTTTCTACGCAAACTAGTCTCTCAGTTTTAAAGCTATCGAATTGAAACTTTGCAGACGCCCTTCTTTCCTTTGCACGCAGTATATATGTCGGAACGGCCGGGATCGGCCGACTATATCCTATAGCTGCCATATAACTGATTGATCGGAAATGCCATAACTTTGGTGTTTGTAAAGTTAGGAAGTTGGGATTTTCTATGGTTTTATATTTGGCATGTCAATCAGACCTACCAAATTTCATAAGGATCGGCCGACTATATCCTATAGCTGCTATATAACTGATTGATCGGAAATGCCATAACTTTGGTGTTTGTAAAGTTAGGAAGTTGGGATTTTCTTTGGGTTTTATTTTTGGCCAATCAAACCCACCTACCAAATTTCATAAGGATCGGCCGACTAAATCCTATAGCTAAATCCTAAACTTCGGCTCCGCCCGAAGTTAGCCTTCCTTTCTTGTTTTCTGATGATCCAGTAACAAGTTGTGCTTGTCACCGCAAAACTTTTTATCTTGGAGGCGACTACGAAGTTCTTTTTTTTTTATGAAAATTTGTGATAGTTTAAATGTTGTACTTTGATAAGCTAATAAAATAATTGATCTGACATTAACCGTATCTTGTGAAAAAATTTGAATGGCCCTATTTAACTAGGATTGGGCGTGTTGTTGTTTATTCAGTGAAAAGTTGTATATAGAAGCAATTTCCAATTCTTCCAATAAAAAGTTATTTTATACAAAAATATATTTAGAATGGCAACAATCGAGTTTTTAAAAATAAAATGTTTTCAGGGCTGCTCAGGACATTGTTGACTCTGGAAATCCACCTACAAAACCTCAAGTGCCGGCAACGCAAGCTATCACAACTCCTCTTCAAAATAACATTAACAGAAAATTAAATGGGTTTTTAAGTCTTAGAACTCCTTTGATTGGGTAGGTATTTTAATATATATCGTACATATTCATTTATTGCAATATTTTTTAAAGTGGTTCGGGGACTACACAAACAAAACCACAAAATGCTTCTTCGGTTGGAAACGTTGGAGATGGGACTACTAAGGATTCCGCTGTAAGTAAATGGTACCTAAAGCCATTCTTGAGATATATTTAAAAATTGTTGATGTTTGCCCTAATAACATTTAATGATTAAAAGAAAGACATATTCTGTGCGATCTTATACATTTATACTTTTATACGAAAATTATCCATTAATTCAGCCTCATTGAAAAATGGTTTGGCTCCACTGTCAACATACCGTGTGTGGGTGGTTTCGGCGTGACAATTTAAGCCTAGTATCCAGATCGACAAACGATTACGCTAGCGTTAAAACTTTAATCTTTCCAGTGTGACCAAAAGTTTGAGAGTTCATCAGATTTAAGCGTACTACGGTCGTACTGTCAATCAGCTGGGTTTGTTGACAAGCAGTTAAAATTCAAATATCGTATTTACCTTGGCAAGACAAGTCTGCCGCTGTACAAAGAAATTAAAAAACAATACAATTTAAATTTAACAGTTGTTTTTTTTTAATTTACTGATAATTATTGGCTAATTTAAAGTTCATAGCTGCACTTTTATTGTGTTTTTTCGAACCTTCTGGACCTAAAAAACATTTTGCTCTGACAAGAGGCACCCCAGATAGTATTAATGTTATTTTGTCCTCACATGTAAACACCTGCAATCGACTTTTGTGAGTTTTTTGAGTTTTCCCTCCATTTCTTATAATGTTCAGTGAGAAGCGCACGCCAAAAGATTAAATTTTTTAATCTTTTCGCTAGGGTTCACCCAAAGTTCATTTCCGCGGACTGGCAACGCTATGGAATTTTCTGGTATTTTTTTCGTTGATCAGGGGACCGACGTGAAAAAAAGGCCCGACGAAAAGTGAACGAGAGGCTGTTTGCCTCTCGCTCTCTCTCATGACTGGCGTACGGTTTTCGTCGATCTGGATACTAGGCTTTACCAATTAGTCCTAAATGGTGGTTTATCGCTCCTAACCGATTCTTTGAGTCGATTATTTTTCTGAGCAACCCTTAAATCCTGACACGAAACATTATACGTACATACGTCAAATTGGCAACGGTCGGCTACCGAGTTGAAATTGGAACACGGAGGGGCTTATTTTATTTTAAAATATTTTCTCAGTCTTAAAAGAAATTGAAAAAAAATAAAATGCAAATATGTAAGTAAAAGAATATCGAATCTTTTAAACTAAGATTTTAAAAGAAATCATTCAAAAAATTGCTTTAAAATATATTTGGTAATAAATCGTAAATAGTACCGTCAAATACCCATAGAGTCCATCAGTCCGAAATGGTTGGAATTTTTGACAAATGTGAAACTCCGATTCCCACAGAGCACATCCATTATCAAATAACAGCTGATTTGAACAGCTGTGGCTAATAATTCTAGCCTGTTGCATTTTGCACAACATTTAAAGTGAGCACAACAGCGCTATAAATGATACTTGGTAACAGACTGCAAGAGAACTAAGCGAACAACCACATTTTTGCCAGCCTGCAGGAAAAGTTAAATATTGTCTTAATGGTAACAAATCAAGTTCATTAAATATAAATAGGTTGGTTTCTTGTTTTATTATAATTTCATATATCATTTTATTTTTAATGTCAAGGATGGCAGACAGCGAAGCTCAATTCAATGACATGATCTCGGTCTGCGCTCGCTGCTTCTCCAGCCTTTCTCGAGCACTATCTCCACAAGCTCGGCATTGCGGTCACCCTTTGCGTGCTTTGCAGGTGGCGCAGAATTGCCTGAATTCCGCTGCAGAGGCTTTCATGTCATCGGGGTCCACATTTAAGACCTTTACAAAGTATTTTCTAATACCTACAAAAAATATATTTTATTAGTTAATTGAAAACCACAAATATAAGTATGGAGACATACTCTCGTTCTCCGAGGTATTCTGCTCCATGTTGTGACTCTTAATGCTGCCACACGGATGGAGGCCAACGGCTTGGCCCCAATTTTTTCCTGCCTGCAAAGAATAATATCGTTAAATGAATTGCCAATATATTGTTGCACGCATATACATAAGTTACCTGTACTTACACACACATCACACCCAGCTTCCATTAGGGACTGGGCCAAATTCATGTACTGTATTATCGACTGTAAAACATTTACAACGGATGGTGGATGGATCTCAGTGGGAAGACGCTTTTAAAAAATGTATGCGTATGAACGAGTGTTATCACAACATATTCGACCATTATGTTAAGAGCCATGACCCACATCTTTTATGTTTTTGAGAAAACTGCTCCACAGTGGCAAACGAACTGATAAATAACAGGTCAGCTCCATGCAAAAAAGTCAGTAAAACTTGAATTCAATTGCCGGAGCTAATTTGTTGCAGGTATTCTGGGTACACCAGCAGAAAGGGGGAGAATTAAAGAAAATGTTGGCGAACTTTCAAGAAAAACGAGGACGGAAGCTACCTTCGGCAAGCCGAACTTATAAAACCGAGACTTTGCCGAAATTGCTAAAATTGAAAAAGTAGTGAAAATAATAAGCTATACATAAATTAAATCTTTTATACTGCAAAAATGTCATATAAAAATATAAAAAAAAACATATTTACGCGGGCTTTAACAATTTTTCCTACGGAAGCTATAAGATATAGACGTCCGATCGGCAATCGCTTTTACCCTTAATTTTTAACCGATTTCACCCTATTGTTCCTATGGGAGCTATAGGATATAGACGTCCGATCGGCACGCGCTTTTACTCTGATCAAGGTATGCATCAAAAAATAAGATTTGGAAAGATGCATGTCAATAGCTTTTACACTGCGCGAAATATCTTCTATTATTGCAAGTTATATCCGATTGTTCCAATGGGAGCTATAGGATATAGACATCCGATCGGTGCGGTTTTCAAACTTGATCTGCGTACACTTGTTTTAGGACGATTGTGAAAGCTTCAGATCGCTAGCTCTTAAATTGAGCTCGCAAACGGTATTAAAACAGACGGACAGACGGACATGGCTATATCGACTCCCCTATTGATCCTGATCAAGAATATATATACTTTATGGGGTCGGAAACGTCTCCTTCACTGCGTTACAAACTTCTGACAAAAATTATAATACCCTCTGCAAGGGTATAAAAATATCGAATTGAAACTTTGCACACAACCTTCGTTCCTAAGTCGGAACGGCCGGGATCGGCCGACTATATCTATAGCCGCCATATAACTGATTGATTGAAGTTGGGATTTTTTATGGGTTTTATATTTGGCCAATCAATCCGACATACAAAATTTCATAAGGATCGGCCGACTATATCCTATAGCTGTCATATAACTGAACGATTGGAAATGCCATATCTTTGGTGTTTTTAAAGTTAGGAAGTTGGGATTTTTGATGATCATCATTTTTTATGCATCATATGAATAATTTAGGAGAATATAATTTACAGAATAACTGTTTGAGAATATCCTTTAAAGGCTTTTTTCGATCTTAGTATTAGGCTTTAGATAGTTTATTGAGTAAAAAAATAAAAAGCTTCAAAACTAAACCATGTTGAAATTACACTTAATTCGAATTCAATAACATTTGGTCTAGATCTGAATATGTAAAAAATATTTCTGGAAATTATTTAATTTTCATTTTTGATTAAAACGAGAAAGGGATGCCACTTCGGCAAGCCTAAGCTTATATATAATTGTAGCTAATAAGAGTAAAGCATAATACTCAGATCGAAAAACGAGTTCGCCAGCAAAAAAAACTTTAATCTTTCCAGTGTGACAGCATTTTTGAGAGTTGATCAGTATTGAGCGTGCTAAGGTCATACTGTCAATCAGCTGGGCTTGTTAACAAGCAGTTAAAGTTTAAAAATCTTATTTGCGCGATAAAGCGTTTTAAAGATATTCCCAACTACTTTGGCAGCTCATGTCTGCTGCTATACAAAGAAATTATAAAACAATATAATTTAAATTTAATAATTGTTTTTTTTTTTTTAATTACTGATAATTATTTGGTAATTTAAAGATAATAGCTGTTCTTGAATGCGATTTTTTTGTGTTTTTGGTTGGGGTTTTCAGTCCAGATCCATTTGATCTTCGAAACACTTTGCTCTGACAACAGACACACAGATCGAAAAACGAGTTCGCCAGCGGAAAAACTTTAATCTTCCAGTGTGACAGCATGTTTGACTGTTCATTAGTATTGAGCGTGCTACGGTGTGGTAGGACAACCACACACACACATACACACACCCACACATCTACACTCTTTCTTAGAATCACTGTACTTAAACAGTAAAGTTAACTGTAAATAGAACTGTAAACCGTAAATATAATATAGTCATCACTCTCTAGCATTTACTTTAACTTAAGATATAAAATGTATACACATATTCGTCCTGCTCTCACGAATGAGCGAGGGGAAGAGAGAACGTGGTCTGTGCGATTCACTCTGCGTTTAGCTGTGCAAGAAGCCGGTCATATAAAATAAAGAGAATAATCTAAAACTACAAGCTATTCGGAGTACAACTCATTCTATCACAATATCAGAAGTGGTTCTTACTCACAATGCCTGACACAGACTTAAATCAGTTCACGGTCGTTCAGTTGAAGACTTGGCTGAGTGCGCTCGGGCTACAAACCTCGGGCCCAAAAGCGGAATTGATGGCGCGTCTGCAGACCCTCTCACCGGAGATACGTGGTGATCCACCAAATAAGCCATCAATTCAGGGTGAGCAATCGCCAGAAGCCGAGACAGACGGAGCCGCATCTTTGCCGCTGGAACAACAATTGGTAAGCGCAGACGCATGGGAGGACTCTGATCCAGTGACGTCAGCAGTTGACGACATCCGCATGGAGCAGCTTTCTCTTGTGGACGTCGAAAGGGCCATGTTACAGAAAATTCGAGACGAGATCGAGGCAAATAAAACCGTGTTACAACGCATTCAATCGGAGATCGCTGACGTCACCAGGAACAAAACCAATCTTGCACAACAGATATACCATGACGTCATCGACAACAGCTTCGAGGAGTCCGGCAACCCTATCAATTGTGCTTACACCACCACCACTGTTAACGTTAACACCGAGGCTAACATCAACGGGGGCATCGATATCGATAAATCCAGTGCTGGAAGGGACATTGGAAACAGTGATGAACAACGTCAAGTCACAAACGTCAACAAACTGCTGGAATCTCCAACAACTTCGCTCACACTGGCAAAAGAAGTCACAATGGATTACGACGGCAATTTGTGCGCCCGTAACTGGGTAACACAACTACAAAATATAGCACAAGTGTACAAGTTGGACACCTTTGGTGTGCGAATGCTCCTTATTGCCAAACTCAAAGGAAAAGCTCAAATCTGGCTGCACGCAAACGCCACCCGGATTTTGGAGCCGACCGATCGCCTTTGTGAACAGCTGATCTTGACCTTTGGAGCCAAAATGACAAAAGGAGAGCTAAGAAGCGCGTTCCAAAGCCGTCAGTGGCGTGCCGGAGAAAAGTTCGCTTCATACTTCGATGAAAAAATCATGTTGGCGAATGACATTAACATCGACAAGGAAGAGCTTTTGGAAAACATCATCGAAGGGATTCCAGCCGCAGGACTGCGCGACCAAGCGCGCATACAGTGTTTCTCCGAGCCAATGCAAATGCTAAAAGCCTTTGCAGGAATTCGTTTGCCTGAACGTAGGTTGGAAGCCAAGTCTTCGCAGCGCTCATCGGAAAAGATGGCAGCCACCAAGGATTTTCGCTGCGTAAATTGTAATTCTAAGGGACACTACGCCATAGACTGCCGCAAACCGAAAAGGGAGCCCGGTTCCTGCTACGCTTGTGGGGCATTTGGACACTTTGTGGGACAATGCCCGGAGCGCAAGAGCGCAAATACAAATAATTACGTAAGATGCATAAAAATATTTTTTCACAACAGTTCTGAAACCCCATTCATTTCAGCATGCCTCATAGACACGGGTAGCCCTATATCATTCGCAAAAACCAATATTATATCCTCTAAAATTAAAATGGAAATCGTTTCTGAAAACTACTTCGGGCTAAACAAAAGCCAACTGAAAATTTATGGAAGAATTTTGTGTTACATAATAAAAGAAAAATCAAAATGTTATTTTTACCTTTACATTGTGCCTACCGAGTCTATGAGCCATGAGGTTGTTCTTGGGAGGAATTTTATGGATGCTTGCAAATTAGAATTAGATTTAAGTGTTCTAAAAATGGTCACAATAGAGTCTGCGAATACTGAACATATTGTGAATGTGAATAATACCCTCAATCCTAATACCTGCAATTTAACACAAAATTTAAGTCTCAATCACGAACCGAAAAGTGCTATCGAAATTCCGAAGAATGCTATTGCAGTTAGTGAAACAGTTAGTCCTACAGTTAGTGAAACAGTTAGTCCTACAGTTAGTGAAAAAGTTAATCCTACAGTTAGTGAAACGGTTAATCCTACAGTTAGTGAAACAGTTAGTCCTACAGTTAGTGAAACAGTTAGTCCTACAGTTAGTGAAAAAGTTAGTCCTACAGTTAGTGAAAAAGTAAGTCCTACAGTTAGTGAAACGGTTAGTCCTACAGTTAGTGAAACAGTTAGTCCTACAGTCAGTGAAACAGTTAGTCCTACAGTTAGTATAACGGTTAGTCCTACAGTTAGCAGCACATTTAGTGAAACAGTTAGAGATACAGCTGAAACAGTCGGTAAGACAGTCACAGATGCAGCGAGCCAAGCAGTTAGTGATACAGTTAGTAAGACGGTCAGTTATAAAGGAAATGGAACAATTAACAGGGTAGTTGGTAAGATAGTTTGTGATACAGGCAATAAAACTGGCAGCCCTATAGTTAGTGAATCAATTGGTCCAACGGTTTCTAACCTTGTTAATAATAGCGCTTTAGCAAACAACAAGAGCAAAAATGATATGACAATTGCAATACGGGAAATTTTGAACATAAACTATATTGACGACGAGAGAGCCGATTACTTATGTGGTACAAATGATAATCCAGCCTTGATACGACAATTGAAAGAGATAATTGAACACCATTACGTCAAGATAGATAAACCGAAAGAACCGTTGATCAAAAGTGAAATAAAACTCAATTTAGAGAATTCAAAACCCTTTAGCTGTGCCCCACGACGACTCGCTTATGCAGAAAAAGAAAAGTTGCAAAAATTATTGGATGAATATTTAGAAAACGGAATTATACAGCCAAGCCAATCGGAATACGCTTCGCCTATAGTATTAGTAAAGAAAAAGACTGGTGACATAAGACTTTGTATAGATTTTAGAAAGCTTAACAAGGTTTTAATTAAAGACAATTATCCAATACCACTAATCGATGACTTACTAGACAAATTAGTAAATAAGAAAGTATTTTCTAAACTTGATTTAAAAAACGGTTATTTTCACGTTTTCGTTAATAAGGAGTCAGTTAAGTACACTTCATTTGTGACACCGTTAGGGCAATTTGAATTTCTTAGAATGCCAATGGGTCTTAAAACTGCATCGGCAGTTTTTCAAAGATTCATAAATACATGTACATGGACGACATAATGATAGCTAGCAAGGATTTTGATGAACATTTTCAGATTTTAAAAGAAGTATTCTTTAGACTTGCTAAAAATAAATTGGAACTACGAATGGATAAATGCGAGTTTCTCCAATCTAGTATTAAATATTTGCGTTTTATTATAAATGGCGAGGGCATTAGAGCAGACGACAAGGGAATAGAAGCAATCCAAAATTTTCCGATACCAGACAAAACGCAATCTGTTCAAAGTTTTCTTGGTCTATGCTCATATTTTCGCAGATTCATTAAAGATTTTTCGACTTTAGCTAAACCGTTATATGATCTGTTAAGAAAAGACGAGAAATTCCATTTTGGAGAAAAAGAAATGAGCTGTTTTGTAATGCTTAAACAGAAGTTAGTAGAAGCACCAGTACTAGCCATATACAACTACAAGGATGAGGTAGAACTACACTGCGACGCCAGCTCTCTTGGCTTTGGCGCCGTACTACTTCAAAAGAAAGAGGACGGTAAACTGCACCCAATTTTTTATTTTTCCAAGCGCACAACTGTTGCCGAATCGAAATATCATAGCTTTGAACTTGAGACAATGGCCATTATTCACGCATTGCGTAGATTCAGAATATATCTATTTGGTAGACATTTCAAGATCATTACCGATTGTAACTCTCTCACATTAACGCTTAACAAGATCGAACTTAACCCGCGTATAGCTAGGTGGGCATTAGAGCTACAAAATTACGACTACGATTTGATACATCGGGAAGGCAACAAAATGCAACACGTGGACGCTCTTAGCAGATGTACAAACATCTTAGTGGTAGAAACAAATTCATTTGAAGACAATCTGGTTATTTCCCAAGCCAAAGATCCAAAAATACAAGTGATAAAAAATCAGTTAGAGGAAAATGAACACAAATTATTCGAGATGAGAAACGGAATAATTTATAGAAAAAGCAACGATGGTAGGTTATTATTTTACGTACCTACAGACATGGAAGATCATATTCTTTTTAAGTACCACAATGAGATCGGTCACATAGGAAGAGACAAAATGTTAGATATAATTGGGAAAAGTTATTGGTTTCCAAATGCCAAAGATAAATGTCTAAGCCATATCAATAACTGCTTAAAATGTATAGCATTTTCCCCCAAAATAGGAAAAGAAGGATTCCTACATTCAATTCCAAAGGGCAGCAAACCCTTTGAACTTATCCACATTGATCATTATTGTCCAGTCGATTCGGGCAGGTCAAAGAAACACATATTTGTCGTCGTTGACGGGTTCACAAAGTTTGTACGTTTATATACAACAAAGACAACAAATACCCGGGAAGTTATCGTAGCCCTTAAGGATTATTTTAGAGCATATAGCAAGCCCAAATGCATAATTTCAGATAGAGGAAGCTGTTTCACGTCTAATGAGTTTGACGATTTTATGGCAGAGGTCGATGTTAAGCATATAAAGATAGCGACGGGATCGCCACAACCAAACGGCCAGGTCGAAAGAATCAACAGAAGCCTAGGACCAATGATAGCAAAACTGACAGAACCAGAGAAAGGTATATACTGGGACTTAGTAATAGATAAAGTAGAACATGTATTGAATAACACACAGTACCGCAGTATTAGACAATGTCCAAGCAAAATGTTATTTGGTTTAGAACAAAGAGGAAAAATAGTAGACGAGTTGAAAGAGAAATTAGAGGAATTGTACAGTGAACCGATAGACAGAGATTTGACAACCATTAGGATCGAAGCAGAAAAATGTCAAGAAAAAGCACAAGCCTACAACAAACTGCAATATGATAAGACAGCCAGAAAACCGTCGGAATATAGAAAAGGAGATTACGTAATGGTCAAGAACTTCGATAGCACAGCGGGTGTATCTAGAAAACTGATTCCAAAGAACAAAGGACCCTATGTAATTTCGAAAGTATTAAGAAACGACAGATTCTTGTTAAGGGATGTAGAAGGATTTCAGGTATCACGCAACCCTTACCAAGGGGTTTGGAGCATTAACAACATTAAGCATTGGATAAAAAAAAAAAAAATAAAAAATGATAACAGTTCGTATTCGCATAAGAAAAAGTAAACCTATTGTAAAGTATATTTAAGCTAAAAATTCGAATAATTTTAATCTAAAAAAAAAAAAAAAAAAAAAAAAACGGTATTATATTTATAACCTATAATTGTACAATTATAAAACTATTGTAAATTTTCACGGTGATCAGGAGATCATTCGGTCAGGATGGCCGAGTTGTGGTAGGACAACCACACACACACACACCCACACATCTACACTCTTTCTTAGAATCACTGTACTTAAACGGTAAAGTTAACTGTAAATAGAACTGTAAACCGTAAATATAATATAGTCATCACTCTCTAGCATTTACTTTAACTTAAGATATAAAATGTATACACATATTCGTCCTGCTCTCACGAATGAGCGAGGGGAAGAGAGAACGTGGTCTGTGCGATTCACTCTGCGTTTAGCTGTGCAAGAAGCCGGTCATATAAAATAAAGAGAATAATCTAAAACTACAAGCTATTCGGAGTACAACTCATTCTATCACAACGGTCAGCTGGGTTTTTAAACAAGCAGTTAAAATTAAAAAATCTTTTTTGCGGGAATTAGCCCTTAGAAGATATTCTCAACTACTTTAGCAAAACAAATACTTTGGCAAGACATGTCTGCCGCTATACAAAGAAATTGGAAAACCGTATAATTTAAATTAAACAAAAAACAAATATATTGTTTTTTTAATTACTAATAAATATTTCAGTACCGGGGTGACAAAAGTGACTGACGAAAAGGGTTTGCCAGCTGTTTGCCTCTCGCTCTTTCTCATAGCTGACAAACAGATTTTCTCGATCCGAGTACTAGGCTTTAAAAGCAATAAAACTTTGTCGATTGTTTTATAAATATTTCAATCATTCCTATGGCATCTCGTCCGTTTTGAATAAAACTAAAACAGAATTTTTAAAAATGTTAGATCTGACTACATCTCGGAGTAGAAGTAAATTATAAAAATATTATATTTTATTATCAACAATTTTTTCGGCTATATTTATAATTGTGCTGATTTTTATAAAACTAAACAGAATTTCTTAAGTTACAATATATATATATATATGTATATCAGTGTGTATCAGTATATGTTTAAAAACAACAATGTTATTTATTTCTTAAAATTATTTTTCCGATGGCAAAGTTTCCAAAAGTTAAATCAGAAAGCTTTAAAACATAATAAGTTTGGGTAGAAAAGTATTTGGACTTAAAGTTATCTTATTTATATATGTGTTAAATTTGTATGTACTACCTAATTATTTTTTTCCTTTCAACTTTGTTTTAGAATAAAAGTATCTCTATGACAGACATGTACCTGGATAGCACAGATTCAAGTGAAAATGTTGGACAGATACATTTCTCTTTGGAATACGATTTTCAAAACACAACATTAATTTTAAAAGTTCTTCAAGGAAAAGAGCTTCCAGCTAAAGATTTAAGTGGTACTTCTGATCCATATGTTCGCGTCACCTTATTACCAGACAAAAAACATAGACTGGAGACCAAAATAAAACGCCGAACTCTAAACCCAAGATGGAATGAAACATTTTACTTTGAGGGATTTCCCATTCAAAAACTTCAATCCCGTGTAAGTATAAAAATTACCAATAAATTATGCCTCAGTGTTGATGGTGTCGGAAGAGGTAATTTTTGTAGGAGCTATTAATTAAGACTTAAATTAGTCTTCTAAACTCTTATTAAAACTATTTAACACTAAAAAAGGCTTTAGGCAGGGTGACACCGTATGACTCACTAAATAAGCTACACCATTATCCAAACGTCAACCAATAGGGCACCGATAATATTCACATACAATTGTTTATACGAGCATTAAGTAAAGCGTTTCAAAGATTTAAAAGCAGTCGAAAATCATGGGGTAAGCTAACAATATAGGATGATGACACAATTAACGTTTTTGAGAGAAAAATTCTTTGTCATGGCTTTCAATTGGAAACCAAGGCAAAGCCGAGCTGATAGAACCAAGGGCGGTAAGATATTGCTAAGCTGGGTGTGGCAAACTATCCATTAAAAATTTAAATGTCGCTATAATATCCAAATGGGAGCTTAGATAGATGACAACATTTAGAATTTAAGGTTAATACTGCAGTTACATTTTCGTGTTCTGTTCATTTGCGTCCCTTTTCAATTTCATTAGCTATTTTATTTGTGTTTGGGTCATTTAAGCTTTGTTGTTAATGGAGTTTCTCCTTCAAACTCTAATTGTTTAACTCTAATAAGTACTTATGAGCATGCCTACCGTGCATGTCGCGGTGTTCTGAGGTGAGGTTAGTTCTGAGATAATTTAAAAGATTTATATCACTTAGAGATGACTTTTATTGTGCTCAGTGGCTTTTGGTGTCCCTTGATGCATTGATGTATCCAGGTGGGCCATGGCTTACTCTTCCATTAGCTTGGGTCGATCCAACAGTTGAAGTCGCAACTCTGGTGATATGTATTGAGTAACTGACTCTCACTAGATGCAGCTCAATTTCTAAGAAGTATTCTTCATGGGAGAATCCCTTTTCTATTTGGGATTTTAGGGTAGCGTGTAAGGTAAGCATGTTAAAAGTTCGAGGGTGGAATTGATTTTATTATTAAGTCTTTTCTATGTTTTCAGTTGGAGAAATAAAATACTAATCGGTCAGAATTTTTTTCATGGGGATGTGTGATGGTTTACCTATTTTTCTTCATACAAGCGTACTGAATTACTTAAACAAGGCGTGGTTTCTTTTTAAGAAAACTAAATCAATAGCTAATTAAGGGTCTACAAAAGAATCTGAATCTCTTTGACTATCAGATACCCGTTACTCAGCCGAACTATCAACGAGCAATTTTCTCACTTCCTTCAATTCTCTTGAACTCCGTTTTACAAATATGCTGGGACGTCATAATTAACACGGTTTTGACATACATATACCCTATCAAGGTCTGTAAAGTGTTTGGATTTGTGAACAATAGGGCGGGCGTGTCAACATTTTGAAATAAACTAGAAACTTATTTTGATGTCGTGACGCTATAATTATATTTTTAATTTAATGCGCCAGTCACAAAAGATTCACAATTATTTAATTAAAAAAAAAACATAACTTAATATTACCCATTATAATGATTAGAAAGTGCTTGTTTATTTATTTAGGTGCTTTTATATTAGTATGTTTTCGAATTGTTATGTGGATCTTATTAAATAGCTAATACAACAATATTGTTAGTTCATTGAGAGGAAGAAAATTTGATAACCTATGCATGTTATTAAAATTTTATGATCGAATACTAAGATTCCTAAGTTACCAACGATGTTATTCGCGCTTTCTGTTACGTGGTCCGTTCGTTTCAAATTGTAGAAGTATGGTGCAAAAATGTTGAAAGTTACTTTATCTTTTGCTGGCCTATTGTGTAATAGTTTCCAAATATTTCTAGTATTTCTTAGAAAAAAGACTGTGTTATGTATACTTTTTGTAACATTCCATATGTTCTCCCTGTAATTACTTTCTTACTAACTATCACTATTACAGACATTTATACATTTATTGACTTAACTTAAAGGCCACTAATATACATTCGGATGAACAATCAGAAAGCTGAAACCTTACTTGGAGAGCTACCATTTTAAAGTGGTTACATACCACATGACTTTAAAGTGGTTAAACAGCATAGAAAGCCCTTCTGGAAGGATAGCAAGATGGGCCCTGGAGTTACAGCAATACGACTTCGAGATAGCTTACAGGAAAGGACAGCTGAATGTGGTGGCAGACGACCTGTCTCGACAACCATTGCCGGAGACTCTTAGGGGCATGAAAGACACATCGGCAAAACCGACCAATAGCTGCAGCTGAATCAGGAGTATGTGCGAGAAAATAAAAGCCCAACCACAAAAATATCCAGATTACGTAATGGAAGGCGAGTCACTTTATAGGCACATTCCTCACAGAGCGGGCAACGAAGATGCCGTGGCTTGGAAACTGTGCGTTCCGCAAGGTCTAAGACAAGCCGTACTAAAAGAAAACTATGACTCCCCATCCGCTGATCATGTTGGGAGTAGAAGAACAATAGCACGCCTGGCAGCCCGGTACTACTGGCCTGGAATGCAAAGAGACGCCAGGACCCATGTAGGCAAGTGTGAAGTGTGCCTGAAATACAAGCCCAATCAGCTACACGCTGCAGGGAAAATGCTCACTCAGGTACCAGAGGAACCATGGGCAAAAGTATGTGCGGATTTCGTCGGGCCATTGCCGAGATCGAAGCACGGAAATCAGATGTCACTTGTGTTAATCGATCGGTTTTCCAAATGGACGGAAATTGTGCCGCTCCGAACCGCAACAGCGGAGACCCTACAGAAGGCGTTCAGAGAACGCATAATATCAAGGTACGGTGCTCCGAAGATAGCGATAATAGATTTCTGAGCGAAATGGGAATAAAGCAGCAATTCACGGGGCCTACACACCACTGGAAAACCCAACAGAACGGGCTAACCGTACGGTAAAGACGATGCTCAATTCGCAGGAAAGGACCAGATAACTTGGGACGAGAACTGGCCACAGATTATGCTA
Organism: Drosophila prolongata; assembly: GCA_036346975.1. Taxonomy (NCBI): domain Eukaryota; kingdom Metazoa; phylum Arthropoda; class Insecta; order Diptera; family Drosophilidae; genus Drosophila; species Drosophila prolongata. The sequence continues at coordinate 1,257,270 of JAYMZC010000261.1, read as the reverse complement.
GCAGTGAACTAAGCATATCTGAGTCAACTTGGTACTCCCCAGCGTTTCTCACTCAAAGCCGAGAACCCCGTTTGCCAAACGCATTATACGACAGGGCAACGTTAGGCTTGGGGAGAATTACAGAGACCCCGGAAGAAAACGCCAACAAGTTAAAAGAGAAAAGGCATCCCAGGTCCAAGCCAGACACCACAATCTGAGGAGGAGGCAGTGGACACCAGCGGTGAGCGGCATAGTGTGTGCCAAAGAACACCACCGGAGGCATTCGCTGCGAAACTAGCCCCGAAGTATGATGGTCCTTACCAGGTTATGGATTTCGTCTCTCCAGTGATCTGCAAAATACGGCACAAACATTCAAAGAAAGAGTGGACGGTTCACGTTGGCGAGCTTAAGCAGCAACAAACAGAAACGGCAAACGAGCAGACTGAGGACGCATCGACACACATTACCCACAAGGACATGAGGGGAAAAGGATGCTAGGGACCCCGACTACGAGGCAGACGGATTCGGCGTCGCGTATAAGTCCGAGTCATCCATCGATACACCGCGTAGATAAGGTGTAACAAAAAAAAAAGGGGACCAATACAACGAAGCAGTCGGATTCAGCGTCGAGCATACGCCCGAGTCATCCGCCTTTACGCCGCGTGTAATAGGTTTATACAACACGAGCAGCAACACCAAACCAGTAGCGTTGGTAGACTCCATATAAAAAAAAAGGGTACAAGCGGTATCGGTCTTCCCGTTCACGATACAGTCGGCCAAGGACGACTGAAGGGCGAAAGGCTAAAAGAGAGAGTAAAAAGTGAAAGTGCAGAAAAGAAGGAAAAAAACTTACCATAGAAAATTTCTTGTCACACACACATCATCGCACATCTACAGGGATGGGGCGCTTCGATTAATAAGCGGTCGATTGGCACTGGACGATAGTGTCGATCGATGGGCACAGAACATTGGAGATGTCGGCACAGGAACGCTACCACCGGATGGCAACGCTGCATTAATTCTAATTATCGAGGTCGGCTGGAAGACCGATCGGGAAAGCTGTAGAGTCACCAAACTTTGGAGGAAAGGAGATGCTTAGAACGCGAAGCATAAGGGGGAAACATCTTGGGCGGGACATTCAAGCAGGAAGGAGAACACGAGACGTCTAAGGGGAAACATCTTGGGCGGGAAAAGAAAAGGAGGATCGGCGCTGTGGAACTCAGGTACGAGCTGTGAGAGTCGAGGGAAACATTTGGAGGAGCAGGAAGACTCGAAGGCTACAAGGATTTACAAGGAATACAGCCGGAGAGAAGAAAATCAAGTCTATGGGGGAAACATCTTGGGGCGCGAACTGCATAGAACGAGAAGGAGCGACGTCGAGGGAAGGAGGACCAACATCAGCGATCCGGCACAGCGGATCTAGAGAGAACTCCAAAATAAAAGCCGGAGAAGAGGTGCAAGTCTCATTTCGATTCCGAAGAAAGGGGAGAATGTAAGGAGTTAAATAACTCCTCACAAATAATAGAGTTTGGAGAATACAGCTGGAGAGAGTTTGGAGAATACTGCTGGAGAGAGTTTGGAGAGAACGCGAAGAGAGTTTGGAGAATACAACTGGAGAGAGTTTGGAGAGAACGAGGAGAGAGAGAGTTTGGAGAGAAGGAATAACGGTAGAGGGCGGCGGACTTTGGACCCTAGTATAGTGCCGTGCGCAAAGACGAAAAAGGAGAAGCCGAGAATTAGCGGGATACGCCGGCCTATATAAGCAGGCCGAGCGCAGGAAGCGGGATCAGTCGATCACAAGGAGTCAATCCATCGAGATCAGTAGACAAAAAGCAAATCAGTGAACAACTCAAGTCAAGTTAACATCGGGAGGAAGCAGAGCCGCGCCGAGTCAACAAGGAGCAAGATCGCTACATCAAGACGTTCGGGACTTAGAGTGGAAGTCTCCGAGCTGAGAAACAGGTAGCTGAGGTCCTTAAGGCGTCCAGGCGCTTTGTTTTAATTCTTGTCGCGATTTAAGCTTGGCGTGTTGCTCGGCGAGTCCGACAGAATTGAATATAAGGAGTCCTTCGACAGAGAACCGTGGGATCGGAAGGGAAGTTGTCTCGAGAGGCATATGCGTCGAGAGCACAGTAGTTCACGGCCAGAGTCCTAGAAAGGCACCTACTCTCACAAGAGCACGCGGACAACAGAGCCAGAATTCGCGCTGTGAGTAGATCAAGGACATCGAGGACACAAGAAACGACGAGCAGTCATCGCAGGCCCAGCGGCAATCCAGTCTACGGCTAAGAGGCGAGGGCGGAAGCGTTCGTCTTGAACCTAGCGTCCTGCCACAGGGACTGCATTGGTGGCCTTCCGTCGTATGTCTAAACCGTCAGGTAGAAACTGTGTAGGCGTCTGGTGTGACCGGCCGGGACAGATCCAGAGACAGGAGGCTGTGGCTGCGAAAGGCGTACGCTTTGAGAACACAGTGCCTGTTCACCCTAGTCTGGGAACGGTAACGCATCCCTAGACCCTCATAGCCCCGAGGCCAAAGACAACGAAGGCGTTTCGGACCAGCAAGAAGCAAGGCAGCGGAGAGCGACGGTGTAGCAACCACAACTCATCGGAGAAGGCGTCGAGATACCAGCTTGTCACCATTAGTCCCGGGCCTAGGGCCAAGTCGGCAAATTAAGATAGTAAATACATTCTGTGCGTTCTCTCCAGACAATCGGGCGGTCACGTTTATATAAATTTGGTGGGACGAACAACACACATCTTCTGAGCTAGCCGCACGATACTCGTAGACGAGACCATAAAAATCAGTTCGTTACAATCTTTATTCATATATACGAACATTGAACATAAACAAAACGTTTGCAAGATCAAACAAACATACATATATAGTAAGCAATAACGGCCCTAATACAGATTCCTGTTGTACACCACGGAAGCGATTGGTAGCTCTGACACATTTTCCACCACAACAACAGTTTGCTTCTATTAAAAATATTTGATCCCATAATCTAAATAGCTGTCTGAAAAAATTATAAATATTGTGTAGTTTGGTTAAAAAAATTGCATGATTAACAGTGCCAAATGCCTTGATAAAGTCCGATAAGGTTAGTAATGTAACGCTACTGTTATCCATTTTGGATTAATCGTCAAAGTGGCTCGAACGCAGATGTAATTTTTCTACAAAAAATAAATCTTACTCAAAAATTTTTAAACAATAAAACTCCGAAACAATATGTTTGGCTTTTTTATGGCAGCGACCATATTCATATATATAAAGATATTGCAGTAAAGAAAGCATTTATAATCTTCGGCTGGAGTTTTCAAGAAATATTTACTAATGCGTCGCCTTTTTCACAGCTATTCGTTGATTGGTAAACACTTACAAAACATCTCCAACCAAATGTATCCTTGCCAGCAAGAGATTGATCGGATCACGATGGAGCTGTGTTTCGACTTATTTTCTTCCCTTCACACATGTCGTGTTCCGTTGGGTCGTACCGAGCCGCGCAATCCGATCTCCTGTTGTTAATGTCGTTAGTCGATGGTTACGTCATTGCTTTTAGCCTTTGTTTTCCATATGCGCCATTCAAGGATGTGTATGTTATTTTACAAACAAGATTACGTAAATAAATGTGTGTATGTATTCAAATGTATCGCGACTGCTTCGCTGCTCTAACTTAATGGCAGTGTATCTTTTTGTTAATTGTTTCATTGATATTTAATTTATAATTTTATGTGGATTGTTTATTATTGACGTGTTTATTTAAGCCAATCGTTCAGGGGAGTTACATGCCGCTTCAAACAGTTGTAGTTTATGTATTTGCTATTTTTAGGGTCGGAATCAATGGTTTGTATTTTAACAAACACGTCGCGTTCATGCAAACCTATTCACCACCGATCTATCACTCGAATTTTATGCAGACTGCCCAACATACAATAGCATCAGAGTCCGAATATTCAATATGGCACCAACCACACCAACGTTTACTGGCATTACTACGGAAAACATAATCGAAATTGTAAAACTAATTAGCATATCACATATGTCATATCTCCCGCATTATTATGACAACTACAACTTTATAAATAATATGCTTATAACAACAAGGAACAACACAATGACAAGGAACAACACAAATTAAGTGCAGTTATTCAGTGCCCGGTATGGTCAGTTCTTTCTGACAAGCCCCCCTCCGAAGCAAAACAAAGCGTTATTACAAACTGGAATCGATCGCTACGTGCAAAACATAAAATTAATCCCACAATGCACTTAGAAAACTAAAGCTTTAAAGTAGCCAAAAACACTTAGATCACTGTGACAAATAATACTCTGACAAAAAAATTTCCTATTCTTTGTGTCCTAAACACTACTTTCCCAAATGTTGTCTTCCTATTGCAGGTAGTATATAAGTCGGAACGTGCCGGATCGGTCGACTATATTATATAGCTCCCATAGGCACAATCGGAAAAAAAAAATGTTAAAAGTATAACTTTGTTGTTTTTAATTGTTGTTTTTTTGTTCTTTGGGATTTGGTTATATTTGAATACTAAATCTGACATCTATATCATACATGTAGCTCCCATAGGAAAATCAAAATATTAAAAAAAATGTATTTTGCTGTTTTTCTATTTATCATAATATTCCTTTGAGATATACTTTTAGTTTAGTCAAAATCGCGCAACAAAATAATATAGCTATCCTAGAAACGATGGCTAAAAGCTAGCTTCATTGTTTTTAGTAATGCAGGCATATAAATCGAAATGTAGTCATTTTGTAAAAACTGGATAAAATTGTCGGCTTCCGAAAGTTTGCTTCCTTTTTTGTTATACCCTTGCAGACAGTATTATAATTGTGGTCAAAAGTGTGCAACCCAGTGAAGGAGACCCTATAAGCATGTCCGCCTGTCTGTTTGTCCGTCTTTCTGTTTCTACGCGAACTAGTCTCTCAGTTTTAAAGATATCGAATTGAAACTTTGCACACACCCTTTGTTTCCTTGCACGCAGTACATAAGTCGGAACGACCGGGATCGGCCCACTATATCCTGTAGCTGTCATATAACTGAACGATCAGAAATGAACGATTGGAAATGACCTACCAAATTTCATAAGGATCGGCCGACTACATCCCGTAGCTGCCATATAACTGAACGATTGGAAAAGCCATAAGTTTGGTGTTTTTAAAGTTAGGAAGTTGGGATTTTTTATGAGTATTAAGAATGCATCATATGAATAATTTTGGAGAATATAATTTACAGAATATTCTGCAAGGGTATATCAACTTCTGCTCCGCCTGAAGTTAGCTTTCCTTTCTTGTTTTACTTAATGTTTAAAATATTGTTATACATTTTTGGAAGCATTTACGACCGTCCTCCATCCAAGCGAAACTACTAATCAACTGCCGCGCATGGCAAAGAAGTATTAAAAGCTGCTTTGGGATCTTGGTACATACAGAATTTAAATAATCATATAGATTTAAGACGAAATCGACAAGGTGAAAGCAAAACTTTCCCAACCAGGAACAATAGTTAGGACAGTTTCCTAAATAATTGTAATTGTAATTTATTTAAAAATTGTATTATAACTATAATTATTATATTAGGCTTTTCGGTAGAAGAAGAAGCTGGATAAAGTTCAAAATATAATTTGAAAATCTGAATAAATTACTACATTTAAAATTCTAAATAAGCTTCAAACCGAAAAGAATGACCTCTGATAATGACTCAGCCAGTAAAAACTTTATGTCGTTGGAATTGACCGATTCTCTTGGTTAAGTAACAACAAACAAAAACTTAATTTTTTTAACGGCTTATTTTAATAAAATTTATTTAATACATTAAATATATTGTTTTTCTAGACTTTTATACTCTTAATTAAGCCACTGAGGCTTATTGGAATTTGTCAAAAATAATGGATCATTCGTGTAAAATAAATATTTTAATGCATAATGCAAACTGTTGACAGCTTTAGGAAAGAATACCCTAAAGCTGTCAACAGTTTGCATTATGCATTAAATTATTTATTTTACACGAATGATCCATTATTTTTGTCAAATTCCAATAAGCCTCAGTGGCTTAATTAAGAGTTCTCACGCCTAAAAATTTTCTGACATAATAAATTTAGTTTGAATAATAAATTTATGCATTCTTTATTAAACCTATTTTAAATTTCACAAATTGCCGTTTCCACACATAGAAATGCTCATTCTTATTAAAAAAATGTCAGATCTTTTTGGGCAGGTTTTCAAACCACACATCCATATATGCTTGCCCACTGTGCGTAAGCGATACTTGTTCCCCACTTTTATTCATTAAGCTACTTTGACGGTATGTTCCTATATTGTCCTTGTTATACATGTATACGCCAAACGATATAGGGCGCCCAACGTAACAAGCACTGCTTGGTTTTGTAAATGCCAATATGCTATAGTAATCACAGTGCATCAACGTCCAAATAATAAAATATATTGAATTAAAAATATTTATTTATTTTTTTTTTTCGCGCGTCCCACTGCCCACTTACCCGCTCAACCGACCTAGGGGCGCAGCCGTGTATCGTACGGCACGATTCGCGATAAGATAGACGCGAGATAGGAAAATAAAGGTAAAGGTCCGGGGAAAAAAGTTATAGTTAGATCAATCTTGTGCCAATGAAGCAAATATCAATCGTTTTAGGAGCGGCAGAGAGTCAAGATTTGATATTACAGGAAAAAGTCTATTATAGTCAGAACATAATACTCTGAAAGGCTCATGCAAGGCATAGTTAGATCTACAATGATTTAAAATTAGGGGAAAATAATTTCTAGTTAATCAACTTGGCACAGAAAAGTTTAGCCGACTTAACAAGTCGGGGCAGTCAATATCACCATGTATAAGGTTATAAATAAAGATAGTACCAAGCATCGTTCTACGGTTGGCTAGGGATGGTAAATTAATCAAAAGAAGTCTACTAGAATAAGAAGATAAGATAAGATTTGCATCCCAGTTTAGGCGCCGTAAAAGTTAACGGGTGGGTACTCGAATTTTACCAATGCTCTTATAGATTACAACAGATAAGGTGCCTTTCGAGTATTAATTCTTACTCTATAAATATAAAATGTAATTTTTTATAAAAAATAACTGTAGATATATCAAATTTTGTAGGTTTTACACCTACATGTATTTGATTACGACCGATTCTCAAGAGATGACTCCATAGGAGAAGTATTTCTTCCCCTATGTCAGGTAACAACTTATTAAAAAAAATTATTTCAATATATATAGTAAAAATGCTTGCATTTGTTTATTAAATAAGGTTGATTTTGCTGGAAAGCAGTCCTTTTGGAAGGCATTAAAGCCCCCTGCCAAGGACAAATGCGGAGAACTTCTTTCCTCACTTTGCTATCACCCGTCGAACTCAATTTTAACTTTAACATTGATCAAAGCGAGAAATTTAAAAGCTAAGGATATCAACGGAAAATCTGGTAAGCTGAAATTCTAGTTTTAATACAAACCTATATCTTATGCTTGTAAAATTGGTAAACATTATCCTTATACCTTAAACATAATATGTTATTAGTGTTTGTTAACAATAAATGGTAATGCTTATTGACTGGCCCCATATATTTAATTCTTAATAAGTCAACGGAATGTCGTTAACCGCACCCGATAAATTACGTTTTTTTGCCCCGACTTTTATGCACAGTCATGGAGCTTGCAATGCCAATGTGTCCTCTCACCAATCGATTCACTTACTACATCAGCCTATGGTGGCTCTGCTTTTTCATAACGATTATTAAACAAGATAATGCGAGACCAAGCCGCAGGTGATTAGTGAAGTAAGCTGCCGATCTGTCACGAAGTTTCTGGATACACATTCTAGCTTAAAAGAAGGAATCTTTTCTACCTGTGTTTACAAACATTATGCTGTGGATTCAAAGCACACTTCAAGAAATGACACAAAACCAAAACCTTCTTAAAAAAAAGTCAATATAAATGACTCTGCAAAAGACAAGTCCATTATAATATCAGATACGTTTGCTACTAACTACCTACAGGCCACTTCTAAACGTACTTTACTCACTCACAATATCCGCTACCCTTCAATCAGCAGGTGACTAAAATGCAAAACTTCAATACTGGGGCTCTTGTTTGCTTGTTTAACAAGATGAGCCGCATATTCTCAGACCCTGGCCATGACATCTAGCCTAAAATGATAAAGGAGTTACCTAAGTATGCAGTTATATAAATCACCACTATAATTAATTCAATACTAAAACAAGAGAGAACGCTATAGTCGAGTGCCTCGACTATTAGATACCCGTTACTCAGCTAAACAACTTTAGATTTTGCATTAACATAATGTGAATTAGAGTGACCACAGGAAAAAAGGACAAAAAGTTCAAATGATCAATTTGAATTAGGCGTTCTCTTAGCGCTGGCAGCTTTACAGCTTTACAAGGCGGAAATGTAGGCGCTAGCCAGGCTTAAGCTTTTAATGAGTTTTTGGGCGTTAGAGTGGGCGTGGCAAACTTTTATTAGGCCAATCGATAGGTATTGACGAAACAAATACATATCAATTAAAATTTTCATAATAGCATCAAAACTGTGGCCACAGCTTGTGGCTTGTTGGCGCCAGAGGGGGCGTGGCACCATTTTGAAACAAACTTGCGCTGCGTAGAAACTCCTAAAATCTACATGCAAAATGCCAATCTTCTAGCTTTTATAGTTTCCGAGATCTCAGCGTTCATACGAACAGACAACTGAGACCATTGTCCATAGCTAGCCCCAATCAATTCACCAATTCCACAAGTGGACGCCGTAACCCTTTCTTGGTATCTACTTAGATAGGCGACATAACCTGGAGAAAACATATAGAAGCAAAGAAGACCAACCCGAAGCTGAAGGACAGCCCATGGAACTTACGGCCATGAACTTCGGCCGGTTCAAGCCACGGCTTCTGTGTAGCGATAAAATATAAAACCTTGGGAACAGTAGAAATCAAGCGCCATCTAAAATTCTGAAAACAGCAACAGGGGCTCCCTCATATATCCGCAACGGCAACATCCATTGAGACCTGGATAGTAAAGCCGTTAAAAAAACTTGATAGAAGATTAGTAGATTGATTATAAAGCCATTGAAGCAAAACGACCTTTCTCCCTGCCCAACCTAGGGTCATCAAATTAAATTAAATAACCTGACTCCCAGCCGTTAAATTATACCGGTCATATTCAAGCGTCTATGCTGTTTTTTCCATTTAAATCAATTGACCTCTTTAGTCCATGGCTTATAATTGCGTCCATAATACTCCTCCCTTACTTGGTAAGCTCCTCAGAGCGGTGTCTTCTTCCGGAAACTATAAGGATCAATGGTCATCAATATGTCGAGCTCGAGGGCTCTCCCGACAAATTTCAACTAAAAACTAGACAGCCTTCTTCTTTATCAAAATGTCGGCGGCCTCGTCAGCTGTTTAGAATGCATACAGGCGGCACGGCACCAAACACTATAAGAAGTTTGTAAAAACAGGACTCCAATCTGATATTTTTCAAATATCAAATATAAATCCAATTATTTCAAATCCAACAATGCCCTTCAACTGGAAATGGAGCGGATGCGAGTGGTTACGCGTGCCTTCTTATGTGTCAAATCCGTCGTTGGGTTGACACAAGTATTCGCTGAATCGGTATTACTGAAGCAATGGTCGGTGTGTAATTAGCAAGTGCAGGGATAGATGGTGAGAAGGTAGTAGGTGGAGTGGTCGGTGTGTAAGTAGTTGTTTTCTTTGAAAACCAAATGACTGCTATCACCGCTACCAACAACACGGTGAACATTGTATAGGTTGCTGTTGTGTGTCTCCTAGTTTTATTTTATTGAACTCCAGTCTCGTTTCTACATCTTCCATTCTTAATTCATGTATTATCCTTTTCTTTTATAGTTCAGTTCTTTTTTATCGTTTCGATTTGGGGTATTTCGAGTTTCAGTTTTGCTGTCCCCAGTCTTTCCACCGCCTCTTATTGACCGTTATTAACCATAGCCCTACATTCATTAATTAATGCCGATCCATTCAGTATCCTCTCCGATCCACAATCTGTTAGTAGTTTCACGTTTTCTCCGTTGAAGATTGCGATGTATCCAACTGCTGGCTTAAATATTTTGGTGCTCAACCCCGAATCTTCCGCCTCCTCTCCGTCCATCAGCCTTCTTAAACAACTTTCATTAACCTGATTTTCAAATGTATCATTCTTACATATGTTATTTAGGTTTCTTATTTTCTGACATTTACTTTTATAGTAAATTTCCTTGTTATTAACTGCAACATAGTGGAGTGTAATAATAAATTCTGTTTTAATCATGGGGAGTGAAACTACTCTGTGTAACGAATATATTTCCTCTTTGAAAATAGGTAATCTTTCTGAAAATTTATGTCTGTCTAATTCATAATCGCTCTTCGTACATGTGTTCTTCAGATACAACCTGAATATTTTGTTCCTTCTTCTTTTCGAAAATATATTTCGTAAAATTTCCTGTTATCGATTTGATGACTGATCATTGATCAATTTCTTCTGTAATGCGCTAACTAAATCCTTTGTTATGCTTTTAAGTGTCTGTTTCACCTGTTCTATGGCTTCTTGATATTCCTGTAGACTTACTATGTATATAAATGTTTTGTGTGTTTGTATTATTCTCGTTGTACCCAATTCAATTAGTGCTAGAAGTCCCTCCATCACCCTGATTTTGAATTTCTTCTCCGCCGCCATGATCGTCGCCAATCTGCAATTATTTTATACTATGTTTGTTCAATCTTCTAAATTTTTCTTTTTGGACTTTTTTAGGTTTAATTGTTATTACTATTAGGTCTTTATCCTCCACCACCTTGTGGTTAGAGAACCTCGGAGTAAGCTTGTCCCTCCTATTTTCTTTCCTGTATATCGTGTCTTCTAGTTCTATTTGCTTGGGATCTTGTCTGTCTGCATTGGCTGCTTCTATTCTCTTCATTTTTGCTGTTCTCTCTCTCATTTACTTTTGGATATATTTCAGCTTGAAGCGCATTAATTTGCTGTAAATAATAGTATTCATCACTAAATGAGTTCTGCCGGTAAAGAGTTCTTGGTGAGTGAGCTTCGTTGCCGAATGAATCATATAGGTCTATATGCATTATTGCCATAGGTCTATCTGGTGACTCTGGCACGCTGTATTTCATTTTCTGTGGCTTCATGTTGTTCTATGGGAGGATAATACACCCTTCTAACGTTTGTGCTAACGTTTCTTCTATTCCCCTGTGGTTATTTTTCTGGTGGTAATCCTCAATAGCCTCTTCTTGTTGATCTTTCTCTATTACATCTGGCAGTAAGATTGTACATCTTTCTGCCCTGTATAACTTGGTGTAAGCGAAATATTTGCAGTTAGGTCTTGTGTGGTTTTTACTAAGTCCTCCGGTATAAATAATAATATCGTTTGGATTGGCTTCTTTAACTCTTCGACAAACTGCTTCCTCATTGAAGTTGTCTTCCGTCCAAGTTATTCTTATTTTATTTCTAAATGGAATTTGCATAACTAACCTTGCTGTTTCCCAGTTCTCTAATTGTAAGATTGGGTCGCTTCTGTTAAATCTGATTCTACCTGTACCGTCTTTTCGCGTTTTAAGTGTCTTGTCAACAGCTTTGTTATCGCCGCGATTTTTTTTTATAATTTTTCTACCCTAATAGACCTTAGAAGGATTTTATCTGTTTCCAAGTCTTTGGTAAAGGGAATTTCTTTATTGCCTCAATCTTCTTGGGATTTGGCTTAATTCCCTGTGTGGTTACTACGTGCCGTAAACACTACACCTCCGTTCTTAAAAATTCTCTTTTGTTCAATTGCAATTTAAAATTTGCTTCTGCAAGCTTCTTGAAAACTTTCTCTAGGTCTGTGATATGTTCCTGTAATGACGTTGAAAACCCCATTATATCGTCCATATATATGAGGCAACATAAGCGTTGTTCAGGCCCAGGCATTCGAGCATACTCAAAGTGTCCGCCTTCTGCTGAGAAACCTTTTTGGGAATGTCTTCTTCTTTCACTTCGATTTGATAATATCCGCTTGCCAAATCTAACGTCGAGAAATCCTTTGTCCTTCCTAACCATCTAATACATCATTAATTATTGGCAGGGGTTATCTGTCTTTTCTTACTTTATCATTCAACTTCTTGTAGTCAACTACCATCCTCCATTTCCTTTCACCGGAGGCATCCTTTTTTTAGGCACCAACCACACCGTAGCATTCCACGGTGAGTGGCTAATAATGGACCTGATAATCTTCTGGTCCATTAGTTTTTCTTGTTGTTTATACCTGTACGGTCTGGCATATACCGGAAGGTCATCTTTCGTTCTTATTTGGTGTTTTACAGCGTTTGTAAAAGACAAGTTGTCTCCTTCTTTGTGAAATACCCTTGGCCATAAAGGTGGCTAGGCGATAAGGGAGAGCCTTCCCGATCTCAGACACCAATAAGCACCAAAAGCGACGACGCTGAGGACTGAGACAAGGAGCAGCAGAAGAAGTGGCAATAAGGCTGTAGTAAAAGAGACAATAAACCAGTAAAATCCCAATTATTTCTTGCGTTATCCCTCACGAACGAACTCACAAGCGAGAAATAAAAGAATCAGGTCTTTGCATATGGTTTTAAAATAGTTTTAAAGAACATCTAAAAGGAATTACTGAAAAATATTTGTAAAATGAATTGGGAAATTTAAATTAATTAGATATATTTAAAATCAAGATATAATGAAAAATATTAATCTAATAATTTATAAATATAAAATGTAATATAAATAGAACTTGTTTTCTGCTTCTCGAGCAGTCGATGAAATGAATAAAAGAAAACCAATTGGATAATAAAATTGTTTTTACACAGTAAAACCATTCATCATCAAGTCGATTTATAGAATATTCCTTTTTAGTGAAGCTGCAAGGGTATACAAACTTAGACCTTTATTTACATTATATTTATATCCAAAACAAATTTGTTCGATCTTAAACATCACAATCTGGTTCCTCAGCTGAGTAACTTAAAAGATGCAAGAAAAACAAGAAATTGTGGTGGACGACAACTTAGAACCTTTGCACTGTTAACAGAGTTATAAGCAATCTTAGGTTTATTAACATTGTGGTAACAATTTGATGATCCGTACACTACTGAATTGTTATTTACTTCCTTTATTTACTCCTTTTTGGACTCTCCAAAATCATGACCGGTACTAAAAAATGTCTTCTCTTCGCCCTAAGTGGTTGCAACTGGGATCAAAAGGCTATGTTGCCTTCTTACGCTAGAAGATTACTATTTCTCAATTTGTCTTCACTGGGTACTCATATAACTATGCTTGGTACCATCTTTATGCACAATTTGATCAGAGGTGATAATGATTCCATAGAATTGGTAAGCCGCTTAACATTTAATGTGGCCTGCAATTTGAAAACGTGAACCTATAACACTTTTCGTGTTCTTTGTAATAATTAGTTTAATTTAGTTATTGGTATTTTCCTTGCAAGCACTTTTTTTTCGCCCAAAATGCTTGAAGGTCCCATGCGTATCAAGCCCGTGCTTGGTTTCATTGGGCCACTTATCTGTACTGCTTATAGTGCATCAACATTCAACAAAAAATATATATCTGATACTTATTTAGAATTATTGTTAAGTTATTGAATTATATTATGTATACAAGATATTCGAATTTAATATATTTCTCTTTTAAAATATTTCTAGATCCTTATGTAAAAGTTTGGCTTCAGTTTGGAGATAAAAGAGTAGAAAAAAGAAAAACGCCTATATTTACATGTACATTAAATCCAGTATTTAATGAATCATTTAGTTTTAACGTTCCATGGGAAAAAATAAGAGAATGTTCCTTGGATGTTATGGTAATGGATTTTGATAACATTGGAAGGAACGAGTTGATAGGACGAATATTATTAGCTGGTAAGAATTTAAATTATAACCCTATTGAGGAATTCCAATTAAATAATATTTTAAATCTTTTTAAAATGCAATTGAAATAGGTAAAAATGGTTCTGGAGCATCAGAAACTAAACATTGGCAGGACATGATCTCAAAGCCCAGGCAAACTGTAGTACAATGGCATCGCTTAAAACCTGAGTAATTGTAATATTAACACCAAGATAAACACCAGTGGGTATATCGCAGAAAAAAGTACATGTACATTATGTACATAAGTTGATTTATACTTGCATACATAGCAATATCATACCAAATGGGAAATCTGCACAAAGCTAATGTTATTATGTTTGAAAAATTAAAAAAATAGCCATCAAATCCAAATAAAGTAATTGTTCTGATAAGAACAATAGTTTTATACATGCTTATATGTAGACAAATGTTTTGTAAGGACGAAATACGAGTTATAAAATATAATAACAATTGTTCATAAAATTCTTTAAAACAAAATAAAACTTGTTTTGGTTGATTTTTATTGCTATAAAAAACAAAATAGATCACTAAAACATTTTATAATAAGGCAGTTAATAAATTAAAATTTAATTATTTTTTGAAAATTAACGTTTATCAAATCCGAGTTCACTATTTTAAAAAGAAATCGGTAAGGGCAAATGGGTAAACTATTAATTTTATCAGATAATACGTGGCATATGTCAATCGATATATAATTTCGAGGTAGACATCTGATAAATTCAATAAAAGAAACCAAGAACCTAATAAAAATGTAAATAATACGATTGAATTATTAAATTATAACATAAAAATAGTCTAAAAATCAAGAAAAGACATTGTTACATGGTTTTAAATAAAATAAAATGGAGAACAAATTTATAAAATTCTTATATATTCTTTAATCGCATAATATATCGTATTATAGAAATGTAGGTAATTTGAATAGAAAAAGATTGCAGTAGCACAATAAACAAGAAAATAAATAATTTTAAAAGTAACTATGAGAAATTAGCCAACCATTGCCGGAAAAAGCGTCAACAGAGAGAAAAAATAAATAAATAAATGAAATAAAGAGAGAGAAGAAAGAATTAAAAACAAATATAATTATAATTGATAATTGAAACTGAGTTTAAAAAACGAAAAATCGAAAATACAACCCACCTTGAAATTACATATTTGTTATATACCTGTTAAAATATTATTAAACTAATTTATTCATAGCAGCAAATAAAGCATTCAGTAAGAGTCATACCACTGCGTATTATTTTATTTATGTACAGACTTATGTGCACAGTTCTATGTATAGTAAAACTGTTTATTTATATCTAAAAATAATTTATTAATTTTATGTTCATTTATACTTTGTAATACCATGGAAGCTAATATTACTGTATCCAATCTGTTTATTGGTGGATCTTGTATCTGTATCATCTTTTCTTGTAACGACTGGAAGAATATAGAAGAGCAATTAATAAACAAAGGAGCAACAGCTGGAAGCCATTAACTGGAGATACATAGGTAGGCGAACAACCTTTTAGATATATCGCTTCTGACTGCTCGATTTTGTTATACCCTTGCAGAGGGTATTATAATTTTGTTCAAAAGTGTGATATAAGCATGTCGGTCCGTCTGTCCGTCTGTCTGTTTCTACGCTAACTAGTCTCTCAGTTTTAAAGATATTGAATTGAAACTTTGCACTCACCCTTCGTTCCTTTGCAAGCAGTATATAAGTCGGAACGGCCGGAATCGGCCGACTATATCCTAAAGCTGCCATATAACGGAACGATCGGAAATGCCATAACTTTGGTGTTTGTAAAGTTAGGAAGTTGGGATTTCAATGTGTTTTATATTTGGTCAATTAAACAGACCTACCAAATTTCATAAGGATCAGACGACTATATCTTATATAATTAATTCTATGACCGTTACTGCCCGTTGCTGTCACTCCCTTGAATTATAAAAGAAGCTGAAAAGGGTAGATGTATCAAATTCAAAAGAAGTGTGATTATTAAGAATGCATCATATGATTAATTTTGGAGAATATAATTTACAGAATATTCTGCAAGGATATATCAACTTCGGCTCCCCCCGAAGTTAGCTTTCCTTTCTTGTTTTTAAATATTTCAGCTCTAACGAGTGAAGTCCCTCCACGATGTAGGCTTGTAATTTTACGAGTGTCTATTGCGTGATCGTCTTTGATGATCACCAAGCCGTTGGTTCGAAAGTTGTCATTTTTTAAGACAATGGGCAGGTGCGAGCAGAGTTTTGCCAAAAGGCATGAGTACATCCAAGTTGTCTGTATCTGCTTTTAGTGCAATTTTTGGTCCTGATGAGCACCGCGGCGAGTTCCTCATAGATTCTCTTTAGGTGATGCTTGGAAGGCTTAAAGGCTTCCGAAATTGGGAAAGAACGGCAAGATGAAATGCTATGTCGTGCATTTTCCGTTTTCGCTATACAAAGTTGTTCTCCATAAATGGGAGCGATACCTAGGGATGCTCTTAGTGAGCAGAAATTGAGTTAGTCTAACTAAAAGGTTTCTGCTTGTGCTACTGCGCTTCTCCAGGTGGTCGATGTAGATCACACCTTGTGAATTTCAAAAAAAACTTTTCCGGCCGAAGGGACAGTCTTCGCCTTCTTCGGCGCAGGTTCGCCGGGTGAAGTCCACTGTTTCGACTGTTCCTTGGTCTCTGGTGTGTACCAGTGGATCCATGTTTCGTCGACGGTCACGAAACGACGCAGAAACTCCTTTCTCTTGCGATAGTGCCGCCATGCCGGCGAGACTAAGTACTTAGCGAACTGCCCTCGTATATATAATATATCAAACATCCAAATAAACCTATACGACTCAGAAAGCTTACCCTTCACCTGGATACCTGCAGTGATTTTAGTCGCACGAATGCAAAAATAAATAATTGTTTGATGGTGGTTACGTATCCAAGAATTTGACATAGACATTGTTAATTGAATTGAAACACAAAAGAACCACGTTGACGCTTAAAGAGCCCTTCGAGAATGCGGGACAGATTGAAACAGCATGCCATGGATGAAGCTAATTGGTTATTTGCAAAACAGTTGCAATATGAAAAAATTCAGAAAATTGTCACTGATTTAAAATTACAGTGCGAGCAAGTAAGATGGTGACATCATGAGAAACATCACTCGCATTTCCTCTTAAAATTAAATATAGATATAAAGAATCTCCAATATTTTCAAAACTTTAGCTTGCAGGCATTTCAATCTTTCAGGACCAGTGCAAAGTCTGCAAATATTATCTACTAATCAGAAATAGACGTTAGAATATTACGGCAGTAACCGGATCGGTTATCTCTCCAGCCTGTGCTCTCAATTTAACTGAGCATACCAGCATACCATATTCTGAGTTTTAGGATACGTTTATTTACTTCGTGATAAAATCCATTCTGCTGAGAATGAATGAGTCGTCAACTAAAACCAGACTTAAATATCTTCTGGTTGAGATTGGTTCTGGTAATCCAGTCGATTGGTTGACACATTTTCAAGGTCTTCTTGCAGCTCTGATCGAAGAAGTGGTTCGATCTCTTTAAGTTGAAGGTTAGCACTTACAGTGTTTAATCCGTTATCGCATACCATTTGTCTTCATTTGGCGAAACGGGAATTTAAACCGCAAAGTGCTTTCGAAAAGGCAATCGTACTAAGGTGCGTGTTGAGCTTGCCCTTCAAATGAAGAGGCAAATGTTTTAGCCTTTCTACTGATCATAGGTCATGCGAATTGTTTTGAAATTATATTTAAAATATCCCTTTAATTCTTCTGCGATTATCAAATTAGAGAGGGTTTCAGCAGGGTAGACGTGAGATTTGAAAGTAGAGGTCAAAGTCCGCCAAAAAAAAGTAAGATCTAATCGCTTTAAGAGCGGCAGAGATTTGAGATTATAGTGTCATTCTACGGTTAGCTAGGGAGGTTAAATTAATTAACAATGATAAGGTAAACAACTTAAGAAAAGTTTTGCACAGGGCCTTATCCCAATACCTACGCACCCAGGAATACCATCGGGCCCTGGCGAATAAACAGGCTTAATACGAAGAAGATCCAAAAAAAGGGAACTTTTTGTTAAAGTGGGACAGAATATGAGGATTGACTTGAATATGGTGTAAGAATAAGGCTGAGATGAATAATGTAAAGTAGAGTATGCCGTTTGAAAAAATTGGGCAAACAAATCGGCTATTGCCTGATCTGTGGTTACCGTCATATTTTAGAACGACAGCGAGGAAGGATAAGAATTAGATTTACGCTTGGTGTTAACGAAGTTATAAAGCTGTTTCGGGTCGTGAGAGGACTGGACCTTACAACGGTTTAAGTAACTTTTATAACACTGAGCATTAAGCACGGTAAATCTTGACCGAGCACTTAAATATCTAGTAAAATCAGAATGAGAACCGGTATTGTTATATTTCCTAAAAAGTCTGGACCTTACATTTCCTAAGTGTGTCAACTCTTTGATAAACCAAGGTGATTATTGAAGATTAACGGATAATACCTCGGAACACAGGAATTAAAAAATGAGTTATTGGCGTGTTAAAAACATTAGCTGCATCGGACATGTATAGGTAAAGATCAGACCAATTAAAGCCAGAAATAAAATTATTTAGCCTCAGAAAATCTGCCTTAGTTTCGCGGCGAATGGCAACAAGCCTGGTCGAAATCCCTGTGTAGCTCCTGATTTTATTTTGAGTTTATGCAATTGTTTCGGGCGTTCGTGTTTATCAGCAACCAGAGTGTGGTCTCTTATCTGCGCGCAATATAATTCTAGACACCGCCCTACGGATGCAGTTATATTAAATAATATTATCACTCATGAAAGAACACTTGATGAAATCATATTTGCAGATAGTTATGACATACGTACGTCTAAATGCGGAATTACTAAGAGCGCTGAGGCATTCCGGAAGGTGTTTCGTAGCTTAACTGCCTTAAATATCGAGTTCTGGCATCATCAGCTCCGTGAGAACAAACCAATCAAGCTGGTACTGAGGAATATACACTCAACAGTCCCTAAAGAGGAAATAGAGCTTTGCTTCACGGACAAGGCCTTATCGTATCGAATATGTACTGCACGAGGATGCTTGGATGGCGCGGTAACTCAGCTCTCGCTAATAATGACGAAGATACTGCTAGGCAAAATCTTTTCTATGTCAATCTCAAAATGATTCCGAATGTCGCCGAGTCGCTAAAAATTAAAAAAATTGTAAGGTACATGGTCACAGTGGAGAAGGCTAATCAGGATCTTGTACAATGCTTTAAATGCCAAAATTTTGGTCAAACTCAAAATTGTTGCTTTGTTTGCTCTGTTTGTGGGAACTGTGCAGGAGACCATCATACTAACTCCAAATTTTGTGAGTCAGCAACCATTTTATGTGGTCAAACTGTGGAGAAAATCACCCTGCCAGTGTTAAAGGATGCAAAGTCAGAATGGAATTAAGTAAAAAAAGTAAAACCAGGAGAAAAACTAGGCAACACAAGTTCCAGTAGATCAAATAAAAGCCAGCACGGACAGCTAACTTCCATTTCAGCCATGTCTCTTATGCAGATATGAAAAGAACTCTCAGAGCAGCACCAGCACTACAGCTGGGCAGATCTTCTCACCTATACCCGGGGAAAACTACAATCCCAACAGAAATCTTTCCTCTATAGAGAAGGCTATCTTTGACATCAATGCATGATTGGATCAAATTTACAAACTAATCATGGAAACGATTCAGTCGAACAAGGATTTTCGTGACCTAGTACAGGTTCTAATTTCTAGGAAATAACAGTCTCAACCATAAAATCGGATTAAGGAATGCAAGAGGGCTTGTAAAGAAAATGAATGAAAGAACTTCGACTTTTTCTTATTGGAAACTCAATAGACATTATGCTAACAGTAACACCGCTAAAGGTGTTTTGGTATCCTCATCAAGGCCATCATTCTCCATACTCAAAATGAGCCTACAACACGAACTGATTTACTGCTAGCTAGCCTTGATGTCCTTAAAATAGTTTTAATGTATCTTCCTCCCAGCAAGCCCTGGACAAAATATGACTTCGACCAGTTATTGGTCTCTCTTGGGCCCGAAATTTTTGGCTGGAGGGGATTTTAAAGCAAAACTTCCAATGGTGGGGCAATTTAAGGTCATGCTGCCGAGGAAAGCGTCTCCAAGAGGCCATTGTATCTTGCTCTAGCCAAATTCAGGCTACTTTCTTGTTGTAAATGGAATTCCTCTGAATAAACTTTCCATAGAAACAAAATTCGAGCTGTCCTCGGATCATTTGCCGGATGTTGAAACACTTAGTCACAAACCGCAGTACAAGACCAGAAGGAAATTTATATCACCGCCTGGCTCCTCCGTTGAAAAGTTCATGGAAGCCGTGGACAGGAGCGTTAATCTCAACACTGAAATAAACCATCCAGAAGATCTTGAAGATTCGGTAGAGATTTTCATGCAAAAAATCTATTCGGCTGCGACATTTGCTTTAAGCCTAGTATCCAGATCGACAAACGATTACGCTAGCGTAAAAACTTTAATCTTTCCAGTGTGACCAAAAGTTTGAGCGTTCATCAGATTTAAGCGTGCTACGATCGTACTGTCAATCAGCTGGATTTGTTGACAAGCAGTTAAAATTCAAATATCGTATTTGCGGGAAAGAGCCTTTAAAAGATATTATCAAATACCTTGGCAAAACAAGTCTGCCGCTGTACAAAGAAATTAAAAAACAATACAATTTAAATTTAGCAGTTGTTTTTTTTTTAATTTACTGATAATTATTTGCTAATTTAAAGTTCATAGCTGCACTTTTATTGTATTTTTTCGTACATTCTGGACCTAAAAAACATTTTGCTCTGACAAGAGGCACCCCAGATAGTATTAATGTTATTTTGTCCTCACATGTAAACACCTGCAATCGACTTTTGTGAGTTTTTTGAGTTTTTCCCTCCATTTCTTATAGTGTTCAGTGAGAAGCGCACGCCAAAAGATTAAATTTTTTAATCTTTTCGCTGGGTTCACGTTTCCGCAGACTGGCAACGCTATGGAATTTTCTGGTATTTTTTTCGTCGATCAGGAGACCGACGTGAAAAAAAGGCCCGACGAAAAGTGAACGACAGCTGTTTGCCTCTCGCTCTCTCTCATGACTGGCGTACGGTTTTCGTCAATCTGGATACTAGGCTTTAGCCAACAACAGACATTTTCCAAACCAAAGTTGAAACAACCTGCCTTCACAAAATGCATTAGTTCTCATTCAACTGAAAAGAAGGGTTCGTCGGGAATATACAAGAACAGGAGATGTACGTGTCTACAATATCTATAAAACTATCAAATCGTCTAAGCAAAGTACTGACGCAGAACAAGCAAGATCAGTTTGATCAAATGTTAGAAAATGCTAGTCCACAGGCGTCGACCAAATACTCGTTATGGAAGCTAACGAATGGTTTTAAAAGACAGGTCATCCCGAAAGCTCCTATTAGAAATCCGGGTGGTGGATGGTGTAGCTCCAGTCAACAGAAGGCCGCTATATTTGCTGACCACTTAGATGACATTTTTAAGCCGTTAAACGTAACGCCGCACAGTGGTTGATTTCATAGGCCAAAAATAAAAAAACAAAAATTTGAAATTGGGTATTTTTTGTCTTAAAAATATTTCTTAACAGAGCAATAAATCATACGGTAATTTAATTTTTAGTCTCTCTAATTAGTACGCGCTACGAATAGCGAGAGAAGTGAGACAAAACAAGAGAGAACGCTATAGTCGAGTGCCTCGTCTATTAGATACCCGTTACTCAGCTAAACAACAGACAGACAGACGGACAGCGGACATATAAAATATTAATACATGCTCCAGATGTTATTCAATATGCTTTAGTTTCAATTGGAGAGCTGTCAGAAGAATCTGCGGAGTCAAGGAACAAGGACGTTAAGATGTATCGACTCAATCATACACGTAAAACCTCACGTCTTGCCACTAATAAAGACCTTATAAATCGGTTGTTTTTAACCCAACAAGTGGAAAACGATTCTTTCGAAACGTGTTTTTGATTTGTTAGAATAAAACAAGAGAGAACGCTATAGTCGGGTGCCCCGACTATCAGATACCCGTTACTCAGGTAAAGGGAGTGCGAGGGAGATGGAGATAGAAACTTTGATCACGCATAACTTTATAACGAATGGTCCGATTTGAAAAATTTCTTCTACATTTCGATAGGTATTGATAAACACAATAAAACTGCATTTTTACTTTTCCGAAATATTTAAATTTTTTAAATATGAGCGTATATGAGCGATTGTGGGCGTTAAAGGGGGCGTGGCACTATTTTGAAACAAACTTGCGCTGCGTAGGAACTTCTAAAATCTACATGCAAAATGCCAATCTTCTAGCTTTTATAGTTTCGAGATCTCAGCGTTCATACGGACAGACAGACAGACGGATAGACGGACATGGCTAGATCGACTCGGCTAGTGATCCTGATCAAGAATATATATACTTTATTGGGTCGGAAACGCTTCCTTCTAGCTGTTACATACTTTTGCACGAATATAATATACTCTACGAGTAACGGGTATAAATATATATAGAATATATATTTAGAAAAATATATTTTTTGCATTGTTTTATTTAATTTAAATACAAAGAGCTACTATATATTTGAACAACCTGCTTTTATTTTATTTTGTATAGATAAAATAAAATACATTTTGAGATTTCCTGTTTCTGATTTGTTAAGTTGCCCAGTATGGTAACAGTGCACCTATCTGTGTTACCATTTCGTTATTATTTCACAATAAAAAAAAAAAAAAAAGATTTCCTTACCCTAAAAGTATGCAATTGAATTTAAGTCATAAAATGTTGTTTTCCAATTTTTTCGGGCTTTAACGTATGTTTTTTTTATTTTTTTTAAATTTTTATTTATTTAATTTGGTCTACATAGCAGTACAAAAATTTTCAGCTCAATATCCCAACTGGAAGTAGTTTTTGCCGCCTCTGCCATACTAGATCAACCTGTGTGCGCCGATAGAAAATTGAAC
Source organism: Drosophila prolongata (assembly GCA_036346975.1). Taxonomy (NCBI): domain Eukaryota; kingdom Metazoa; phylum Arthropoda; class Insecta; order Diptera; family Drosophilidae; genus Drosophila; species Drosophila prolongata. The sequence goes on along the minus strand of JAYMZC010000261.1, from coordinate 1,234,348 downwards.
CCTAGTCCAAATGTGCCCTGAAAGACGTTTTCAAATGGATCTTCCCACAAACCCTTTAACCGTGAAGAAAGTCATGACACAGATCCGAAAGCTTAAAAACAAAAAAGCTCGAGGCAAGGACCTTCTAGATAACAAGACCATAAAAATCCTTCCCAAAAAAGCTCTTCTGTTCATAGTCTTGCTGTTAACAGCGTTTTGATGCTAAGTAACTACCCAAGTGCATGGAAATCTGCCGTCATAACGATGATTCCCAAACCTGGAAAGCCGCCCACCGAAGTAGATGCTTACAGGCCAATTAGTCTTCTCCCAGCGGGAAAAATGATGGAAAGAGTGATGCTGGATCGGATCCTTAAACTAGAAAGCGTGAGTAGAGCTATTCCATAATGGCAGTTTGGTTTTCGAAAAAGTCAAGGTACTCCTGAACAGCTGAATCGCGTGGTCAACTTCGCTCTGGAGGCTATGGAGAATAAAATGTACACAGTTGCTGTGTTAATGGACATGGTATGGTACGACGATCTCCTCAGCAAGCTAAAGATTCTTCTTACACCACAGCTATTTCCTCTCATTCAAAGCTTTCTATCGAATAGGAAATTTAGTGTAGTTGTTGATGGTGAAAAGTCGTCAAAACGTCTTAATGCAGTTGGTGTACTTTAAGGCAGTGTACTAGGCACGAAATTGATATTGATATGGCAGATATGCCACATTCCTGGGGCTGTACGGAAGTTGACGACGATAACATGCTCATCGCAACATACGCCGACGACACCGCGGTTTTGGTCAGGAGTGCAAGCATGGATATTGTAATCTTGGGTCTACAGGAGTACGTGACACGATTTGAATATCTTGGATAGAGGACTCACTTTTCAAAAGCACACAACGATGATCAAGCACACTGTACTTTCGAAGGCTGCACGCATGTCCTTGCTACTTTAAATAAACTCTCCTTGTCTAATAAAGTCCGCATATACAAAACCATTCTGAGTCCACGGTTTACTTGAGATAACGATATGTCAAGCAGGCCGACAATACAATCATGTTGTGCTATAGGTAGTAAGAATTCGATCCATCCTCAGTGGACCAAGTAGCTCCAGGTGTATTAAAATCGCCTAGAACTACCAACTGATCCCTTTTGGAAAGCTTATTTGCAGCAGACTTAATAACGGAAAAGTGATTTAAATAATCAGGAATTTCAGACATCTGCGGAATATATTATACCAGGATGCGATAACTCTACGCAAATAAATTCAAAGGTATTGAATTCGAGCGATTTAAATCAACTCCAATTAAGACTCCACCTCCCCGTCTAGAGGGACCTTCATACCTATATATTCTGTACTTACCTGGAAAAACTTCGGAACTAAAGATCTCCGGCTTTAACCAGGTTTCTGTAAACACGATAATATGAGATTCAAAGGAACGGCTATCAGAATACAATTTAGTGAGCTTGCTACGCAAGCCTCTTGCATTCTGATAATAAAGAATGAGGTTAGAAGTTAGTTTTTTAAAGTGGCTTCAAAAAGCTCGCCTGAGACAGTTAGCTTGAAAGATGAAATGTCTCTAGCATAAGTTTTATCTTGTATATAAGACAATACATCATTTATTAATTGAGTCGAACTAATGCCCCATCAATTGACTAAGGACAACGCTAAGGTGAAGAAAAAAACGAAGACTTGCATACAATAATTTGAGAGTAAGAGTGCTCTTAGTGATTGCAAGAATTGTTTATGTTATTGAAGAGCGGCATCGCCTGCTGTTCTTGATTGTTTACATTGGCTAAGCGTACACTGCATATTCTTATTTCTTGGTACATAACTGAATTTGTGAATATGTCACTTCCCTCCCCTTAAAAACGGTTGCAGTCCAAGGCAGTCTTTGCATTTCAGTGTACAATGCAGGCATCTGGTTTTTTGGTGGTTCTATTTCTTGTTGAGGTTCTTCATTATTTGTTGCTTGTTTTCTAAATTTTGTAAATACAAGAACGGAAGCAAACTTTAGTAATCCGAAGTTTATATACTCTTGCAGATATTAACCCATGATGGTCGGGATAGGGAATTATTTTAATGGTGTTAATGATTTTGTAGTTAATAGGGATATGACAAATAAGTAGTAATTCGATATTTTTGTGGTCAATCCAAGTTTATATTTTGATTAAAAGTATATTTTGGCTATTAATGCTTGCTAGTTTGTCGTGAAAGTTGCATGCCCATTTTAATGTCTTTAATGTACTCAATAAATTGCATAAGTTTATAAACAAGTGTGTCAATACTATTGCGGTTATTTTCGTGGTGAGTAAGTTTCTGCACTCCTTAATTCACAAACCTTACGACATCATTTAATTTATGAAGTTGAATTTAATTTTCTGGAATTAATTTTTACTCTATCATTTTCATCAAGTGATCCAGAACGAAATTAAAAAGAATAACCTTTTATGTCAAATAGTCCACGTTTCTGCCTATTTTGCTGATGAATTTAATTCTTTCAGTAGTTAAGATAGGTATGATAATGTAGTAAATAGCCAATGTCGGAATCTGGGTTAGTTATTTGAATTTGTTGAGTGAGGCCTGTGGTTAATAATAAAACCAACATCATTGTACTCAAGGTTCCCGTGGAAGTTTAACGGCATTAGTTATCTTTTGTTTCTTAAATTGTGTTTTGTAGTATTTCATTTCCCTATATAGATTATTAATTTTGTAATGGTCTTCGTCTATTTTTTCTACATTTTTATTTGCTTTAAATGGATTTTCTAATTTTCCCTTTTGAATTGGACCTTTTCTGTATCTAGTGTCAGCGATAAATACCTGTCGATCTTCATTTTTATACCCTTGCAGAGGGTATTATAATTTTGGTCAAAAGTGTGCAACGCATTGAAGGAGACATCTCCGAACCTATAAAGTATATATATTCTTGATCAGGATAACCTCCTGAGTTGATATAAGCATGTCTGTGTGTCCGACTGTCCGTCTGTCTGTTTCTACGCAAACTAGTCTCTCAGTTTTAAAGATATCGAATTGAAACTTTGCACACACCCTTCTTTCCTTTGCACGTAGTATATATGTCGGAACGGCCGGGATCGGCCGACTATATCCTATAGCTGCCATATAACTGATTGATCGGAAATGGTGTTTGTTAAGTTAGGAAGTTGGGATTTTCTATTGGTTTTATTTGTGGCCAATCAATCCGACCTATCAAATTTCATAAGAAGTTGGGATTTTTTATGAATATAATATACAAGGGTATATCAACTTCGGCTCCGCCCGAAGTTAGCTTTCCTTTCTTGTTTTTTATCTATTTTCTTTTCTTTAATATTTTGAGTGTCTATTGGTATAGAGCGTATAAGTGTGGTGTCATGTTTAATTTAATGGTTGTGTGTATAAAGAATTGTTTCTTTCTTGCTTAATTTTACTTCATCATCATCCGATGAATTGATTATACGGATTTTGTCATTTATTGTCATATGTAGTCTTTCGACGTCTGCTAAACCGTTTTTTGCCGTATTGAGTTGTAATTCAATTCCTTCTGCTTCAAGCCATCGCTTTTTTTTCAGTTCCCCCTCAGCATTCGTGGAGTAAAGACGTGTGTTCGATAGTTACCTCAAGTAATCCAGCCTAAGCCTCGTTACCGCTCGTGTGTACACCTTGCACACGAAGACTATTTTTGGCCACTGCAAAGGTGTGGCTGTTATTATCGCGAAAAACAACAGCGATAAGCAAGACTTAAAGCGTGTTGTTTTTACCCCTCGCTCTGCGCGTTGCGTTAGCGGAAGGTTGTTTACAACTTATCTTGCAGACTTTTGATCGTGAACTGTGAGTATCAATTGCTTTATACATCATAAGTATAAAGACAATTGAAATAATGGAAGAGTCATCTGCTCATTCGCAGCCTAGCAATAGGAGCGATAAATTTGAGAAGATGAGAAATATAGCTGGTGCTATTCCTGCTATTTCCCTGAGGAAATAAAATCCCAAATCCGCGCCCGCCATTCTGGCTTATTTGTCCACCTTGCAGGTATGCCCGATCATTTAACGATCACCAGCTCCATGGTGACAATTAGCAGTAACTCTACTACTAGTGTTACCTGCACCATTTCAAACGCTCAAACAATCTTGGGCAGTTCTTCTACCTACACCGTGGCTGCAACTGCGGCCAGCAGCATTTGCTCGACCATCACTCCGTTGACAAATGTAATAACTTCATTGACGAACAAAACGAATAATTCGAAATGCCCGTTTCAAGCTTCTGACCGAAATGTCAGTCGAAAACGTAAAGGCGTGGCTCAGCCCTCTTTACCTGTTCTTACTCCGCCCCCGATCCACAAAACTAAGTTGCAGGCCACAATGCCGATCAACAAGCTGACCAATTCTTCTTCGGCAAAGGCATTGGGTAACAATCGATTCGCGATTCTGGCTGCTGAAGCAGAACAAATGGAACAGGATCTGGAGGATGCTGACTCTACCCATGGCGGTACAGGTGGAAATGATCAATCCGCAAAATCTAACAAGATCCCTGCTATTTGTGTGCCGAACGTAAGCGATCCGGTCTTATTGGAACAATCTTTTGATCTTAGCATTGGCTCCAAAAACTACAACATTCGCACTTCCAAATTTGGTGTTTCAGGATATATAGAGCAAACTCAGACGCTTTTCGGGCAGCTATAAAAACACTGACAACGCTTAACTGTCATTTTTAGCACCATCAGTTAAAAGAAGACAAAGCCTACAGAGTAGTGATCAAAGGACTCCATACAAACGTTCCGAAATCACAGATGATACAGGGATTTACTGAATTCGGCTTTGAGGTTCTTAACATATACTGCCCCAAAAAAACTGATTGGAAGAACATCCAGGCTAACGAGGATGACAACGAAGCTGCGGTAAATTATAAAACTAGGCAGTTTTTTATTTTATATCAACCTTAAGCAGGGTGCAAACGTAGCAGAGTCCCTAAAAATTACGCAACTTGGGAGATACAGAGTCACTGTCGAGCGTGCTTCCCGTAGAAAGGAGTTACTACAATGTCAAAGATTCCAAATTTTTGGGCACTCTAGAAACTACTGTGTTCTGGACCCTGTTTGTGGTAAATGTAGTGGTCCTCATGTTACTGGTTCCATACTCTGTGTAAGCGAAACATGCTTGTGCGTAAACTGTCGCGGTAACCACGTCTCGACAGATAAAGGATGCCCAGTCAGAGTAGAAAAAAATAAAAAACAAAGCCGAGGCCTAGACTTCCGATATCTAATGATCCAGGACGCGCATCGCGTGGATTTATACCAGCTGAGGCATTAAGAACGAATATATCGTATGCTGATATCAGCATATAGCTCGACGCAAGCTCTCCTTCAGACCCTAGGCTCAGCCTTAAGTTCACAGCGATAGATAATGCCATCCGCGACATCAATAGCAAACTGGACACTCTATTTAAGCTGATGCAGGAAAATGCAGAGTCCAAAAAGGCTTTCAGAGAGCTGGTCCACGTTCTCATTGCGCGATTGCCGAAATGATTCAACCAGCATTAAATATCGGATTGTGGAACGCTCGTGGATTAGTCAGAGTATCTGAAGAGCTTCGAATATTCCTCAGCGCTCATAGCATAGACTTATGCTTGCCACAGAAACTCACATGCGCGATGGTCAGCGCATCTATTTGCCAGGCTATCTTATCTACCATGCTTATCACCCCAGTGGCAACAGCAAAGGTGGCTCTGCAGTCATTATAAAGGATTCCCTAAGTCATAATCCCTTGCCCGCCGCCTCTAGCAATGACAGTCAGGTAGCGAGCATCCAATTACAGACTTCAGACGGAAATGTAACATTAGCAGCCATTTATCTACCTCCAGCAGAAAGATGGATCCCATCAGAATTTGAGTCCTTGCTGGCCGGACTTGGAAGCAAATTTATTGCTGGCGGTGACTATAATGCCAAACATGCATGGTGGGGAAACTCAAGAGCCTGTAGAAGGGGTAAGCAGTTGCATGATGTCATTGCAAATGGGCATTACCAAGTACTTGCCACGGGTGAACCCACTTTTTATACCCTTGCAGAGGGTATTATAATTTTGGTCAAAAGTTTGCAACGCAGTGAAGGTGATATCTCCGATCCTGTAAAGTATATATATTCATGATCAGGATCACCTCCTGAGTTTATATAGCCATGTCCGTCTGTCCGTCTGTCTGTCCGTCTGTCTGTTTCTACGCAAACTAGTCTCTCAGTTTTAAAGCTATCGAATTGAAACTTTGCACACACCCTTCTTCCCTTTGCACGCAGTATATATGTCGGAACGGCCGGGATCGCCCGACTATATCCTATAGCTGCCATATAACTGATTGATCGGAAATGTCATCCATTTGGTGTTTGTTAAGTTAGGAAGTTGGAATTTTCTATGGGTTTTATTATTGGCCAATCAAACCGACCTATCAAATTTCATAAGGATCGACCGCCTATATCCCATAGCTGCCATATAACTGAAACTCAATGCCAAAACTTTGGTGTTTTTAAAGTTAGGAAGTTTGGATTTTTTATGAGTATTAAGAATGCATCATATGAATAATTTTGGAGAATATAGGGTATATCAGCTTCGGCTCCGCCCGAAGTAAGCTTTCCTTTCTTGTTACTCATACAACCCCCTGATAACACCGACAGCGCTTGATTTTTATACCCTTGCAGAGGGTATTATAATTTTGGTCAAAAGTGTGCAACGCAGTGAAGGAGACATCTCCGACCCTATAAAGTATATATATTCTTGATCAGGATCACCTCCTGAGTTGATATAGCCATGTCCGTCCGTCCGTCTGTCCGTCTGTCTGTTTCTACGCGAACTAGTCTCTCAGTTTTAAAGCTATTGAATTGAAACTTTGCACGCATTATATATGTCGGAACGGCCGGGATCGGCCGACTATATCCTATAGCTGCCATATAACTGATTGATCGGAAATGCCATAACTTTGGTGTTTGTAAAGTTAGGAAGCTGGGATTTACTATGGGTTTTATATTTGGCCAATCAATCCGACCTACCAAATTTCATAAGGATCGGCCGACTATATCCTATAGCTGCCATATAACTGATTGATCGGAAATGCCATAACTTTGGTGTTTATACCCGTTACTCGTAGAGTAAAAGGGTATATTGTATTCGTGCAAAAGTATGTAACAGCTAGAAGGAAGCGTTTCCGACCCTATAAAGTATATATATTCTTGATCAGGGTCACTAGCCGAGTCGATATAGCCATGTCCGTCTGTCCGTCTGTCCGTCTGTCTGTCTGTCCGTCTGTCCGTCTGTCCGTCCGTATGAACGCTGAGATCTCGGAAACTATAAAAGCTAGAAGATTGGCATTTTGCATGCAGCTTCTAGGAGTTCCTACGCAGCGCAAGTTTGTTTCAAAAAGGTGCCACGCCCCCTTTAACGCCCACAATCGCTTATATACGATTTTAAAAATTTAAATATTTCGGAAAAGTAAAAATGCAGTTTTATTGTGTTTATCAATACCAATCGAAATGTAGAAGAAATATTTCAAATCGGACCATTCGTTAAAAAGTTATGCGTGATCAAAGTTTCTATCTCCATCTCCCTCGCACTCCCTTTACCTGAGTAACGGGTATCTGGTAGTCGGGGCACCCGACTATAGCGTTCTCTCTTGTTTTAAAGTTAGGAAGTTGGGATTTTTTATGAGTATTAAGAATGCATCATATGAATAATTTTGGAGAATATAAATTACGGAGTATTCTGCAAGGGTATATCAACTTCGGCTCCGCCCGAAGTTAGCTTTCCTTTCTTGTTTTATAATCAACGGATACGCTATAGGCTCCAAGTAGGACCACACCCCTATCCTGGCCATACTGCATGCCACACCTGTGGATAAACCACAGCGCTCAAGACTCCTAGCCATGGGTGCTAATATAAGCGCTTTCAAAGCCTACCTGGAACAGCTGAGCGAGGTTAACTTACAAGTCCATGAACCTTCTGACATTGACAATGCCATCAACCTTTTCATGCGCATGATAAACCAGGCTGCTGAGATAGCTGCACCCAGGAATCCCCAAAATACGGAGACCTCTAGACATATCCAGCTACCACCCAGAATTGGGGCACTTCTCAACCTAAAGCGAAGAGTAAGAAGAGAATATGCAAGAACGGGAGACGCAAGAATCCATCAGATACATAATCGGCTGGCTAACTGTCTAAGCAAGGCGCTCGCCCGAAGAAAACAAAAATCTATAGACAGCTTTTTGGAAAATCTGGGCACAGACGCTAGTTCTAACTACTCGCTCTAGCGTATCACAAAACGGTACAAGGCTCAGCCCACCCCAAAATCAGCAATTAAAAACCCCTTAGGTGGCTGGTGCCGTACGAGCCTAGAGAAAGCTGAAGCGTTCGCTAACAACCTCGAGCAACGTTTCAAGCCTTACGTCTATTCGCCTGAAGGCACACGTCGACAAGTTGAAGAGTTTTTGGAATCTCCCTTTCAAATGAGCCTGCTAGCCCTGTCAAAAGTTAGCTAAACTTTCATTGAAGAAAACTCCCGGTGAAGACCTTCTGGACAACAGGATGATTCGACTTTTACCGGATCAAGCCTTACAATTCCTGGTGTGATTATTCAACAGCGTACTAGCTCTTGGATACTTCCCGAAAGTTTGGAAATCGGCGAATATAATCATGATCCCAGAACCAGGTAAATCGCCGACTGACGTGGACTCATACAGGCCCATTAGTCTTCTACCATCCCTGGGAAAAATCATGGAAAGGCTGATCCTGAACAGGCTACTCACTTACGAGAGTAAGTGCGATTCCGGAATTTCAGGTCGGCTTTCGTCTTCAACATGGAACTCCTGAGCAATTGCACAGAGTTGTCAATTTTGCTTTAGAAGCCCTAGAGAAGAAGGAGTATGCAGTTGCTGCCTTCCTTGACATCCAGCAGGCCTTTGACAGAGTGTGGCACCCTGGGCTCCTGTACAAAGCCAAAAGTCTTTTTACGCCACAGTTATTCCAGCTCGTGAAAAGCTTCCTGGAAGAACGCACTTCCATGTATCTGCTGATGGGTACAAGTCGTCGACCAAACCGATCTCTGCCGGAGTTCTCCAAGGTAGCGTCATCGGTCCTACTCTATACAGTATTTACGCTTCAGATATGCCTACACAATCTCCAATCACTGAAGTTGCTGAACAAAACGTGCTAATTGCGACCTACGCTGATGACACTGCTGTCCTAACAAAAAGCAAAAGTATCTTGGCTGCCACATTTGCATTGCAACAGTACCTGGACGCATTTCACCAATGGGCCATGAACTGGAACATTTGAGTAAACGCAGACAAATGTTCCAATGTAATGTTCACCAATTGTCGGAGTAGCTGCCCTGGAGTCAGCCTCAACGAAAGTCCAATCAGAGCCCTTCCTGCATACAAGTACCTTGGTGTCACTTTGGACAAAAAACTAACATTTGGCAGGCACATTACTTGTATCCAACACTCCTACAGGACCAAAGTTTCTCGGATGGCTTGTCTTCTCGCACCACGCAACAAGCTCGCACTTGGATGTAAGGTATAAATTTATAAGTCCATATTAGCGCCAACTCTTTTATATGGACTCCAGGTTTATGGCATCGCTGCAAAAACCAACCTCAACAAAATCCGGGCTTTGCAAGCGAAAAAACTTCGAAGGATCTCTGGAGCTCCGTGGTTTATGCGAACTAGTGAAATCGAACGTGATCTCAATGTGCCCAAACTTGGAGACAAGCTGCAGGAACTTGCTCGAAAGTACATGGAAAGGCTAAACGAGCACCCCAACAGCCTAGCCAGAAAACATGGTACCTGCTATAAACAGCGCTGAACCAAGTAATCGAGTCAATAGAAGACTGAATCGACACCACCCTCAAGACCTACCGGACCAGATTTTGACCTAGCAACATTACCTAACTCATTTTAATTAATAAAATATATATATATATTACGACTTACTTCTGTCCCTAATTAACGATTAGACTAATTATTGTATAATTTTTGTAATAACCGATTAGATTAAGCTGCCAGTTGGGTAGCAGTGTGCTAATCTTAAGAATAAAATTTCCACATTTAAAAAAGCCATCGCTTTAGAGTCAAGCTGGAAAAAGCTCCGTATCTGTCTGCCTTTAGTAATTTGGACTTACCTAACTGGATTTATAATATATGAATAAATATCTACCACAAATTTGTCTCGACAATGTTCAGGGTTGGGTGTGATTTTAAAAGGCATTTTGGCGTTTCAGTGTTTTGTATAAGCCAAATTAATAGTTGGCTGTTTGGAAGGATATGATTTTCTTTGAATAATTTAGTCATTTTCTATTTACTTACCTGGATGTAATATAATACATCGGTAACTGAATTTTTCTCCCCTTTAATATAGTCGATTTTAAATTGGTATTCGTTTAATTTTTCTGTCCATCTCTTTGTAACTTGGCATTCGGTTCTTTTAAGGTATGCAGCCATCTAAGAGGTTGATCGTCACTACCAATGAGAAAATGTTGTCCTAGTAAATAATGTCGAAAAGTTTTAGTGGCCCAAGCTATGGCGAGTAATTCCTTTTCGATAGCACTGTAATTTGTTTCGTGTTCAATTAATTAAGAGTTTTGCTAATAAAGGATAAAGGATAACAATTTTGTGAAAGCACGCCCTATATTACTGGCATCTGTGGTTAAAGTGCATTTTTTTTAAATTGGGAAAGTGAACAATTGGTTCTCTGATTATTAAAGCTTTTTTTTTTTAATGCTTCTATGTAGTCGAGATTTTACTTGTGTTGGAATTGGATATGAAACTATGGCTTTAATTTAAAATTGACTTCTGCAAGTTTTGAAAAAACTAATTGTAATGAATTTAAACCATCATCTAAATATATAATACATAAAATAGGGGTTACGATGTGACCAAGAAAGCTAGCTTCTTTTTTTAAAAATTCAAATTTGTCTAACTGCAATTTTAAATTGGCCTCTGCAAGTTTGGAAAAAAACTAGTTGTAATGAATTTAAATGTTCGGAAGGGATGTGGATAAAATTATAATATCATCTAAATACACTAAACAGTGTTTGTTGAGCACCGCTACTTTTCAAAGGTGCATTTGCTTTCCGCTCACTGGAACATCTGAAACCAAAAATTTCAACGGGATTAGGAGAGTACATATTTGGCTCTGGCATGAACTAGGATTATTAATTTCGCACAAAAATTAACAAAATGGCGGACCTTTGAAATTTTTTTTTTTAATCTCCTTTTTTCAGTTACAAATCAAGTTGAAAAGTAAAGAAGATCTTCACCGATTTGATTTATCCTAGTTCATGCCATAGCTACATTTGTATAGAATTACGTATTAAAGTTTGAAACCGATTGGATTAATAGTTATTGAGTAACCCCATGCGCCAGTCGTAAAAATACTGTTGTGAAAAAAAAACGAGTTTAAAGTTTTAAGATGCCCTCGCGTCGCCTGACGTATCCACCATAAATCGGTTATATCTTCAAAAGTTTTTGAAATTTTCACTTGAAATTTTAAAGGAAAATTCTTGAAAATTTATAGGTTAAGACCTTAAGACTAAATTCTTGTGACAAAAATCTTACTTGAAAGCCCCTTTGTTTACATAAGTTTTTAAGCGAGATCGCCCGCTTGGGACATTGATTGTACATAGCGGCCCTTAGTGATTGCAAGAATTGTTTATCATTTCTAAGAGCGGCATCCTTGCTTTTAGGAAATGTTATAGTCAAGCTGTTAGGCAAACAAAAATTGAACTACAACTTTAACGGCAGCCAAAATGAAAAACGATTAAAAACAAAACCATATTTATCTAGGGGAGCTATATGAAATAGATTTCCGATTTTAATTTAATTGAAACCGTAATTCCATAGTATTTAAATATTACCAAGTCCCAAAGAACAAAAAAAAAAATTAAAACAAAGTTATTTTTTTTATACCCTTGCAGAGGGTATTATAATTTCAGTCAAAAGTTTGCAACGCAGTGCAGGAGAGATTTCCGACCCTATAAAGTATATATATTCTTGATCAGCATCACCAGGAGAGTCGATCTAGCCATGTCCGTCTGTCCGTCCGTTTCTACGCAAACTAGTCCCTTAGTTTTAAAGCTATCTGCTTGAAACTTTCCCAAAAGTTGTCTTTCTATTGCAGGTAGTATATAAGTCGGAACGAGCCGGATCGGCCGACTATATCATATAGCCGCCATATAACTGATTGATCCGAAATGCCATAACTTTGGTGTTTGTAAAGTTAGGAAGTTGGGATTTTCTATGGGTTTTATTTTTGGCCAATCAATCCAACCTACCAAATTTCATAAGGATCGGCTGACTATATCCTATAGCTGCCATATAACTAAACGATTGGAAATGCCATAACTTTGGTGTTTTTAAAGTTGGGACTTTTTATGAGTATTAAGAATACATCATATGAATAATTTTGAAGAATATAATTTACAGAATATTCTGCAAGGGTATATCAACTTCGGCTACGTCCGAAGTTAGCTTTCCTTTCTTGTTAAAAATTTTTTTCGTTAGTTCCTATGGGAGCTATATGATATAGTCGCCCGATTCGGCTCGTTCCGACTTATATACTACCTTTATATCCAACCTTTTATCTCTGGAGTAAATTGTAGATTAAATTTTGTAAACTATGTTAATAGCTTGCAAATATCGGCGACGCGGAAGCACTATATTTTCAAGCAACTTTATTATCTACTGACATTAGTTTTAAATTGTTTCGCGCCAAGATTTTAGGGTCGCACGAAAAAACATTCCGATAAGTATCGCATAGAAACGTACCGTTATACGGTATTCACACAACCGCTTAAAAGACTTGTAGAAAGTAGTTAAGCCTAGTACTCAGATCGACTGTTCGTCAGTCATGAGAGAGAGCGAGAGGCAAACAGCTGGCGATCACTTTTCATCCTGCTTTTTTTTCACCTCTGTACTCAGATCGACGAAATAATACCAGAAAATTTCATATCGTTGCCAGTCTGCTGAAATGAACTTTGGGTGAACCCTACCGAAAAGAATAAAAAATTTTATCTTTTGGCGTGCGCTTCTCACTGAAAATTTAAAAAAATGGAGGGACACTTTTTTGGTCGCAGCTGCAGAAACGGCGCCTTTATGAAATGAATAAAGTGAAAGTTAAAGGTAACTTTGGGTTCTAGAGGTAACAGAGAAAAGAAGGTTGGATGGTATATTAAAAAAAAGAGCACGCTAAAATTAAAAGCTTGAAAACTTTTTATACTGTTTTAGGACTGTATTATGTAACCTTACTTTATTGTGTAAAAATGTTTGAATTGCTGTATATTTTTTAACCACGAATTTTTGTAATCATTTTTCCATGGAATATTAATTGAAACATTCCATTTGTTTTATAGTTAAAAAATTTCTTCATAAAATGTACTCAGGTGTTTAAAAATCTGATATCAGATTTAAAACCGGAAAATAATATTATCTTAGTTAATTTACAACTCACTCTAATATTGTTTTAACTCCAAGCAAAAATAAGTTTTAATTAAAAAATGTAAAATATATAAAATATATTAACACATTCAATAAAAAATCTATTAAAATTTTGTTGTGTTGCGAACTTTTTAATTATCCGGAACCGTAATATCGAATCCGAAATGAACCTGTCTATCGTAAAGCCTGGTACTCAGATCGACGAAAACTGTACGCCAGTCATGAGAGAGAGCGAGAGGCAAACAGCTGGCGTTCACTTTTCGTCAGGCATTTTCACCGCGGTACTCAGATCGACGAAAAAAAAATACCAGAAAATTACTTTGTTTTGCCAAGCACCTGAAATTAACTTTTAGTGAACCCTAGCGGAAAGATTAAAAAATTTAATTTTTGGAGTGCGCTTCTCACTGAACATTTAAAAAAAAAAAGGGAAAAAATAAAAAAAAAACCGCAAAAGTCGAGTTTACATGTGAGGACAAAGTAAGATTAATACTATCTGGGGTGCCTATTGTCAGAGCAAACTTGTCTTAGGTCAAAAATGTACGAAAAACACAATAAAAGTGCAGCTATGAACTTTAAATTAGCAAATAATTATCAGTTAATTAAAAGAACAACTGTTAAATTTAAATTGTATTTTTTTCTTTGTTCAACGGCAGACTTGTCTTGCCATGTAGGTGATAATATTTATAGGCTCTTTCCCGCAAATACGATATTTGAATTTTAACTGCTTGTCAAGAAACCCTGCTGATTGACAGTAAGACCGTAGTACGCTCAGTTCGGATGAACTCTCGAAATTTTGGTCACACTGCAAAGATTAAAGTTTTTACGCTAGTGGACTCGTTTGTCGATCTGAGTACTAGGCTTAACAGTCGTTAAGGTGTCGTAACGGTATCAAAATTGGAACCGAAATGGTGTTCTAATTTATTTTCGTATCGTAACTGTCAAAAAATATTAAAATTAATATCATTTTCTTTTAAATAACAGCTAATTGCTATGCGTCAATATCGTACAGTGTTTGATAGATGGTACTTGCACGTGAACCAATACTGTACTTTCTTGTCACATGCGCATTACGAATATCAATGAGCTCTTTCATTGAGTTCCAGTTTGCTAAGAGCAGGAGTATCCATTTTTAGAACGGTTACTCGTTCGGGCCCTTTGGCTTGCTTATGTATTTGTTGATTAATTTGGGTTCATGTACATACATAAGACTCTCAAAGAGACTAACAGTTGATGAGAACACAAATCCACGGAGTCATCTGCGATTTGCCAATTTTAAATTTAGTCTATAGGTACTCGTTTTGCATAACGCAGCTACTTTTCAATGTGTTACGAATTTTCTTGATATGTGTACATGAATGTATTACAAATATAAAATTGGATTTTTGACATAATCTAAAAGCGCCATCTCGTTGCTTACGGGAATGAAACATATTAAATATTAAGTTTGAAAGTTCAAAAGAAAGAGAATATCCAAAAATATGCATAAATATACATATGTTCGCGCATGTATAAGTTTTGATTGTGTAATTTTATGCGGGTGAAATTGCTTATATATTTGGCGTTACAAGATTTAAATCTTTTGTTAACTGTTTAACTTTTGAAAACAAATTTGATTGCTTCTAAAAATGCTATAAAGTGCTCCTGTGTATGTATTAGAGTTAACAGATTTTTGTTGTTGTATAAGTTGTTTCAATTATAAACAATTGTACATCCATTTGTAAGACAAAAAGATGTTAATCTACAATGCAAAAATAAGTTTATACACCTTTTCATTTACATATAAAATGTATTAGTGAATTTGGACCGATCGTTCCTAAAAAATAGACTGTTATACTGAGCATAGGTCTCAGGATAGTCACTCGATACTGATAAACATCAAGGTACCAGCTTAAAATAAAATAAAAGGGAAACAAACGCGACATACGTAAGTATCATTAATAGCAATGCAATTTTACGAGGATAAATAAAAATAATAACTTAAGTGTCACAAAATTGAATTATCTTAAATATTTTCTAATAATTATTAGTTTCCCTCTTACCTATAATTGAGAATAAGAAAATGTTAGGTATTTATAGCCCGAATTGTGTGAACAACTTAATCAGAGTGTAACAGTAATTTGACTATGGGGACATTTGTTTTTAAATCGAAATCAAATATCATTTTTACTAAAAACACTATCCAAAAAGTGCATTCGAGTTTTATTGGTCATTTTGTCAAAAAATTCCCGTTAAATGTTTTATCCCAAAATGCAAAATGAATGAATTATTATAATAAGAAAGAAAGCCAACATTGCCCATATTATATACCCTTGCAGCTGTTAAAAAAAAAAAAAATATTTTATATGTCAATTTATGCTTGAAAACAATGAAGCTATGTATATTGACTTTCAGAAGATTTTTTCGATCGTTCCTATGTGAGCTTTATAAGATACTAACAGGGTGCCCACAACTAGGCTTGTAGATGCATCCGGTTGTATTCCAAAGCTGTTATAGGACCTTGGCAATTTTATTTATTTGGTTTTTGACTGTATTTAAGTTCTTATGTAATGGCTAGATTGACTTGCCTGGTGATGCTGATCAATTTACTTTATTGGGCGTTAATTAATTAATTATTAATTCGAATTAACCGCCAAGTACCAAAGCTGAAAGACCCCGCGACCTAAGTGCGGTACAAGAGTCCTATCACCGAAAAAACCCTTCCCTGTCCTATGTCCAACAAATTAGATACGTTTAATTCAATTGTTTACATACATTTTTTTATATGTTTTCCATCTCCGATTTCTTCCCATTTTGGGCCATCCTCTTCTGAAGGACTCTCGCTTTTTTACACTTGGTAGGCAATAGAAAATTATAGCATATTAGCGGCAAGATAAATGTATATTCTTTTTGTCATTAAAAAGTCCTAGTACTCAGGGAAGTAGTAGTTTTGCGATAAATAGCTAAAATATGTGTATTATTAAAGCTTTAAAGCAAAAGTCACCCAAGGACTTTATTAAATTATTATAACTCTGAGTAATTTGTATACCCCTGTAATAAGGCATACATTTACGACCCAATAACGAATATATACTCTTGACAAGCACCACTAGACTATAGCTACACATGTCCGTGCAGCTGTCCTTTTCTCTTAGTCTCTTAGTTTTAAACCTTTTGGAATGAAACTTTTCAAAAGGGTTATAGTACTATAGTAGTATGGTAATATATAAATCGGAAAGGATTACATCTTGTCTGCGCTCGTGAGAACAAACTCGACAGCGTATGGCTATGCTCCCATAAGCATAATATCAGAAGAATTTTTAATTGAGTTCAAAAATTGTGTTTAGAATGAACCAGCACTGTAACAGGCAAAATGTGGGGGTAAAGAAACAGAAATATCAAATAGCCACAATATCAAATATCCTCACAATTTGTCAAACAAATTCGACAATGTATGTCTGCGTTATTTGCCTTTACAACTTTACTACCTTTAAGCCTAGAACTCAGATCGACAAACGAGTATGCTAGCGTAAAAGCTTTAATCTTTCCAGTGTGACCAAAATTTCGAGAGTTCATCATCACACGTAAACTCCTGGAATCTACTTTTGCGAGTTTTTTGAGTTTTTCCCTCCATTTCTTATAATGTTCAGTGAAAAGCGCACGCCAAAAAATTAAATTTTTAAATCTTTTCGCTAGGGTTCACCCAAAGTTCATTTCCGCAGACTGGCAACGAATATTGCAGCGAATGGCCGGGTGGGCTCCCTGGGTGTGCGGCTAAGTTTTGTGCCAATTTGTAAACTAATTCTTAAGCTTTTTATTTTGTCTGCAGTCTGTTAAGAGTTTGTATTCCAGTCCATAAAAAGTGTAGGAAGTCTGATATCTAAAATTATAAAGGTATTTCTAAATTGACTGCAATTTCTAAACCAATGAAGCGCATTATTACGTTTCATTTGCAACACTTTTTGTTGATATTACCTTCTCAACATGTAAAGAAAGACATTTTTAGTATTTATAATATTATATTATTCTTACCATATATACAAGGTGCGTTCCAGAGTAAACATGTCTTTTTGAATATAGCGCCATCTATATGTCGACTGGTACGTTATCTTTATCGATTATCCAGTGAGAATTTCATGACATTTCATCGATTGGAAGTGAAGTTATTGCGTTTTAAGTGTTAGTATGTTTTTGGTATCGTAGCGAAAATGAGCTTCGAACAAATAGCAAACAGTAAGATTGGTAAAAATTTTTGAAACGTTCCAATTAATGAAACAGGTTTATGGCGATGATTGCCTATCCCGTAGCAGAGTGGTTTCAACGGTTTGAAAGTGGTCGTAAGGTCATAAATGACGATCAACATGTGGGCCAATCAAAATTCGTGATCACCGAAAATTCCATCGAAAAATCGGCCGAAATCATCATTAAAATTCATGGAAATGGTATTGAACATCTCCAAAACATCGATTTTATACCGAACATTTGGGCTTACGAAAGGTATGTGCACTTTATTCACCTGATATGGCACCGTGCGACTTCTTTCTTTTCGGAAAAATGCATTTGTCCATAAAAGGAAAGCGTTATGCAGACGTAGAGGCTATTCACCGGCATACTGGCGGCCATACCGACCAACGAGCTAAAACACACGTTCGTCATGCTTTTGGACCGTGCAAAAAGCTGTATTGAAGCAGAAGGAAACTGTTTTGAATTAAATAAATTGATTTCGCCGAAAAAAAAATTTGTTCTGTTTTTTTAAGTCCTGTTTACTTATGATTATTATCCTTGTATTATTAATATTAATGCCTGCGTCACATTTTGTCGCATATCTTTATACATATATTCTTAACTGTCCAATGAAATTTTATAATCGACGATCTACCAAATCCATTTACATGAACTATTTTAGAACTATTCAAATGAAAACTTTAATTCTAATAGCAGTAAACTGATTTGCCAGGGCTGGTGCTCACACAATATGTAAAAGGCTATAAATGTGGCCGCAGCGATGCAAAAAAATCTTGAGTCGATGAAATCGGTGTATTATTATAACTATAAGAGTATTATTTGGTATCTTATTAACAAATAAGGTTGTGGTTTTAACTTTAATGAGTTAACAAAACGAATTATTTTTCTGTGAGATCAAGGCATCGACTTACTTTTTAGAGTTCTATTCTCTGGATTCTCTCACGTTCTCGTTCTACTTCATTAGAAGCAACGACCTTTCCGTGTCTCTCCTCCTACTGGCTCTTCAGTATTATTCCTGACCTGGCCCTCTTGAAGTGGTTTTCGTCCCGAACTCCGTTATAAACTCAGCTACAATGGATTTGTTCAATCCTGCCATGTTTGTGAACTTTAACTACCTTATATTTTAGGCCCCCTTTCCCACCATACTATGTACACATGATCGCAGCTAAATATTTCACGTTGGAGAGCTTTTTTTGAGTCAAAGTATTGCCTGTTTTCCTTCTGTAAGGCTTCAATATTTTCCCTGGCCTTATTGCGTAAAGTTTCTCGCTCTTCGGCTAACTCTTGTATCAAAGACTGTGACACGGTGCTATCAGCACACCCATATCAACACATGTTAACAACTTAAACGGATTTACTTTTGTGCTCCTGGGCTCGATACTTTACCCACAGTTTGTACAAATTTCCTGGATTTACTAGGCTCATCTGTGATAACATTGGCCACACGATTTAATGCATTCTTTGGACTTGCCCATTACTACGAGGTAATCCCATAGAGATTAACAAATTCTGAATCTTTTGTTTGTTGCAGTATTCCTTAAATAAGTGCGAGGCGAACGCAATACCCCGATCTGATACTATCATGAACGGATTACTAAAAGTTACTGCAAGCAATTAAGCATATCTTCGAGTTCTGTAGTGTGGGTCGAATACAATCAGATTTCGATAATGCATCTACGACAACTAAGATGTGAATAAACCTTTTTTTAGTGATCTCCCTCGGTCCCACGTGATCTATGTAATATGTGACTAAGGGCTTATCGCCCTTATCGATAGGATTTAAATAATCTTCCTGTTTTTACATTGTTGCGTTAAACACTCCACACAACTGCCTACTACTCTGGATAATTTATCCCTCAGCTTTTGAATGGAATAGGATTAATGCATTTCTTACGTTTTCTTAGCCGAAAAATGGCCTTGCTTATGAGCAATTTTTTTCGATTTCGGTTTCTATTTGAGATGGGACTACTATTAACTCTCGGTCAGGGTTTTTAAACAATAAAATTTTTACTTTTCTGGTCCACTCAACTGCCATCTAGGCTTCCTTTAACTTGTTAATCACACTCTCTGTCAATAGGAAACATATTTGTGCCTGATATGATTTCTATCTCGTAATTGTAGTTTTTCAAAAACATTGTCTACCTAGCCCCTCGTACCGGAACTTTTTTTTTAATCATCGTAGCGCACGCGTAACAATCAGTGACGATTTTGAATTTCGTTCCCAAGACATATACACGCCATTTAGTCAAAGCTGCAATGACTGCAACACTTCTAGTTCGAATGAGCCACATTTTTCCTAACATGGCTTTGTTTTAGCACTCATGTATATGAGGGGGTGTAGTTGACTGTCTTCTTCCAAACCCTATCTTAGAGGCATCCGTGTGTATTTCCGTAATTCATTTTGGATTATACAGTTTTAAAACTGAATTTCTAATCAACCATGCCTTGATGCCTTGCAACTTGGTGCAACTCTTTAAACACAAACATTTTTCCTCAGCAAATCTGAAAACGGCTTCATTATAACCGCATATCCATTCACGAGCTTACTAAAATACCGTTAATTAATGAAATCTTTAACTTTAACTTCACTCCCGGCAACAGAAACGTGCTTGTTGTTCGCCAGCTTTCCATCTGTACTAAGTTTGTTGTTTCTTCCTGTTTAGCTATTATCTCGACCTTGCACTGAGTTGCACTGTGTCCTGACTGGTCGTATCTAAAGCACTTGGTGTCGAATTGAGACTCGTCCCCATAGCAAAAACATTTCCTTACTTCCTCCACTGATTTTACTGATACTCGCATCTTCTGACTCCATTCCACAGTCACTCAATCCACTGATTAATGCCCTGTTAATTATTTCCAAAAAACTGTGACACACTCCCTTTTACATCTTTCAATGTAAACTATGACCTACCCGAATTATAACATTTATTGGATTCTTATTGGATCCATCATATTATGAAATCATGTTATCTGTGTCTCATTATACCCAACGTATTATAGCCATTAAGTTGCTTGATCGACGTTTAAATAAATTTAAATGTTATACTTGTAGTGTTATTGAATTAGTCGAGGTCATACGTTGGTTATATTTTAATTTCTTCTATAACACAACGATTTATTCCACTTAACTTTCATCACACTTACACTCCCTGGGGAGTGAACCCGACTATGATAGGACTAGCTAGTTTCGTCTGCGCGTCACCTCAGACTCATCAGCTATCTACGGGGATGGAAGCAGAGCATCAGAAACTCCCCAATGTTACGATCAGAGAAGCTTTTTTGGCAATTGTGAGTTGCAAAAGTTCATTGGTTTTAACATAGGCGGAGTTCTGTCGTTATATTAAAAAAAAAAATTGGATCCACCATTTGCACCGGTACCAAACGATTCGCTTTTCGGCAAAACAAACTCGAGAAAAATTCAATATTTGGAATTTTAGTGGAAGAATACAGAGAGTAATATTTTAAAAAAAGTTCGATTGTTGGGTGATATGGATCTTCAGGTTGCGTGAGTGGTACTACTCTGGACAGAAACACACCTTCAGGATTTGATACAAAACACAAATCAAGTAGGCGACCTAATGAATTTCGAACATGGTTTACTTGAGATAGAGATATGTCAAGCAGGCCATCAATAAAATCATGCTGTGCTATAGGTAGTAAGACATTCGATCCGTCCTCAGTGGACCAAGTAACTCCAGGTATATTAAAATCACCTAGAACTATCATCTGATCCCTATCGGAAAGCTTATTTGCAACGGACTTAATAACGGATAGGTGATTTAAATAATCAGGAAGTTCAGACAACGGCGGAATATATGAGCAAGTTATGTATATAAAAAATCGTCTTTGACTTTCAAAGTGAACAGTCGTTTTTTTTTTCTGCGCATCGAATTTTGCATTTTGTTTTCGTTTATTCCCATCGGTGGGTTTTATCAAAACAATTTTAATTCTCTTCGGGCTTATTAAAACATAAATTTAAACTCCGTTCGCTTCGCGAGTGCAATCAGTGACGATCTTATCTGTGTTTTCTTTTCCCCGCCGTTTCTCTTTTGTGCATGCACTTTAACTTATTTACGCTCCCGCTCTCTTGCTCTCTTTGCTTTGAAAGTTCTAAGCGTGCAGTTTCTGCGTCTCTTGCGGTACTTATAACTGCTCGCTTGTAAATTTCATTTCGGTTTCTTGGTACAGTGGTAAATAAATAAAATGAATAATAAAAATTTAGTCTGTTTCTGCAAAAAATGCAGCCTCGTAATCAGGGCTGACCAGTCTAATATGAATTGCTGGCTGTGTGAAAATATGGTGCACACCAAGTGCGCCGGTTTTACTGGCCGGACAAGTGATGACCTTTTAAAGGGGCCCAATTTGCAGTTTTGTTGTGACGCTTGTGTTGAGGTTGCGAACGAGATGAAACCTTCATGCGCCAAACTAAAGGCGGCCTGATGGGGCTGATTAGCTGTTTCGGAGTGGCTAGAGATAGTTTTCGCCGAGCTGATGATCTCCTCCTGCGCTGGACTCGCAGTTTAAAAGTCGTAAGCTATTAGAAGAGTCCCCTAAGCGCAAAAAGGCCGCTGGTGGTAAGGAGCAAAAGGGGAACACCCCGCAACCGAAATCAAAAGATCAACAGAGCATTCCGGCGGATCAGCAGTTGATTTCAGCAAACCCTCAAATGTTGCTAAGATCGGCAGCTAAAAAAGATTCGGTATCCGAACAATCCATTACAGAATGCATGCAACCAGGGACTTCTAAGAATTCCGATTTGTCCGTAGTGGTTTCACAATTAGTGGATCCACCTATCTCTCAGAATGTAGCATCTCCACCACAAGGGACTACTGAGTCCGGACAACCGGCTCAAGTTGGTTTTGCAGAAACAATGTCTGCTCCACCAAAATCCCTTTTAGTGGTTCCACTAAAGAAACAAATTTTCGTTTCTCGGCTTTCCCCTGATCAAACATCTTCTGATGTATTGTCTTATATACAAGACAAAACTAAAGCCGATTGTAATAGTGTAAAGGTGGAAAAGTTTCAGTTTTCTTATGCTAGAGACATTTCATCTTTCAAGATAACTGTCCCTAACGAGCTTTTTGAAGCCATATGCTCGGGCGACTTTTGGCCGGATAATATGGTTGTAAAAGAGTTCGAGGCTAAGATAAAGAAGAAGGGGCCCCTGGGAGTAAAACTTCCTAGTCGAGGCCAAACCAGTGTACCAATTTCAAAAAACTAACTTCTAACCTCCTTCTTTCCTATCAGAATGCAAGAGGTTTGCGTAGCAAACTCACTAAATTGTATTCTGATAGCCTTTCCTTTGCATCTCATATTATTGTGTTCACAGAAACCTGGTTAAAGCCGGAGATCTTTAGCTCCGAAGTTTCCAGGTAAGTACACAATATATAGGTATGACCGTCCCTCTAGACGGGGAGGTGGAGTCTTAATTGGAGTTGATTCAAACTTCCCGTCTGAGGAGTTATTTTTTGATGAATTTAATACCATTGAATTTATTTGTGTAAAGTTATCGCTTCCTGGTAACTTTATATACATAACGTGCTCATATATTCCGCCGTTGTATGAACTTCCTGATTATTTAAATCACCTATCCGTTATTAAGTCCGTTGCAAATAAGCTTTCCGATAGGGATCAGATGATAGTTCTAGGTGATTTTAATATACCTGGTGTTACTTGGTTGAGGACGGATCGAATGTCTTACTACCTATAGCACAGCATGATTTTATTGATGGCCTGCTTGACATATCTCTATCTCAAGTAAACCATGTTCGAAATTCATTAGGTCGCCTACTTGATTTGTGTTTTGTATCAAATCCTGAAGGTGTGTTTCTGTCCAGAGTAGCACCACTCACGCAACCTGAAGATCCATATCACCCAACAATCGAACTTTCATTTGATACGGGCAGAGTTATAGAAGAAAAATCAGAAAAATCCAAACGAATGCATTGTTTTCGCAAGGCAGACTTACTGAGGCTAAATAATTTTATTTCTGGCTTTAATTGGTCTGATCTTTACTTATGCATTAACATGTCCGATGCAGTTAAGGTTTTTTACACTGCAATAAACTCATTTTTTAATTCCTGTGTTCCGTGGTACTATCCGTCAACTTCCAATAAATCACCTTGGTTTAGCAAAGAGTTGACACACTTAAGAAATGTAAAGTCCAGACTTTTTAGGAAATATAAAAATACCGGTTCTCAATCTGTTTTTACTAGATATTTAAGTGCTCGGTCAAGATTTACCGTGCTTAATGCTCAGTGTTATAATAGTTACTTAAACCGTTGTAAGGTCCAGTTCTCTCAGGACCCGAAACAGTTTTGTAATTTTGTTAACACCAAGCGTAAATCTAATTCTTTTCCTTCCTCGCTGTCGTTCGAAAACATGACGGCAACGACAGATCAGGCAATAGCCGATTTATTTGCCCAATTTTTTCAAACGACTTACTCTACTTTAGATTATTCATCACAGCCTTATTCTTACACCATGTCCAAGTCAAACCTCATATTCTGTCCCACTTTAACAGAAAGCTCTCTTCTTTTGGATCTTCTTCGTATTAAGCCTGTTTATTCGCCAGGGCCCGATGGTATTCCTGGGTGCGTGCTTAGGTATTGCGCTAAGGCCCTGTGCAAACCTCTTCACAAGTTGTTTACCTTATCTCTAGAAACCTCCCAATTCCCAAATATTTGGAAGGAATCATTTGTTATTCCTCTTTTCAAGAAAGGTAACAAGTTAGAAGCCAGTAACTACAGAGGTATTTCTAAGTTGTCAGCTATTCCTAAGCTTTTTGAAAAAAATATTACTCCTCATTTGCAGCACCTTTGCAGATCAATCATTTCTCCGTGTCAACACGGATTTATAAAACGTAGATCCACAATCACAAACCTTCTAGAGCTCACTTCATTTGTGATAAAAGGCTTCAATAGTAGTTTTCAAACAGACGTCATGACTTTAGTAAAGCATTTGACTCTGAAAATCACTTACTTCTCATTCAAAAACTTGACCTTTTAGGTTTTCCAGTTGATCTGCTTAAATGGATTTCAAGTTATCTAAATGGCAGGTCACAAAGGGTCCTTTTTAAAAATTCAATTTCTGAAATTCTCCGTGTTACCTCCGGTGTCCCACAAGGGAGCCATCTGGGTCCGTTACTTTTTACATTATTTATTAACGATCTTCCCTCAATTATAAGTCATTCTCGAGTACTTATGTACGCAGATGATGTTAAGTTGTGCCTGCAGTATAAGGACATTTCCTGCCATTTAAACTTGCAATCCGATCTAGATAATTTTCAAAACTGGTGCCGAGATAATTTACTAAATTTAAACGGTTCCAAGTGCAAGCTGATGACTTTTTATCGGGCCAATCCGATATACGCGACTTACACGTTAAGTGGCAGCTCTTTGGATAGAATAACTCTTGTAAACGATCTTGGCGTTCTCTTGGACCCTAAACTAAAATTTTCTAATCACATTTCGTCCATGGTTAATAAAGCCAGAGGAGTGCTTGGATTTATTAAAAGGTGGTCAAAAGAATTCCATGATCCTTATTTGACTAAAACTTTATTTATTTCGCTAGTCCGTCCGATTCTGGAGTATGGGTCTCCCGTCTGGAGTCCACAATACGGAATACATATTGGTCGTATTGAATCTGTACAAAAAAACTTCCTTCTTTTTGCTTTACGGCGCCTAAACTGGGATGCAAATCTTATCTTACCTTCTTATTCTAGTAGACTTCTTTTGATTAATTAACCATCCCTAGCCAACCGTAGAACGATGCTTGGTACTATCTTTATTTATAACCTTATACATGGTGATATTGACTGCCCCGACTCGTTAAGTCGGCTAAACTTTTCTGTGCCAAGTAGATTAACTAGAAATTATTTTCCCTAAATCATTGTAGATCTAACTATGCCTTGCATGAGCTTTTCAGAGTATTATGTTCTGACTATAATAGACTTTTTCCTGTAATATCAAATTTTGACTCTCTGCCGCTCCTAAAACGATTGATACTTGCATCATTGGCACAAGATTGATCTAACTATTACTTTTTTCCCCGGACCTTTACCTTTATTTTCCTATCTCGCGTCTATCTTATCGCGAATCGTGACGTACGATACACGGCTGCGCCCCTCGGTCGGTTGGGCGGGTATGTGGGCCGTGGGACTCCGCGTGAAAAAAAAAAAAAAAAAAAAAAGTTACCAGGAAGCGATAACTTTACACAAATAAATTCAATGGTATTGAATTCATCAAAAAATAACTCCTCAGACGGGAAGTTTGAATCAACTCCAATTAAGACTCCACCTCCCCGTCTAGAGGGACGGTCATACTTTTTCTTTGTTTACTTACCTGGAAAAACTTCGGAGCTAAAGATCTCCGGCCCTAACCAGGTTTCTGTGAACACAATAATATGAGATGCAAAGGAAAGGCTATCAGAATACAATTTAGTGAGTTTGCTACGCAAACCTCTTGCATTCTGATAGGAAAGAAGGAGGTTAAAAGTTAGTTTTTTGAAATTGGTACACTGGTTTGGCCTCGACTAGGAAGTTTTACTCCCACGGGCCCCTTCTTCTTTATCTTAGCCTCGAACTCTTTTACAACCATATTATACGGCCAAAAGTCGCCCGAGCATATGGCTTCAAAAAGCCCGTTAGGGACAGTTATCGTTTTTTTTTTTTTTTTTTTATTTAACTTTGCTTTTATTTATTGAATCTTCTCTTAATTTTGAGACTAACAATAAGTTTACGAATCTTAACATTAAAATTTAACTAACAGTATAATAAGACTGCATTCTGGTTGCGCGTGCCTCAAGTCGGTCGCTGGGTGGGTAAGTCATTGCGACGAAGGCGTGATTGGTTGATCAACCTTGTAAGACCCCTCGCCAGGTGGTTAGGGTGCAACGATAACTTGGTAAAGTACTTTTCCTTCTGTTCTGCGATCACTTCTTTGACTGGTAGAATGTTTAAGTCGCGATGTATGTTTTCGTTGCGAACGTACCACGGTGCCCCGGTGATTGTTCTCAAGATCTTCGACTGCGCTCGCTGGACTATGTCAATATTGCTATTGCTGGCATTCCCCCATAACTGAGAGCCGTACATCCATATAGGTTTTAGTACCGAGTTATACAGCAGGACTTTATATTCAAGACTAAGGGGAGACCGAGCGTTGATAAGCCAATGAAGGCTACTGGCTTTTAGCTTTAGGTGTGTTCATTTGGCTTCAATGTGCCGGCGCCATGTGAGTCTTCTGTCGAGGTGTACTCCTAGATATGTCACTTCGTTTGCTTGCGGGAGTAGAGTATGGTTTAACATGAGCGGCGGGCAGTTTGCCTGTTCAGGGTGAACGTAACGTGCTTGCATTTTTGTTCGTTCACTTTAATTCGCCAATCTGAAAGCCACTTTTCTACATCGACCAGATGAAGAGCGAGCTGCGCAGTTGCTTGCATCGGTCATTTTGAGCGGCTGAGAATGGCTGTATCATCAGCAAACGTAGATGTTGTTAGTCGTGTGCTTGTTGGGATGTCTGCTGTGTAGAGGACATATAATGTTGGCCCGAGCACGCTTCCTTGAGGAACTCCAGCTCCAATAGTGAAATCGTCAGTTATAGCACTGTTGCATCGAACAGCAAATTTTCTGTCGAAGAGGTAAGACTCTAAAAGCTTATGGGTGTTGTAGGGAAGCATTGTCTTGATCTTGTACATTAGACCTTCTAGCCAAACTCTATCAAATGCTTGAGAGACGTCTAAAAATATGGCAGTACAGTACTCTCGTTTTTCGAACGCGTTCCGAATTTCTAATGTTATCCGGTTTACCTGCTCAATTGTTCCGTGCTTTTCACGAAACCCAAATTGATGTGACGGAATTCCTTCCTGGATTCTTAGGTATGTGTTTATCCGTGTCAATACGCATTTTTCAAAGAGTTTAGATAAGCATGAGAGTAGGCTTATAGGTCTATACGACGTGGGAATTGTGTGGTCTTTTCCTGGCTTTGCTATCATTATTATAATCGACTTTTTCCATCTCACTGGAAAGTGGCCAAGTTTTGCGATGGCATTAAAAAGCTGGGTGATAGTGCAAACGGCGCAATATGGGAGCTCAATAATCATTTTGGGAGTTATGAGGTCGCAGCCCGGGGATTTTTTCGGATTCAGCTGATTTTTGATGATGTTAACGATTTCGTTTGGGCGAAACTCAATTGGTTCATGTTGAAGCTGAGGCTCATGTGGTAAAGTCGGCAAGGTGAACGCACTAGTGGCAGGATTTGGTTGGAAGACATTTTTAAGGTGGTTGGCAAACGTGCTGGCTCTGTCTGCATCGCTGCGCGCCCAGCCGCCTGTGGGGTTTCTAATAGGCATCACGGTTACTTTCGGTGAGCTTAGAGTAGGGTGAGCTCTCCATAGTGAGTGTTTTGTACTAGATGTTGACAATTGCTCTATGTAGCGTCGGTGGACCTGTGCTTCTTCTTGCTGTAAAGCTTTTGTGAGTTGACGTGAGGCATATTTTAAGCTTTGCCTAGCAGATGGTGATCTGTGGAGTTGCCACTCTCGACGTAAGCGTCGCTTTTCGAGGACGAGCTGCTCTATTTGTAGATTTGTCTTCCTTTGGTTGCTTTGTGTACTTGTAGTTTGGGGTGTTGAAACTCGAGCTGCAGAGACGAGTACAGACTCCAGTGTATTAACAAATCTGTCTACGTTGGCTTCATCGTTGAGATGAGGACTTAGCTCAATGTGTGAGCTAATGTATTTCTTGTACTTAACCCAATTGGTTTTCTGAGATGTAAATTTAAACGATTGCTCCAATGCTCCTGGATGTCGTAGTAGAATGAACAGGACAGGCGAGTGATCCGATGAAAGATCCGAGAGGCATTCGGCGCTTATCAGATTTTTAGGAATGTTTTTGGTAATTGCAAAGTCTATTAAATCGGGTAGTTTCCTTGGGTCTGCCGGCCAGTATGTTGGTCTGCCAGGAGAAACATGGTCCAGCTTGTTCTTGGCTTTTATAACAGCATTATAGAGCTGTTTTCCTTTTGGAGTCACGAGACGTGATCCCCAGTGTGTGTGCTTGGCGTTGTAGTCCCCTGCTGCTATGAAGTGGTCTCCTAGCGAGTTGAAAAACTGCATAAACTCATCTTCAGCTATGGTGAAGCGAGGGGGGCAGTATACAGCGGCTAGTGTAAGTTGGTTGCCAGTATTTGTTTGTATATTTATAGATGTGGCCTGTAGGTAATTTTTAGCAAATTTGTTATGATAGTGGTGCTTAATACGGCTTCTGATTAAAATTCCAGTCCCACCATGTGCTTTACCATCTGGATGATTTGTTCCGTAGAATGAATAACCTCGTAGTTGGAAATTGTATTTGTTTGTAAGGTGTGTTTCTGAAAGCAGCATTACGTCGATATGGTTGTCGAGTAGGAATTGAGCTAACTCAAGTTTATGCTGTGAGACGCCGTTAGCGTTCCACGTAGATATCCTTAATGAAGTCATTATTTGGATTGTTGTGAAACCAGCATTTGAATCAATAGATTTTGGTTTCGCATTAAATATTGCATAGTTGTGCGCATAAACGACATAAACTCCGTAAGGCTTTGCTGCAGGCTGTATATCATATCTTCAAAGTTGCTTTTTGACTGCTCCGGGAATTGTTGCTGCTGAGCCGTGTTCGGTTCTTGGTATGCTGATTGCAGAAATGAACTTTTTGAGACAGGGTTAGCCAGTCCTGATTTTAAAGCGCTTGCGTAAGTCACATTTTTATCAGAGCTTAAGGGTCCTAGTGAGGATCTGGCTGCAGTCGAGAAGAAGACTTCAGGGTTTGATCTGGAAGCTGTCATCTGTTTATTTTGGGTGCGGGCGGCAGTTCCTCTCTGGTGGATGCGACTTTTCAGCTCCTTATAAACAGGCCAGCCTCTGTAGTTAGCAGTGTGATTGCCACCGCAGTTGCCGCACTTTTTCGAGTTGCAGTCATCTTTGCTCGCTGGGCAGTGTGCGGAGTCATGAAGATCTCCACAAACTACACACACCGGGCGCAGTTTACAGTATGACCTTGTATGGCCATATTCTTGGCAGTTCGCACATTGTACCGGTCCATTGCGTTTGTGCGGTTCCTCAACTGTAATTCTGCGGTGCAGCAGGAACTGAAGATTGCAAATGGGGTGCACTTCGTATTTCTTTAGGGGCTTACTTTCTGGTTCGAGCTCAACCTTAAAGAGTGGCTGCGGCTTTCTATTCCTGTTAAGGATGTTGAAGACTGTCTTAGCGTTAAATCCCTTCTCTTGAAGCGCCTTGTTATCTCTGCAGGCGTTACGTCGGACTCTATGCCCTTAAGTACGACTTGCAGGCCCTAGCTACTTTTTAGCTGATACGTGTAAAAGTTCTTTTTATTTTCGGAAAGATATTTCGATAATACTCTGTAATTATCTTCAGACTTCATTTGAACCTTTGTTTCCTGGATGTTGCCCTTTACTAGAGGTATTATGTGGAAGTTATCCTTTCCAATAAGCTCGATAATTTTGTTGACAAGAACATTGGAACTTTTTTCTCGAATATAAATGGGCGGAGGTTTTGGCTTCCTTTTCTGATGATGTCATTAAACGCGCAGTCGATACGGTTGCAGTTGTTGTTGTAGTTACAGTTGACGTTGTTAAAGAAATTGCGGTGCTAGTTACTGCTGATGAGCTTAGGTTATTGCATACCTGCATTGGAGCACTTTCAGCGCTCTTTGGCCGCAGAGACGTCGATTGTAGCGAGGGGGAGCAAGAACGCGCTCTCTCGCTCGCTACGTTTAAGAACTCGGTCAAGTTGGGGGTAATTGCCCGCGCTTGATCAGAGCTTGCATTATTTTCGGTTGCTTTAAAAGAGAAGTACGCGTTATTTCTTTGCACTGAGAGCCGTCTCTCGTCTTGCTCACGTTGACGTTGTGTGCGAACGTCGTTCAGACTCATTGTATTCGTGGTAAAGTTAATTAGAGTTTTAAGTGTTAAGTTTTATATTAATTAAATGACAAATCAATATAAACATTCGCGATTTCATCGCAGAAAGCGTCTTTTCGCGTTATAGTAGATTTATTAAATCGGTCACTGCACTTTTGTGATTTTATTGAATACTTTTTTCCCGGAGCACAATAAATACACGTCTGCATGCGACGACGGTTTAAGTATTCAGGGACAGTTATCTTGAAAGATGAAATGTCTCTAGCATAAGAAAACTTAAACTTTTCCACCTTTACACTATTACAATCGGCTTTGGTTTTGTCTTGTATATAAGACAATACATCAGAAGATGTTTGATCAGGATAAGCCGAGAAACGAAAATTTGTTTCTTTAGTGGAACCACTAAAAGGGATTTTGGTGGAGCAGACATTGTTTCTGCAAAACCAACTTGAGCCGGTTGTCCGGACTCAGTAGTCCCTTGTGGTGGAGATGCTACATTCTGAGAGATAGGTGGATCCACTAATTGTGAAACCACTACGGACAAATCGGAATTCTTAGAAGTCCCTGGTTGCATTCTGTAACGGATTGTTCGGATACCGAATCTTTTTTAGCTGCCGATCTTAGCAACATTTGAGGGTTTGCTGAAATCAACTGCTGATCCGCCGGAATGCTCTGTTGATCTTTTGATTTCGGTTGCGGGGTGTTCCCCTTTTGCTCCTTACCACCAGCGGCCTTTTTGCGCTTAGGGGACTCTTCTAATAGCTTACGACTATTAAACTGCGAGTCCAGCGCAGAGAGGATATCATCAGCTCGGCGAAAACTATCTCTAGCCACTCCGAAACAGCTAATCAGCCCCATCAGGCCGCCTTTAGTTTGGCGCATGAACGATTTCATCTCGTTCGCAACCTCGACACAAGCGTCACAACAAAACTGCAAATTGGGCCCCTTTGAAAGGTCATCACTTGTCCGGCCAGTAAAACCGGCGCACTTGGTGTGCACCATATTTTCACACAGCCAGCAAGTCATATTAGACTGGTCAGCCCTGATTACGAGGCTGCATTTTTTGCAGAAGCAGACTAAATTTTTATTATTCATTTTATTTATTTACCACTGTACCAAAAAAAAAGCGAATTGAAATTTATAAGCGAGCAGTTATAAGTACCGCAAGAGACGCAGAAACTGCACGCTTAGAACTTTCAAAGCAAAGAGAGCAAGAGAGCGGGAGCGTAAATAAGTTAAAGTGCATGCACAAAAGAGAAACGGCGGGGATATAAGAAAAGAAAACACAGATAAGAATAACGAAAAACTAAAACAATTTATTAGTATTAAATACAAAGTGCACTCGCGAAGCGAACGGAGTTTAAATTTATGTTTTAATAAACCCGAAGAGAATTAAAATTGTTTTGATAAAACCCACCGATGGGAATAAACGAAAACAAAATGCAAAATTCGATGCGCAGAAAAAAAACACGACCGTTCACTTTGAAAGTCATAGACGATATGACTGAACGATCGGAAATGCCATAACTTTGGTGTTTTTTAAGTTACGAAGTTGGGATTTCCTATGGATTTTATTTTTGGCCAATCAGTCTGATTTATAAGTTAGGAAGTTGGGATTATCTGTGGGTTTAATTTTTGGCCAATCAATCCGACCTACCAAATTTCATAAGGATCGTCCGACTATATCTTATAGCTGCCATATAACTGAACGATTGGAAATGCCATAATCCCTTTTTATAGGGGCGTGCGTAAATTGATTATTTATTCTTTTATATTTTTGGACCGCATATACTTATCTTGTCCGTTTTTGATTTTGCCCAATGAGTTCAAATCTAAGGTTGCTTTCTTAGTTTGTAGATTATTATTGCCCAATTTGTAGTCTTTCAAATCAAATAAATATTTTTGTTATGGTCGTTAATCTTGTCAGAGGTGATATTGCCAAGATCTACATGAAATTTTGGCCTGCAGGATTAATGTTATAATTATAACAATTCATTTCATTTAATTTTCATTTACACCTCACTCTTTAGCAGTTATCTCGTCGCTGACCATTCTATGTAAACTATTCGGAAATAAAAATAAGTTCAGACCCATATTTTGTTAAAGTGTAAATCGATAATGAAACAGATATCAACAAAAACACACTCACTGTAGGTCCTCAAATAAGAACGCTTGCTTAAACTAACTGGGTCCTCCGAACCAAATATGTTATTACTTACTAAAGCTGGAATAGTCCCTAAAGGGTTCACCAATCGACATGGCATCCATCGACTACAATAAAACATTTTTCCTGAATGCGCACAAAACACGTCTTAATAGTTTTACCGTGGAACTCGTGCTCATAAATTTGACTTTATCAGCGTTTACCAAAATCTCTTACCCTAATATCTCCGATATTAATGAAGATCTTTACCAAAATGTTTCACGTGATTCCAATCAATACACACTTCGAAGGAGAAGCAGCAGTATCGTCCTAAGAAGCTATGCGAATTAAGAAGCTCGACAGCTTAGCAGAATGACTTAGGAAAATACGACTTTTTAATAGCAATCTAAGTACATCGGAGACGTTCTAAAACAATTCAATATGTAGAACTGCATTCCTGTAAATATGACTTAAAACCCAACAATGAAAATTTGAAGACGGAAGAAAAAAAGAAACAGGACCTAGTATACAGTGCAATATATTTGCTGTGTGCCTTCGCTTTAGCGTGTAAAAATACGGATTCTCGGCAGGCATTGTGAACGGCAAATACAGGTCATTAAAGAAAATTGAAACTTTCAAAAAATCGTCTGGAGAGAAGATACTAAAATACAATACAATACAATTGCAGTTCACGCGTTTGAACAACTGGCTGTTGATCATCAAGAAGAATGCCCAAATGCTGCTAAAATACTGATAAAAGATTTTTGTGGGGATAAAGTTCTTACTGGGTCAGATAAGCTACTACAGAACAGGAACGAGTTAAGCTCGGTAAGTGCTTATCCAATACCCCATGCATACATATGAACGACACCGAGGTCTCTGCAAAATAAACTCATACGTCGCCGGTTAAGGTTCTTGGGCTTTACTGGCTTCCTGGAAAGGACACAACTTCACATTTTTAAGCACATCAACCAAGGTTTACGCTTCTGCGGTTTACAGCACAATGACAAATAAGGATGGCTCCATTTCAGTATCTTTAGTGGCAGTGGCGCCTGGAACTTTGCGTCTCATCAAAATATTTCCCCTGGTTATCATATGCAACTACTCAATTAAAAAGATTTGTTGGGAACAGAACTTTTGAAATCTTGATACCATACTAAGGCAAGCTTGGCGTCCGGTGTACTCCAAGTCAAATCCAGCTAACTATGCGTCGAGGGGTCTGATAGCTGCCGATCCTATTGATCTTGATTGTAACCCAAGGATTTACATTTGTTAGCACTGGTTACGATTATGCAGGACCAATTCTTCTTAAGGATGGCAAAATACGCGAGCCGTGCATAAGCCTCTTTGTTTACTTGGTCACCTCGGCTATACAACACCTGTAACCCGGTGGTCTTGCTTCTAGGTTATCCTCTTTTCCTTGCCAAACATCCCACGTGGTTTCATATTCCTTGCTCCAGTGCCCGATAGGTGTGCTTGGGAATTGCCACTATTTGCCACTATTGTTGCTGGCAACTGCATTGGGCAACCAGAGTGTTTCGCAACCAGTGTTTTGTTGTTTGGGTCAGCATACAAATTTTTGTAATACTATACTGTAACTGTTTTTTTTTGTATTTAAGAAATTAAAAAATCGTGATTTTAAAAAATATTTTAAAAATGGGATATTACATAATATGAATTCATAAGAAAATAAGCCAATCGGATTAATACAAACGGAAATGTACAGTTTTACTTATGTTTTTGGAACTTAATTTTTTTGGGATAAATAATAAAATAAAATAATAAAATTAAGTTTTTCGCTAACATTAAAGATTTTTAAAGTCCGATTTTTATTTATAAAAATTTAACCAATTTATCATATAACTGCTTTAAATTACCCTGTTCTCCTCAATTGAATCTAGATTAATTTATAATCATAAAGTTATAGGGTTCTTTAGAGTACTATACAGTTTTAAATAAATTTTAAATACGTTTGTAGATTTATCAAAGTTATAATGTTTGTTTTCAATACGCTGTTTTTATTTTCCAAGTTCTGTTTTAGATCTTTTTCGATGGATTCAAAGCTATAATAATAAATTCAATGAGCATACCAATACCTAAGGTATGTTTATACCAGATACTTTAAGAGGCTGTATGATCGAGACGGACGTTTCTTCTTATTTGCAAACTTCATCGTCGGGACAGGTAAAGCATCGTAACTTTCCAAATGTTCACGTATTTATGTCATTGATATTGTTGTTTAAAACAATACTCGGGAAATTAATAATTTTGTAGAACAGATAAGTTTTCAATGATGATAATTCTGCTTACATATATGTATTTTACCCATTTTCCTTTTAATGTATTACTAGAGTAAACTAATCGGAATATACTAATTTTATCCTCAGGTACAAAAATAAGTCTGGATGATGAAGAAAGAAATGAGCAAATAATTTTCTCAAAAAAAATTAAAAACGAAATATAAATGTAATTAAAATACAATGCTTTTTAATTAAGCTTAATCATTTATTTCCTTGTGCAAAAAATATTTTAATGTATGTGATTATCAAAATTGCTCAATTTTTGTCTATAAGTTGCATCTTGTCAATGTTATACTCATATTTCCTTCAATATATATATATTAAATTAGTGCTATTAAAGATAGGAAACATTTTAGGATCGAACTATTTTATATGTTTGACTTATGAATTTTTATTATATTATTCTTGTTTTTATACATTTATGTTAGATGTTTAAAAATTTTTAAGTTGCACTTCTTAATCATATATCCTCTTCTTATTATACTCATATGTATGGTTTTTTATATAAGGTTTACAAGTTAAGGAAACAGTTCGAGGTGTTAGTATGTTAAATTTACTCATTGAATATGATCTAATTACAACTGGAAAATGGTACTTATTTGGATGGCCCTGACTAAAAGTCCCATATAAAAACATCACCCAAAAAGTATCAAAATTGCACCAAATTTTTTTCTTTTTATGCTATAATAATCCAATTAAATATTTTTTTGAATATTCCAAGGAAATTTAAAATGGTTTTGATTGAAGACATATTTAAAGAGGCCTAGAAATTGTATAAAATCCGAGATCTCACCATTGAAGGCAATTTTAAAAGAGGTAATGGTTCAATCCGTGGTGTATTGAAAGTGTGTTTCAGTAGTTCCATAATAAAAAATGCCACAAGACATCGGATTTTCGTATTCTTAGCTATACCGCGAAACGCGTAGGTTATGGAAAATAAGTTTGTATGGGTTTTTTACTCTAGATCGTGAAAAAGGGTTCCTGTAATACAACTTTTTATACCCGTTACTCGTAGAGTAAAAGGGTATATTGTATTCGTGCAAAAGTATGTAACAGCTAGAAGGAAGCGTTTCCGACCCTATAAAGTATATATATTCTTGATCAGGGTCACTAGCCGAGTCGATATAGCCATGTCCGTCTGTCCGTCTGTCCGTCCGTATGAACGCTGAGATCTCGGAAACTATAAAAGCTAGAAGATTGGCATTTTACATGCAGATTCTAGGAGTTCCTACGCAGCGCAAGTTTGTTTCAAAAAGGTGCCACGCCCCCTTTAACGCCCACAATCGTATATATACGATTTTAAAAATTTAAATATTTCGGAAAAGTAAAAATGCAGTTTTATTGTGTTTATCAATACCTATCGAAATGTAGAAGAAATTTTTCAAATCGGACCATTCGTTAAAAAGTTATGCGTGATCAAAGTTTCTATCTCCATCTCCCTCGCACTCCCTTTACCTGAGTAACGGGTATCTGATAGTCAGGGCACCCGACTATAGCGTTCTCTCTTGTTTTTTTTCATTTCGCATTATTTATTCGTTTTTGCTTTTCAGTTTTGTATTCTTCAACTTTAAATGGATGAAAGCTGGCGAACTTGAATAGCGAAAAGGATATATATTTCTTAATGTGTCTGATTCCATTGGTACATAACTGTTAATGTACATAAGAAACCGACAATACAGACTTGTGTAGCAATTTGGTCTTGAGGTTAAGTAGCAAATTAAAATACTTTAATTTCAAAGGACTTCTAATATATAAAAACAAACCTTGAATAATCCGCCTATTAGTTTTAAAAGGTGCACAAAATGATGGTGCTTTGAAAACTGTGAAAAATATCGATAAGAGTACTCAGTACAAAATCCCATCGAGTGCGCACTCTATTTAACTTTTTAAGAAAGACAATTAAATATCCATCCTAAGTTTCGGAAACTGAAGAAGGCACCTGACATCTGACACCAAATTATTTTTATACCCTTGCAGAGGGTATTATAATTTTGGTCAAAAGTGTGCAACGCAGTGAAGGAGACATCTCCGACCATATAAAGTATATATTCTTGATCAGGATCACCTCCTGAGTTGATATAGCCATGTCCGTCTGTCCGTCTGTCTGTTTCTACGCAAACTAGTCTCTCAGTTTTAAAGATATCGAACTGAAACGTTGCACACATCCTTCTTTCCTTTGCACGCAGTATATATGTCGGAACGGCCGGGATCGGCCGACTATATCCTATAGCTGCCATATAACTGAACGATTGGAAATGCCATAACTTTGGTGTTTTTAAAGTTAGGAAGTTGGGATTTTTATGAGAATTAAGAATGCATCATATGAATAATTTTAGAGAATATAATGTACATAATATTCTGCAAGGGTATATCAACTTCGGCTCCGCCCGAAGTTAGCTTTCCTTTCTTGTTTTATTTCAAATATTATTTTTTGGAGGACAATCTGATACTAAACGCATCTGCATTGGCGATTTTTAAAAATTATAATTTATGAAAACGAAATTAAAGTATATTTGAAAATCGTCGCAACAACTTGTGCTCTAAAACAAAAATTTTTTTGTTCGTCTGTCCCCATGCCCACCAAACTACAATTAATGCAGTATTTTGTAACCTAGTACCAAGATTAATAAAATAACTTCGTCAGCTAGAAGAGAGAGTCACAAATAGCAGGCGGACACTTTTCGTAGGAGTCTTTTGTCACTCACTTCTCAAATAGATAAAACAAAATCATAAAATAACAACACGTTACCAACAAACGTAGTTTGAGTCATAACTGTGACGAGTCATTTTAAACAAAGGGCAGACAAATTTGGAGGTCCCAAGAAAAGGTAGGCGTCAAAATAGCCTTATCCAACTTTGTGACATACATATATGTAAAGACGGTTCACTCTGGGCATCAACGGGTACATACTTGCAGTGTGACCCGCACAGAAAGCAGAGAGAGAGACGTGATGGCAGCGTGGAAGGAAGGCGATCAAGTTGTCGAAACAGAGAAGTTTCAGCAGAAAGTTGTGAATTAATTGATCGGATTGATTGCCAAAAATAAACTGATAGAAAATCCAAACTTCCTAACTTTACAAACACCAAAGTTATGGCATTTCCGATCAATCAGTTATATGGCGGCTATAGGATATAGTTGGCCGATCCCGGCCGTTCCGACTTATATACTGCGTGCAAAGGAACGAAGGGTGTGTGCAAAGTTTCAGTTCGATATCTTTAAAACTGAGAGACTAGTTCGCATAGAAACAAACAGTCGGAAAGACGGACAGAAGGAAATGCTTA
This sequence comes from Drosophila prolongata, assembly GCA_036346975.1. Lineage (NCBI taxonomy): Eukaryota > Metazoa > Arthropoda > Insecta > Diptera > Drosophilidae > Drosophila > Drosophila prolongata. The sequence continues at coordinate 1,196,041 of JAYMZC010000261.1, read as the reverse complement.
TATCAACTTAGGAGGCGATCCTGATCAAGAATATATATACTTTATAGGGTCGGAGATGTCTTCTTCACTGCGTTGCACACTTTTGACCAAAATTGCAAGGTTATAAAAAGAAGTGACTCTACGGGAGTGTTAAAACAATGAGAACACAGTTCGGGTTGTTATAAGCAGCAGCCGCCATAAAAATATTACGATAAATGGCGTTTGTGTTGAGGGACTAGTCTTCCAGAACTTAAAATTAATTATGGAAGGTCGGTTTTGAGAGGCCTTGTTATCAAAAGCACCAAGCCAATCCGATTTTTTAACGCTAGCATGGTCGTGGATCAGCTCCAGATAGATCATAAGTTTCTCGTCTTAAACAACTCTAAAATGGATTGTAAGGCGCTTCTGGGATACTATGTCTCAAAAAATTTAAGTTTTTCGTGGTTTTTTTTTCAATGAATTAAACTGAATTAGTAGGTGAGTGTGATGCAGATGAGTACAGCGTATTCGAAAGCCAGCAGGCCGTTTCCACTCCTTTCGAGTTGCAAAAGACAGTGGAGCAGTTGAGTAAAAAAAGCTATGAAAACCCAGTAAAGCGCTTGCAATGTCCCATCGAATTGAAGATTATTCCGGATGGAGTCAAGCCGTTTCGTCATTCTGCAGACGAAGCGGAAGCTGTAAAGAAACAAATTGAGCAGTGGCTCCAGCAGGCCATCGTTACCATCTTCATCATACTAAACAAACCGAGTCGTGGGTGTCAAGAAAAAGGATCAATCACTCATAGTTTGCGTTGACTATAGAAAGCTGAACAGTATGGTGCTTCTGGATTGTTTTTCAGTTCCCATTGTCGGGGAGGTTCTTCAAAAACTCCAAGCAGCTAAGTTATTTACTGTATTGGATTCTTTCACGTTCCGGTCGAGAAAAGTAGTCGGGCTTATACTGCATTTGTTATACGGGAAGAGCTCTTCGACTTTACTAGAGCTCCATTTGGTTTTCAAAACTCTCCAGCTGCTTTCATACGATTTGTAAATCACATTTTCCGCAGCCTTATTAATGAATACATCATGACTTTTGAACCTTATCTTACGAGACTAACAAAATTTCCTAAAATCTAAAGTACTACATTATTCTAACAGTTTGTTAAACTGTATTTATGTTAGACGGACCTAATAATTGTCGCTGGATGGGACGGTCGTTACGACAAAGGCGGGAACGACATACCAACGTTGCTCTAGCGAGGTGGTTTGGATGGGTTGACAGCTTTATTCAAGTCTCTCTGAATATTTCCACTCCGAACGTACCACGGTGCCCCGGTGATAGTTCTCAGGATCTTTGCTTGGGCTCTCTGCACGATTTCTACGTTGCTGTTGCTGGCGCTCCCCCACAACTGGGAGACTTAAGTCCAGATTGGCTTCAAAACGGAGTTGTGGAGAAGGACCTTGTAGTCCAGACTAAGGGGAGAGGGGGAGTTTATAAGTTTATTTAGCTTCAATATGCGTGCGCCAAGATACGTTACTTCAATTGACTGAGGAAGCACGGTGTTGTTTAGTGTAAGGTTTGGGCAATTTCGTCTATTTAAGGTAAAGGTTACGTGTTTACATTTTTGTTCGTTTACTTGTATACAGCAGCCCGAGAGCCATTTCTCTACTGCATCTAGATGTACTGAAGCTTGTTGTGGGCATTTAGATCGGTTGAGGATCGCGGTGTCGTCGGAAAACGTAGACTTTGTCAGTTGTCTTCTCGTCGGGATATCAGAAGTGTAGAGTAGGTATAAAGTATAAGTAAGTATAAAGCCCCAGAACGTTTCCTTGAGGAACTCCAGCTTCGATGTTATGTTCAACAGCGCATAGTTCAATAAGCATTTTTGAAGTTATTAGATCGCAGCCTGGAGATTTTCTCGGTTGTAGCTGCTCTTTTATAATTTTTATGACTTCGCATGGTTGAAATACAAGTGGTTCTGCAATAGGAATGTCGTCATTCTCTAGCTGCTCTATTTCTGCATTCGTGTTATGTGTTATGTTTTGACTTGGTGGTGGCGATTCGAGACGCTGAAGCCAAAAGTGACTCTAGCATGCGTACGGTTCTGTTAATGTCATCTTCGCCGGTTTGCTGTGGTGCAAGTTCAATGTGCGAACTTACGTATTCTTTGAATTTGAGCCAGTTTGTGCTGTTAGAAGTTAACATGACGGGGTTGTCATTACTAACTGTCTGTTGGTTTATGCTAAAGAGTAGAGGGAAGTGGTCTGATGATAGATCCGAAAGAGAACTGGCGCCAATCAGATTTTGTGGGATGTTTTTTGTAACTGCGAAGTCAATCAAGTCTGGCAGTTTTTTAGGGTCACTAGACCAGTGTGTAGGTGAACCAGGGGAAATGCAGTCAAGTTTATTGCTAGGTTTTACAATTGCGTAATACAGTTGTCTACCTTTCGGCGTCACGAGGCGAGAACCCCAGTGCGTATGCTTGGCGTTATAGTCTCCTGCTGCTATAAAACATTTGCCTAGTGAGTTGAAGTAGTCGATAAATTGGGCTTCGGATATCGTGAATCGAGGAGGACAGTATACCGCTGCTAGAGCTAGATTGTGACAACCCAATTAAATATTGATATATGTGGCTTGCAGGTAATTAGTAGCAAACGTGTTGTGGAAGTGGTGAAGCGGTTTTTAATCAGGATTCCAGTGCCTCCATGGGTCTTTCCATCAGGATGATTAGTATTGTAAAACATATACCCTCGTATTTGGAAATTGTATTTGTTGGTAAGGTGGGTTTCTGCAAGTAACATTACGTCGATTTCATTGTCATTCATAAATTGTGCTAGCATGCCGTTGGCATTCCACAGTGCAATGCGCTGGGGAGCCATTGATTATTTTGATAAGGTTTTTGGAGCATCTGAATCAAAATATTTGGATTTGTTTTTACGTTAAAACCTTTATCTTTTAGTGCCTGTTCGACTTCAGCAGCTTGTTGACCTTTACTACTTTTTATAAGGTAGCTATTTCTTGGTGTCTAGGAGCTCCGTCAATTTTCTAAAGCTTTCTTCACTTTTGACTTGTACCTTTTATCATGTATGTCTCCTTTACTCAAGGGGATAACGTGGAAGCTATTGGTTGTTGGAGTTTTTCTCTCGAATATAAAGCGGAGGCAGCTTCGCTTTCTTTTGTCTCCATGACTGTAGAAGGGATTTGGTCGGACGTGTCAGCCAAAATTTTAAATCTATTTGCTGTATTAGAGTTTTGCACAGTTCCTTGGCTTGAGGAAGTCCGATTGATTTTTGCGACGTTACACATTTTCGTGTCCTGTGCACTTAGTTTTCTTTTAATGTTTATGTAGCGATCCATACCAGTCTGTATGGTCGAACCCTGCTTTTTAATTGAAGGGTTGGTCGGTGCTGCGCTATTTGCAGTTGGTAAATACGGCACAGCAGGTAGAACGATCGACTGAATCGGGCATACAGACGAAACTGATGTTGTTGTCATTGCATTTACAGTTGCTAATGTCGTCACTGTGCTGGCACGTGGGCAGTTGGGGCAAGGCAAGGCAAGGAAGAGGGGAAACGCATTTATCGCTTACCCCGCTTTGCACCGTCGCTGACATAGACGGAGAGAGAGAGCGCGCCCTTTCGTATTAGAAGCACTAATTAAAAACACAACATAATAGTAACTTGCGACTTTTCATCACACTAAGCGTCTTTCCGCCGTTTATTTTTATTTTATTTTTATTTTCAACGATTGTCTTTCGGAGCACAAGAGAAATAAATACACTTCTGCACTCGCCGACGTTCACAAAACTTATATATCCCTTGAATGTGTTTATAGTTACGTCAGAAATAACCTTACGGTTGAAGAAAGCCCAGCAAGCAGACGAACAGATTCTAGAAAACTACAAGATCAAAGGTGGTATGCTATTCAAAAAAGCAGATGGCAACGATCTAATAGAAGGCCCAAGATTGAAGGAACAAAAATAATAATAAGCGCTCACGAAGTGGGTCATTCTGCAGCTTGTAAGACTATGCATAACATCCAGTAACAGTTTACATTCCACACCTTGAAGAAAAAGTATCTCGGGTAATTTCCAACTGTGTAAGCTGTATTATCCATAACAAAAAATTAGGTAAGCAGGAAGGCTTGCTACATTGCATCGACAAGGGATGCACACGTTGCACATCGATCACCTCGAACCGATGGAGGCCTCAGCCAAGCAGTATAAATTCAATATATCTGCTATAAATGCATTCTCAAAGTTCGTCAGGCTGTCCACAATGATGACAACGGGACACGAAAAGGTAATCAGAAAGCTTGTTGAATGGGTAAACATATTCGGTTATCCAAAGCAAATCATAAGTGATAGAGACTCTGCGTTCACTTCCAATGCTTTCGCGGACTTTGTGAACACAAATATAATCGAGCACGTAAGGGTCACGACAAGGGTTGCAAGATGAATGGGCCAGTCGAGAGACAGAAAGCTCAGATGACCTATAAACGAAACCACGACAAAAAGCTCAATTTTGAGTACAAAATAAGAGATATTGTTGCTATCAAAAGAACACACTTTGTTTCAAGGGGAAAACTTGCAACACCTTACTTGGGTCCTTACGAAATTACGAAAGCGAAGACAACAGCCGCTACGATGTACGCAAAGCTGCACACACCGAAGGTCCTGTTAAGACATGTACCAGTTCAGACAATATGGAGGTATGTTGCCTAGAACGACGAGCTATTATCATCTGGGTCAGATGATGAAGATCAGGAGGGCAAATGTAAAGACGGGTTACTCTGGGCATCAACGGGTACACACTTGCGTATGACCAGATTTCACAGAGTCATAAAACGACACAGAAAGCAGAGAGAGAGCATGAAAAGAAGGCGATCACACTAAGTTGTCGAGAGAGAGAAGTTCCAGCAAAAGTCGTGAAATAAGTCGTCGCAGCTATCCGCCAGTTAATATCATTCTTCAATCATTGTTAAATACATCACTCAACTTATCCTTATTAATAAATATTTTACACATATATATTTATTGTCTGAGCTTTGCTTAAAATGACTCTTCATAGTTATGACTTAAAGTACGTTAACATACTTTTGTTTTCAATTTGCGGTAAAATATAATTTTTATAACATTTGCAATGCAGAATGGAGACTTTTTCGACAGTAAACTTTACCTGGCGAATCTAACTAACCATGACCGTCTGTCTGTTCGTTCGTTTATACGAAAACTAGGCTCTCAGTTTTGATGCTATCAACCTATTTAAGCTTATTAGCCTTATGATAAAAATCGATCGACTTATTATTTAGCTATCCTAGGAACAATCGGAAAAAAAATAAGAAATATTATAGGACCGTTTAATCCGACAGGGGAACTGCAAATGGCGTCGGAAACATTGAGAATCAACGATGTCCAAGGAGAATTGTCTCTTCCATAACTGCCATTAGTACTATGCAATCACTTTGAACCCAAGACCATTTCTTCCCTTTAATGGAAGATCCTTCCCCGATCCATTAATTCCCCCTGAAATTCCTCATAAATATGAGTTTTTCGTGCTTTCCGTAGATCTCTCGCTCTTAGCCTTACAGGTCAATATGCCTATTTTCATCTAGTCTCTTTCCTTATTTTTGATAAAATACAATTGACATTTTTTAATATTTTTTCATTCCATATTTATATGTTTCCCCAAAAAATTATAATAGAGCAAAAAAAAATTATATAAATACTTTTAAAATAATTTTAGAATTTCAGAGCATTTCTATGCACATAAAGTTGTTCGCTGATCCAGAAACACCGCCTGTGTGACTAGGCTTTTAGTCCGCAAAAACACATTTACGGATTTCTCCTGTTAATCCATGAAAACTCCTGCAATGCTAATTGTAATACGAAAATAAAGAAGAATAAAACCTAGACATGGAATTTGATCTTGCGATGCTCAGATTTTTGTCTAAAATGCAGATATTGCAAGAACTGAAGGGATCCTAAAAAAATTTGTATTAGAGAAGTAATTAAACTTGAAGATAAATCGTTCTCGTGAAATTTGAGCCCATTTGAGTCGCATTAAGCAACAATTATTTTTAAAATCGTTTTAAAACAAAACAACAATGAAAACAAAACAAAACAAGAAGAATCGATATAGTCTAGAGCACCGCTATGAGATACCCGCTAATTATACCCGTTACTCGTAGAGTAAAAGGGTATATTGTATTCGAGCAAAAGTATGTAACAGCTAGAAGGAAGCGTTTCCGACCCTATAAAGTATATATATTCTTGATCAGGGTCACTAGCCGAGTCGATCTAGCCATGTCCGTCTGTCCGTCTGTCCGTCTCTCCGTCTGTCTGTCCGTCTGTCTGTCCGTCTGTCTGTCCGTATGAACGCTGAGATCTCGGAAACTATAAACGCTAGAAGATTGGCATTTTGCATGTAGATTCTAGGAGTTCCTACGCAGCGCAAGTTTGTTTCAAAAAGGTGCCATGCCCCCTTTAACGCCCACAATCGCTTATATACGATTTTAAAAATTTAAATATTTCGGAAAAGTAAAAATGCAGTTTTATTGTGTTTATCAATACTTATCGAAATGAAGAAAAAATTTTTCAAATCGGACCATTCGTTAAAAAGTTATGCGTGATCAAATTTTCTATCTCCATCTCCCTCGCACTCCCTTTACCTGAGTAACGGGTATCTGATAGTCGGGGCACCCGACTATAGCGTTCTCTCTTGTTTTATAATAAACTAGAGAACCCGGTGAACTTTCTCTCGCCCCAATTTCACGACTTCATATAACCCCAGGGTAATAATAAAACACTGGTAATTCAAATTCCTTAAAAATTTATTTGACTCGAAATCAGTGGAGAGCGATGTGATAAACAATATTTATACCCGTTACTCGTAGAGTAAAAGGGTATATTGTATTCGTGCAAAAGTATGTAACAGCTAGAAGGAAGCGTTTCCGACCCTATAAAGTATATATATTCAGGGTTACTAGCCGAGTCGATATAGCCATGTCCGTCTGTCCGTCTGTCCGTCTGTCTGTCCGTCTGTCTGTCCGTCTGTCTGTCCGTCTGTCTGTCCGTATGAACGCTGAGATCTCGGAAACTATAAAAGCTAGAAGATTGGCATTTTGCATGCAGATTCTAGGAGTTCCTACGCAGCGCAAGTTTGTTTCAAAAAGGTGCCACGCCCCCTTTAACGCCCACAATCGCTCATATACGATTTTAAAAATTTAAATATTTCGGAAAAGTAAAAATGCAGTTTTATTGTGTTTATCAATACCTATCGAAATGTAGAAGAAATTTTTCAAATCGGACCATTCGTTAAAAAGTTATGCGTGATCAAAGTTTCTATCTCCATCTCCCTCGCACTCCCTTTACCTGAGTAACGGGTATCTGATAGTCGGGGCACCCGACTATAGCGTTCTCTCTTGTTTTTGTTTTGTTATCCGGTGCAAAAATAAATAATGATGACGGCTTTCCCACACGCGATTAGGCTACGTATAACTGGCCATGTGAAAAACATTGATATTTCAGATTAATCCCGCAGATATCCAACGATTGGCCTTGCGATTTATTGATTGTCATCGCAAATGCTAATCGAACTGGGAACTGAATCCTCTTGAATTGGAATGGAAGATCTGTTGGAATAATCGGAATTCGTGGGATAAGAACTTCCTCTCCTTTAAATTTGCCCTTAATAATCGTCGCATGAATCACGTTGTTCATCAGTATTTTAACGGACAACCGCGTACCGTTGCATAATCTCGGATTTAGATTCCGCAGCATTATAATAATTGATCCCACTTTCAGTTGCAAATTATGCGGCGGAGTTCCTGGCACATCCAGTGAGTTCAAAAATTCTGTCGGATAGTTGGTCGCTTCATCCTCGTCGGTCACGCTGTCAACGGATCTGTATGAATGTAGTTCTCCAGCGATTTGACTAACGAAATGCAAACTATCTACGTCCTTATTCTTCGCTGCTAGTATTGCCCGTTCACTAATCCAATCGAGATTATAATTTTGTGGAATGTCGGGAAACACTTTTGTGATGAGTTCCTCTTTCGACGATGTGAACTCGCAAAAATTAGCTGGGAACGATATTACTACAGTCGAAACATCAACAGGAATTTCGCCATTGCCAAGCGCCAGCAGTTGTCTCGAGAATTCAGCAGCGGAGGGGTCATTCTGCAATGCGACTCTCATATTCGTGGACAATTTAAACTTCTTGACATATATATCGCCAGAAAGAGGTTGATTTTAGGCATGCATTAACTTCATCGGCAGCCGTAGATTTTGGGATGACGGGAAGCGTTTGACGAAAATCTCCGGACAGCAATATCAAAGCCCCACCAAATAGTTTCGAATCACCTCGTAAATCCTTCATCGTTCGGTCAACTGACTCCAAAGCTCGTTTATCCGCCATCGAGCCATCGCTGCGTTCGCGTCCGTAAAGAAGACACGCTGGCCGTTCTCCAAGTGAACAGATAAGTGCACGACAGTCGGGTGACGTTTATGAATCGGGAATGAAAACAGCCGCCAAATGGCCTCGTTACAACTAATGTAGCGTCCAAGTTGAAATTTCGTCACCTAATCGTTTGTATTCGGTCGCTCCCTTTGTTCACATATTTGCAAACGTATTTGATGGATTTGATAGAGTTGCAGTACTCAACATTGCAATGCGTTGAGAACGTTTTCGACAAAAGCGGGCAATATGGAACGATCCAGCGGTTATCCACGATTACTGTTACGTTTGTTTCGTTACGTTTCGCCATTACTTCGATCCATTTTCCGTTGTCATCTGGAGGACGACGCATATACAATGGATATCCATCGTGTCCACTGATTGCTTCAGCCGTCAACGGACGGAGAAATCGTTTTGTGCAGTTTCCGTTTTCCATGCATACTGATTCTGGGTTGTGGACTCCGCAAGGGCCATGGATTATGCTCGTTGTCACAATGGACTGCAGCTCGGGATCAGTTTGCTTAATAATAATCGAAATATTCGAATCAATTTGATCTGGTCGGATCTTGTCGAACATCCAAAGCAGAATGTGCGCATGTGGTAAGCCACGCTTCTGCCTCTCAACCATGTACTACGCCAAAAACCTTCAGCTTAATTCAGAAGTACTGTGATCTTGTGCTTGAATACTCGTGCAGTGATGTCAGGTCGATCGCTAGATGTTTGTCCTGGAAGCAACAGATTCGTTATTTCGGGCCATTTCGGATTGCATGTGAATAAATCCGGGCGTTGGTAATTACGGACATACGTCATCGCATCTTGAGCGTACTCTTGCCAACAATCACCACTGGGACTTCATTAATATTGGGAGCATTAAGTTGTCTTGCATGGCTTCCAGTGGGCCTTTTGTCAGCGCTGATAATGATTTTGTGGTCGTCAGAATGCATTGTATCCAATGCGGTTTTGAACAATCTGACAAATTCATTACGCTAATGCAGAAGATTTTGCAATTGTTGTATAATTTCACGTTTAGTTGCAGTGAAAATTGCACAACGCTGATTTAGTTCATCTTCCGAATCACCAATGAAGTAGATCTGAAGGAATTTATGATCTTTGTTTGGTAGTGGTAACAAAGCGCGCGCTCAATGGTGAGTTTGCCCTTGAATCTGATGCAATTTTGAAAAAAATGAGAGTTGTTCATTTTGATAATAAAGAGACGCCATTACCTTATAACTCGGATTGTAGCTTGATTGATGAACAACCTCGGCTCCAAATGACGTCATTTGAAAGCATCCGTTATATTTTTGTGCAAGCTTTAGGAAACTGTTTGATTGGGCTGAATTTCCTTATAGTAGCGAATACAATGGCTCTGGTGGATGAGCCAAAACGGGCAATTTAATTTTGCCACCTGCAGAGCATAAGCCAGGGGTTTCCGATCGAAACTTCAGTGCATTGCAATGCTGACATACGACAGACAATGAAGCAATAATAACGCAGCTATGATCTTTGTAGGGCGTTTCGGAATTGTATGCGAATGCAGCGCGATTCAAGTTTTCATTTGCGGCTGGTCTTCTTCTACTCACATTTTGTCGGGCTGGGGGTGGTCTTTGTGCAGCGCTAAGCTGTGCAATTCGGGCACCTCTTGCGTTCGATTATTACGGACATTCTGAGAATGTATCGCATTGCGTGAACGCCGTCCAAGTCTTGATCTAAAAGGAGGCATTATTTCCAATTAAAACTTTGGCAATGTTTCGTTAAATCGTTTTTTACTGTTTTATGTACAACAATGAAGGCATTATTTCCAAAGACTGCTGTTTTAACAGTTTAATGTACAGCAATGAATACATCTCCTGAGCCGATAGCGACTTTTCCGGCAGGTTTTCCCAAAATTTTCTTATGTATTAACCTTCTTCTGGCAATTACAAACAACTGAAAAAAAATTTGAGCCAAATCGGCCCAGCCGTTCTCTTGTTTTCGATGACGTAGATTTTTTGCACCATTTATATATACATATATAGATATGTCCCTAGGTGAACCCCCATTTCGATAATTTTAGGAGGCACAATATGCCGAACTGTACCACAAGCTGAGAGCGAGGAGCATCCCCGACCCGCGCTAACCGTTTTTTCGATGTCTTCCGTTCTGTCAAATATATATATTTTTCAAGTTTCCAGTGACGTTATACTTAACACCTAATATCCTATCCACCTATAACTTCTAAGGTATTGTACTTTTTGCATTCAATGTACCTCCGCGTCTGTCGAGGTGGACGTCGAGAACTGTTGCATCACTGGCTTGGGGGATCTGCGTACTATTTAAAGTTAGCGAGGGCAAATAAAGTAGGATCCAGTTGAAATAAGCATGTCCGTCCGTCTGTCTGTTTCTACGCGAACTAGTCTCTCAGTTTTAAAGATATCGCATTGAAACTTTTCACACACCCTTCGTTCCTTTGCACGCAGTATATAAGTCGGAACGGCCGGGATCGGCCGACTATATCCTGTAGCCGCCATATAACTGATTGATCGGAAATGCCATAACTTTGGTGTTTGTAAAGTTAGGAAGTTGGGATTTTCTATGGGTTTTATTTTTGATAATGATAAGTCGCATTTTTATACCCTTGCAGAGGGTATTATAAATTTGGTTAAAAGTGTGCAACGCAGTGAAGGAGTATAAATATTCTTGATCAGGATCGCGTCCTGAGTTAATATAAGCATGTCTGTCCGACTATCTGTCCGTCTGTCTATTTCTACGCAAACTAATCTCTCAGTTTTAAAGATATCTAATTGAAACTTTGCACACACCCTTCGTTCCTTTGCACACAGTATATAAGTCGGAACGGCCTAACTTTGTAAAGCTAGGAAGTTTGGACTTTCAATGGGTTTTATTTTTGGCCAATTAATCCGACCTACCAAATTTCATAAGGATCGGCCCGACCATATCCTATAGATGCAATATAACTAAACTATCGGAAATGCCATAACTTTGGTGTTTTTAAAGTAAGGAAGTTGGGTTGCTTTTTCATGATCTTCATAACTTCGGTTTCCTTTTGTGGTTTTAACTCTTGGTGAATTGTGTTTTCGTCGACGCACCTCAAGACTTTGCAGTAGATCACTCCCTTACAAAAGTTAAATGTTTTAAGTTTAGTTACTGCTACTTCCATTTCTACAATTTTCTGTTAGTTCTAGGAGTTTCTTGTTTTTATTAGTAGGTTACCGTCTTTTCACTTTTTGCATGTCATCCCCTATATTTTATATTATGTTTTTGAAATAGATTATTATCATTTCTTTTTATTACCATTCATTTTTGGGCCGTCTAGTTAATTAATATAATTTCATTGTAATTTTGTAAATGTCTCGTGGTTCGGTCATGATCGCTGGTAAAGGGCTTGAGCCCGGGTAAGGTGTTATGTTTTTTTTTTTTTTTTTTTCGCGCGGTGTCCCACGGCCCACATACCCGCCCAACCGACCGAGGGGCGCAGCCGTGTATCGTACGGCAAGATAGACGCGAGATAGGAAAATAAAGGTAAAGGTCCGGGGAAAAAAGTAATAGTTAGATCAATCTTGTGCCAATGAAGCAAGTATCAATCGTTTTAGGAGCGGCAGAGAGTCAAGATTTGATATTACAGGAAAAAGTCTATTATAGTCAGAACATAATACTCTGAAAGGCTCATGCAAGGCATAGTTAGATCTACAATGATTTAAAATTAGGGGAAAATAATTTCTTGTTAATCTACTTGGCACAGAAAAGTTTAGCCGACTTAACAAGTCGGGGCAGTCAATATCACCATGTATAAGGTTATAAATAAAGATAGTACCAAGCATCGTTTTACGGTTGGCTAGGGATGGTAAATTAATGAAAAGAAGTCTACTAGAATAAGAAGGTAAGATAAGATTTGCATCCCAGTTTAGGCGCCGTAAAGCAAAAAGAAGGAAGTTTTTTTGTACAGATTCAATACGACCAATATGTATTCCGTATTGTGGACTCCAGACGGGAGACCCATACTCCAGAATCGGACGGACTAGCGAAATAAATAAAGTTTTAGTCAAATAAGGATCATGGAATTCTTTTGACCACCTTTTAATAAATCCAAGCACTCCTCTGGCTTTATTAACCATGGACGAAATGTGATTAGAAAATTTTAGTTTAGGGTCCAAGAGAACGCCAAGATCGCTTACAAGAGTTATTCTATCCAAAGAACTGCCACTGAACGTGTAAGTCGCGTATATCGGATTGGCCCGATAAAAAGTCATCAGCTTGCACTTGGAACCGTTTAAATTTAGTAAATTATCTCGGCACCAGTTTTGAAAATTATCTAGATCGGATTGCAAGTTTAAATGGCAGGAAATGTCCTTATACTGCAGGCACAACTTAACATCATCTGCGTACATAAGTACGCGAGAATGACTTATAATTGAGGGAAGATCGTTAATAAATAATGTAAAAAGTAACGGACCCAGATGGCTCCCTTGAGGGACACCGGAGGTAACACGGAGAATTTCAGAAATTGAATTTTTAAAAAGGACCCTTTGTGACCTGCCATTTAGATAACTTGAAATCCATTTAAGCAGATCAACTGGAAAATCTAAAAGGTCAAGTTTTTGAATGAGAAGTAAGTGATTTACAGAGTCAAATGCTTTACTAAAGTCAGTGTCAGTGAGAAGTAAGTGATTTACAGAGTCAAATGCTTTACTAAAGTCAGTGTAAATGACGTCTGTTTGAAAACTACTATTGAAGCCTTTTATCACAAATGAAGTGAGCTCTAGAAGGTTTGTGATTGTGGATCTACGTTTTATAAATCCGTGTTGACACGGAGAAATGATTGATCTGCAAAGGTGCTGCAAATGAGGAGTAATAATTTTTTCAAAAAGCTTAGGAATAGCTGACAACTTAGAAATACCTCTGTAGTTACTGGCTTCTAACTTGTTACCTTTCTTGAAAAGAGGAATAACAAATGATTCCTTCCAAATATTTGGGAATTGGGAGGTTTCTAGAGATAAGGTAAACAACTTGTGAAGAGGTTTGCTCAGGGCCTTAGCGCAATACCTAAGCACGCACCCAGGAATACCATCGGGCCCTGGCGAATAAACAGGCTTAATACGAAGAAGATCCAAAAGAAGAGAGCTTTCTGTTAAAGTGGGACAGAATATGAGGTTTGACTTGGACATGGTGTAAGAATAAGGCTGTGATGAATAATCTAAAGCAGAGTAAGTCGTTTGAAAAAATTGAGCAAATAAATCGGCTATTGCCTGATCTGTGGTTGCCGTCATGTTTTCGAACGACAGCGAGGAAGGAAAAGAATTAGATTTACGCTTGGTGTTAACAAAATTACAAAACTGTTTCGGGTCCTGAGAGAACTGGACCTTACAACGGTTTAAGTAACTATTATAACACTGAGCATTAAGCACGGTAAATCTTGACCGAGCACTTAAATATCTAGTAAAAACAGATTGAGAACCGGTATTTTTATATTTCCTAAAAAGTCTGGACTTTACATTTCTTAAGTGTGTCAACTCTTTGCTAAACCAAGGTGATTTATTGGAAGTTGACGGATAGTACCACGGAACACAGGAATTAAAAAATGAGTTTATTGCAGTGTAAAAAACCTTAACTGCATCGGACATGTTAATGCATAAGTAAAGATCAGACCAATTAAAGCCAGAAATAAAATTATTTAGCCTCAGAAAGTCTGCCTTGCGAAAACAATGCATTCGTTTGGATTTTTCTGATTTTTCTTCTATAACTCTGCCCGTATCAAATGAAAGTTCGATTGTTGGGTGATATGGATCTTCAGGTTGCGTGAGTGGTGCTACTCTGGACAGAAACACACCTTCAGGATTTGATACAAAACACAAATCAAGTAGGCGACCTAATGAATTTCGAACATGGTTTACTTGAGATAGAGATATGTCAAGCAGGCCATCAATAAAATCATGCTGTGCTATAGGTAGTAAGACATTCGATCCGTCCTCAGTAGACCAAGTAACACCAGGTATATTAAAATCACCTAGAACTATCATCTGATCCCTATCGGAAAGCTTATTTGCAACGGACTTAATAACGGATAGGTGATTTAAATAATCAGGAAGTTCATACAACGGCGGAATATATGAGCACGTTATGTATATAAAGTTACCAGGAAGCGATAACTTTACACAAATAAATTCAATGGTATTAAATTCATCAAAAAATAACTCCTCAGACGGGAAGTTTGAATCAACTCCAATTAAGACTCCACCTCCCCGTCTAGAGGGACGGTCATACCTATATATTGTGTACTTACCTGGAAACTTCGGAGCTAAAGATCTCCGGCTTTAACCAGGTTTCTGTGAACACAATAATATGAGATGCAAAGGAAAGGCTATCAGAATACAATTTAGTGAGTTTGCTACGCAAACCTCTTGCATTCTGATAGGAAAGAAGGAGGTTAGAAGTTAGTTTTTTGAAATTGGTACACTGGTTTGGCCTCGACTAGGAAGTTTTACTCCCAGGGGCCCCTTCTTCTTTATCTTAGCCTCGAACTCTTTTACAACCATATTATCCGGCTAAAAGTCGCCCGAGCATATGGCTTCAAAAAGCTCGTTAGGGACAGTTATCTTGAAAGATGAAATGTCTCTAGCATAAGAAAACTGAAACTTTTCCACCTTTACACTATTACAATCGGCTTTAGTTTTGTCTTGTATATAAGACAATACATCAGAAGATGTTTGATCAGGGGAAAGTCGAGAAACGAAAATTTGTTTCTTTAGTGGAACCACTAAAAGGGATTTTGGTGGAGCAGACATTGTTTCTGCAAAACCAACTTGAGCCGGTTGTCCGGACTCAGTAGTCCCTTGTGGTGGAGATGCTACATTCTGAGAGATAGGTGGATCCACTAATTGTGAAACCACTACGGACAAATCGGAATTCTTAGAAGTCCCTGGTTGCATGCATTCTGTAACGGATTGTTCGGATACCGAATCTTTTTTAGCTGCCGATCTTAGCAAGATTTGAGGGTTTGCTGAAATCAACTGCTGATCCGCCGGAATGCTCTGTTGATCTTTTGATTTCGGTTGCGGGGTGTTCCCCTTTTGCTCCTTCTATTAGTTCTTCTATTAGCTTACGACTATTAAACTGCGAGTCCAGCGCAGAGAGGAGATCATCAGCTCGGCGAAAACTATCTCTAGCCACTCCGAAACAGCTAATCAGCCCCATCAGGCCGCCTTTAGTTTGGCGCATGAACGATTTCATCTCGTTCGCAACCTCGACACAAGCGTCACAACAAAACTGCAAATTGGGCCCCTTTGAAAGGTCATCACTTGTCCGGCCAGTAAAACCGGCGCACTTGGTGTGCACCATATTTTCACACAGCCAGCAAGTCATATTAGACTGGTCAGCCCTGATTACGAGGCTAAGAATTACGAAAAACTAAAACAATTTATTAGTATTAAATACAAAGTACACTCGCGAAGCGAACGGAGTTTAAATTTATGTTTTAATAAACCCGAAGAGAATTAAAATTGTTTTGATAAAACCCACCGATGGGAATAAACGAAAACAAAATGCAAAATTCGATGCGCAGAAAAAAAACACGACCGTTCACTTTGAAAGTCAAAGACGATTATTTATTTCTATTTTGAAATTTGTTTGTGCAACATTTTGCTGATAAGGTTTTTGGGCTTGCGCAAAGCGAGGCTTTATAGTGTTGTATCACGAGTTACCTTTTCGGAGGTTGAAGTGGTAATGCAAACAAATCATTCATAGTGACCATTTAGTTTCCTGTTTCATGTTAGCGTATTGTAATTAAAATAAATCTTTCGTAATCGCGATGTTATGTACACGAAGGTCATGTTTTAAAGTCTTACTGGTCGGACGAACCTATTCGTAATGTAAACAAATCTCGTCAGAGTTGAAAAGGTTCTTGAACTACCATCAGGGACATATCCGTTGGCTATTACAAACAAAATATAAGTTTTTTTGTATTTGGATAATTTTGTTCCTTAGACTACTGGCCTGACTTGTATTTTTAAGATTTCGAAATACATTTTTATATTAAAAAAATTGTGTTATTTAACGTAATATCGCCACATTGAGAAAGTATGACCAAACTTGTAATACAATACCCATATGTACATAGGTATAATAAAAATACAAAATCAATATCTGTTTCATAAAAATTGAAAATTAGTTTATTGCACTATTGTAACAAAATACTAATGTTATTTCGGAATAATAAAATAACTAGTTTATATTGTCTGTACCTTTATGTATGTGTAATACCCCACTTAAATTTATGTTATTTGCCACGTTACTCGTAGAGTAAAAGGGTTATGTATTCGTTGAAAAGTAGAAGAAAGCGTTTCTGGCACCATAAAGTATATATGTATATTCAAGATTAGGATCCATAGCTATGCATAATCAATCCCTATTTAATATATTTAAGAGATCGAGAAAACTGCTAGCGGAGGCTTTCAGCTTATGGTGTTGGCACAGTTTGGCAGCTGTCGCCACCTAAATTTACAGGTTTATTGTACATATGTATGTGTGTATATGAATTTAGTTCTAAGTGACGTAAAATTTGCGTCAAATCAGTTAAATTTGATTCTCCACTTTTATTACCATAAAAAAACAAAAGTGAGTTTATAAGTAAGACAAATAAAGCTTATGAATTTCTAATACAAATGTAACACCGTCCTTCGGGTTTTTAAGTCTCTAAGTGTATGTTTGTTAAAGTCTTGTATGGATTATTTTTAAAAACACAATTTAATTTTAGTTTTATGCACAGTACACACCAATTTACATTTAGAACAGTCACTAATTTAATGTTTTTTTTTTACATATAGGATGAATTTCACCCTTTTATTGAGGCACTCTTACCGTACGTCAAATCGTTTTCCTACTCTTGGTTTAATTTGCAAGCCGCCAAACGAAAATATTATAAGAAACATGAAAAACGAATGTCATTGGAAGAGGAAAGACATTGTAAAGATGAACTGCAGGTATAAATTTAAACCAATTTTATAAACATTCACATTTATAACATTTTTCTTATAGAATGAAAAAACGGAGGTGAAGCAAAAGTGGGCCTCTCGTCTTCTTGGGAAACTCAGAAAAGATATTACACAAGAAAGTCGAGAGGATTTTGTGCAATCCATAATAGGAAAGCGAAAAACTATTTGTGTTCTTTCAAACCCCGATCAAAAAGGAAAAATGCGACGCATAGACTGCTTACGGCAAGCAGACAAAGTGTGGCGACTTGACTTGGTCATGGTCATACTCTTCAAAGCGATTCCGTTAGAAAGCACTGATGGTGAGCGGCTAGAAAAAAATCCAGAATGCTTACATCCAGGATTGTGTGTAAATCCTTACCATATTAATGTTTCTGTTCGAGAATTGGATTTATACTTGGCCAACTTTATAAATACTCATAATTCAGCTACCAATACGAATCCGACATTTTCAACACCTCCAGGTGTGAATTCAAGATCACCACACTTGAGCTTATATACTAGAAATAATGATCTATCAGACAGAAAAGATGAGGTCGTTGACATGAAAAATGAGGGTGTTAGACAAAATCCATATAATGGTGTAGTTTGTAATGATATTATTTTAGCAACCGGAGTATTTTCATCACAAGAACTGTGGACATTATCCAAAGGTACAGTTAGTTGTTGCATGCAATTTTTCCAATAGACTATGTAAATACTCATATACTTTTAGTTGAAAATAAAGTACATAAAATTAAACAAGCACCTATATTGCGATTATAATACATGGATTTGCATTAGAAACGTATTATGTACTGAGTTCCAATACCCAAATAGATAGTCTAGGTATTTGTAACACAGTGAAGACAAAGAAGATGATCTCGGCTTTTCAGTCTTTGTTATATTTCAATGCTATATAAAATTGTTTTTAAAAAAACAGGAAAAAACAAAAATTGTTGCTTGTCATGTTTTTATACCCTTGTAGAAGGTATTATAATTTCAGTAAAAATTTTGCAACGCAGTGAAGGAGACATTTCCGACCCTCTAAAGTATATATATTCTTGATCAGCATCACCAGGAGAGTCGATCTAGCCATGTTCGTCCGTCTGACCGTCTGTCTGTTTCTACGCAAACTAGTCTCTCAGTTTTAAAGCTATCGAATTGAAACTTTGCACACACCCTTCTTTCCTTTGCACGCAGTATATAAGTCGGAACGGCCTGGATCGGCCGACTATATCCTATAGCTGCCATATAACTGATTGATCGGAAATGCCACAACTTTGGTGTTTGTAAAGTTAGAAAGTTGGGATTTTCTATGGGTTTTATAGTTGGCCAATCAATCCGACCTACCATATTTCGGAGGACTATGTCCTATAGCCGCCATATAACTGATTAATCGGAAATGCCGTAACTTTGGTGTTTGTTAAGTTAGGAAGTTCAAATTTCATAAGGATCGGCCGTTTATATCCTATAGCTGCCATATAACTGAACGATTGGAAATGCCATAACTTTGGTGTTTTTAAAGTTAGGAAGTTGGGATTTTTTATGAGTATTAAGAATGCATCATATGAATAATTTTGTAGAATATAATTTACAGAGTATTCTGCAAGGGTATATCAACTTCGGCTCCGCCCGAAGTTAGCATTCCTTTCTTGTTTTTTTTTTGTCCTTTTTACTTCCGAACCTCTTACTTTATATTTAGCTTCGGTAAGGCGCTTACCCTATCTCCCTCGAAAAAATATAATTTGGAGATTATTGCCAGCGAGTAAGCCTGCTGTAAACAGACAGGTCTATATCGACTCGCCTTATGATGCCGATCATTTTAGGATCAGAGTTATCTCTTTCTCCGCATGCAAACATCTAAATATGTACATATTTGGTTTTTAGAGTTTTTTAATGATACAAAACTAAAAATATTATATACATATTTTGTTGGTCATTAAAGGGGCTTTAAAGGGCATTAAACGTGCCGCAAAATGGCTTATCACGGCCTCAACATAACTGCGCTGCAAAGTCATTCATCAATCGTTTGACCGTGAGGAAATGGGTTGTTCGTGCATTAATGGAACAGAGGCAGGTACAGGCTTATGGCCAGCGGAAGCCCCTCCTATCCCAATTAAACACTGGAAACACCATTGATAACTAAACCGTCCAGACATTGTACTACAAATGGATCTGATTCCCGTTCCAAATTTGTTGACGGAATGGGTTTCGCGATATCTCTGCATTCGCTTACGGCTTTTACATAATCATATATCTAGTAACAATAGAACTGATCCAGCCAAATGGCAATGAGCCCCTGCCCTGGAAATGCAGAAATCAAAATGCAATCCAACTGTGTCAGCTTCAACTTGCTTTGTTTGTAAACAAATGTTGTCATATCTGTGTATTTCATTTTTTCCGCTGTTTAATGGAATGTTTCAGACTATGAGTCAGGAATGAGTCTCCCAATAGCGGGCCGAACAACAAACTAATTGTCAGATAGGTGTAACCTTTTTAGTCTTCTTCTGTTCTGGATACTATTATGGTAAGCCCGTTTGTAGGTGAGAGAAGTATAACTCTTGCGGTATTAGTGATATATTTACAGGCAGAATTAATTTTGAAATCTTGAATTATAGTGGAGTTTCGTGTATAGCGAAGGCCGTTTATCATATGTCTTAAAATGTTGGCTTTACATTACTTAATTAGTTTTATGTCCTAAATGCCCCAAAAGTGGATTCCTAAGAAATGATGGGCGTCAAAATAGCATTAAGAAGCCTCGATTTCGCCGTGAGCGATAGTCTACTGCCCGGACGAAGAATCCATCTCATTTTCCGAGCTTTTTGCCGATTGGAAACACAGGCAGCCCCAAAAGGTATATATGTGGCAGGGTGCTTGATGGGAACCCCGACCAATGTAAGGCGATATGAGTTCAGCCTGTTCAGCGAAAAATTGGCATGCAGAGACTTCGCAGGATTAACAGCACTTAGCAGTGCACACGTGGCCAGAAACGCAGTACATACGTCTCTGTTAAAGTATGTCTGCTTCTGAGCGAAGGAAGGTCTGATGTATATATCGTATAAAGAACAGGGCCCAGCACCGTGCCTTGAGAGACTCCGGCAAGTATTAATCGCGTTGTAGACTTTGAGCCACGAACGGTCCGGAATTGCATCCTGGAGTATATCAATACTCAAAAGCCGTTTCAGAATAATTCGCTTAAAAATCTTGGACAAGGTCGGCAATAGACTTATCGGTCGGAAAAAGTCAGCACAGCGGATAAAATAATAGAGCTAACATGGCATTGAAGATGCGCGTTAAGAACGATATTGCTACCACTTTCCCATCCACACTGTCATGCCCATAGGCATTGTTGGGCTTTAGCCTCTTCATTTGATCCCTAATTTCTTCAGAATTTATGGCTAGAATTTCAACAGCAGACCAGGCGAAATGTCATGAATAATGACTCTGTTGTTGATTTTTCATCTTCTGTGACTAAGTCGAAAGGCTTGAACCTTCTTCCAATGAGTCAGCAAATTTGTTAACTAGTTCATCATCCTTATTCGCCCCAGTACGATCTGATCAAAGTAGCTTCTGAAGAGGCTGCCGCTTAAGCCCACGAGTATATTTCCATAGTGCAAAACCTCGATCCGTATCAGGATCTATGGCACTAAGTTTACGGAGAAAAAAGTCTGACCTAGCATCGGAAACGCTTTTCTCAATAGCCCTTTAAAAACTGCTAAATCTTGTGAATCGCATCCGTCATCGTGGTGATCGATTTTGCCTACCCAAAGCCTATATTCCAGGATTTATAAAGGCGTCAATTAGCTGAGGAACAATAGTAGAACACGCGGCAGAGGCGGACTGAAAAAAAATTGTTTCCGGACAATTACCAAAAATGTTTTGGTTAAATTGCAATTTTCATTTTTTTTGTGTACATATATGCTTTATTTATTGGATTATTATATTACTATTATATTTATTGTATTTTTTTAAAATTATTTTCTTTATTGACACATTTCATAATTACTATTCGGCTTCTCCATATGAATTGCAGTCGTCACAGACAGGTCCTCAAACCCTTAGGATACCCAAAAAAATGTTTTCTGAGAGAAAAAATATAATTTATGGACTTAAAGACCAAATTAAAAAAAAAATATATATTCTGCAAAAGCGTATTGCTATCTGTGGGTCGTGAGTTAAAGTCCTTTGCAGTATCTTAAAATATTATTCTACTATTCCGAAAAGGGCTATCAGCACAAAAAAAAAAGAGAGAACGCAATAGTCGGGTGCCCCGACTATCAGATACCCGTTACTCAGGTAAATAACTTTTTAACGAATGGTCCGATTTGAAAAATTTCTTCTACATTTCGATAGGTATTGATAAACACAATAAAACTGCATTTTTACTTTTCCGAAATATTTAAATTTTTAAAATCGTATATGAGCGATTGTGGGCGTTAAAGGGGGCGTGGCACCTTTTTGAAACAAACTTGCGCTGCGTAGGAACTCCTAGAATCTGCATGCAAAATGCCAATCTTCTAGCTTTTATAGTTTCCGAGATCTCAGCGTTCATACGGACGGACAGACAGACGGACAGACGGACAGACGGACATGGCTATATCGACTCGGCTAGTGACCCTGATCAAGAATATATATACTTTATAGGGTCGGAAACGCTTCCTTCTAGCTGTTACATACTTTTGCACGAATACAATATACCCTTTTACTCTACGAGTAACGGGTATAAACATAAGAATAAGAAAACAAGAAAGGAATCAAACTTCGGCAAGCCGAAGTTTATATACCCTTGCAACTATTACAGAACTACTACATTTCGATTTCTATGCCTATATTACTAAAAACAATGAAGCTATGTCGATGTTGCGCTGCTTTTTGCCATCGATTCTATAGCTATATGATATTGTTGACCGAATTTGACAAAACTAAAAGCGTAATTCTAATATAGTAAATAATTACTATTTCAAAAATAAATAGAAAAACTGGCTGTTTTAATTTATTTTTTTATTTTTATCTTTTTTAATTTGTCTATGGGAGCCAAGTGATATAAATGTCCGATTTTAATTTAATCAAAACCGTAATTCCATAAAAATTGAAATTAACAAAGTTATACTTTTTTAGATTTATTTTTTCCGATTGATCCTATGGAAGCTATATGATATAGTCGCCCGATCCGGATCGTTCCGCTTTATTTACAACCTACAATAGAAAGACAACTTTTGGGAACGTTTTAAGCAGATAGCTTTAAAACTTAGGGACTAGTTTGCGTAGAAACGGACTGACGGACGGACGGACGGACGGACAGACGGACGGACGATCAGACGGACGGACGGACGAACGGTCATGGCTAGATCGATTCTCCTGGTGATGCTGATCAAGAATATATATACTTTATAGGGTGGGAAATGTCTCCTTCACTGCGTTGCAAACTTTTGACTGAAATTATAATACCCCTCTGCAAGGGTATAAAAAACTAAATGTGTATACCATTGCAGAAATGGTTTAATAACTATTTTAATATATTTCAGAACATGAAATCTGTGTAAATAATAAAGTACCAATTTTTCTATGTCGTTTTCACATATGTTTTATTTATGTTTGTGGGAACTGATGAAATTAGTGTATTGATTAATACATTTTCATCGAGTTCGCTTCTTTTTTGATAGGGTTATTACGTAGTAAAGCTGTCCAAGATGTTTTATAAATACATTTGGACAATAAGCTAGTTTTACAGAGGTCAGGCACTTAAAGTGGTAATTGCGGACTCTAATACAAAATTATTTTGTTTGGTACTTAACTAAAAGTATTTGAAATACTTTTTTTACATAGTCTCCACAATCACATTTAAGGTATAAATAAATTGAAAACCTTTTTTATTAGATCTAATTTTAGATGAAGCAAACGATAATAATCTGAACTCTAATCTTATTAAGAGGGAGAATGTTGGAGCTGCCTATGAGTGCAATACATATCAAATGAACTCTGAATCTTCAATGTCTGCCGCCCAGAGTTTGGTTCAATCTGGAGCAATTGTGGCTAATCCGATTCCCCTTGGTTATAGTAGTACGTATGCATATACGAATATAATTAAAAAACTAACAAACTCTTCATTTAGTTGACTTCATAGATCAGAGGAGTATGCATTTATCACAAAGCCCGTTGCTACGTACAGAAGCCACAAATGGTGATGCCCATGATGTCAATAAGATCGATCAAAACAGCTCTCCGCCAATCACAAGTACTTCATCAGACAATGGAACTAGTAGTTTTTCTTTAATCGTAAGAGCAACAGATAGCTCTAGCGGAGATACAAAAACTCCCACAGATTCAACCATTTCTCTGCACCGATATACGTCTCTTAATAATAGGCCACTACCCCAAGGTATAGTCAAGGCATGAACACGTTGATTAAATCCAATTTTAAACATTACTTAATTTCAGCTATTTCACAACATAATTGTTCTTCATTACATACAACTTCCACCAGTCCGATTAGTACCTTGTATTACCCTCAGCATAATAATCCGCGAACATCTCAGTCAACTTCGGTTGAAGAGCCAAACCGGGTTGGTTCCGATAAATATTTAACGGAGCCTCAAGATATCTCGGATTTCGTCACATATGTTTGTCAAGATTCTAGCCACACGACAACAATAACTGGACCAGTGGATAACCATCCATTTCAACACTCTCATACACTCCCACATTCTCACGTCTCACAAGGTCATTCGCCACATTTTCAAATCCATCAACAACTGCGAACTGCAAAATTAACGACTTCGCCGTCAACTCATTATCATAGTACAATGCTTCCGCCAATGCTGCCTCCAATGGCTCGACCTGTAGCTATAATTCGCAGCAGCAGTGATTTAACACTAGTCCAATCACCCCCTCCTTCTTTGACGTTGACAAACCAATCTCCAAACTTGAACAGCAACAACTGTATTTCCAAAAATAGCTTGGAAACCGATAATATTAGACTTACAAATACCCTAGTCAATAGCCATAGTCCCGATAATACAGAAATTGTTACACAACACGAAATAACGGGAACTGCATCTCCTCAACCGCAACCTCACACGCCGGCATCAACAAGTCCCCAATCTTATCTTGATCCTGGTCGTTGTAAACTTTTATCAGCTGGATCGAACATAAGCAGAATTACTACGCAAATATATCCCCCATCAAATAACAGAGAATATTTTAATCACTTTCATTCGCAACCTTCCTCGGTAAGTATGATAAATTATTATTATTTAACTTAATAATTGTACTTACAAAAAATGCTGATCAAGAATATATATATTTTATAGAATCGGAAATGTCTCCTTCACTGCGTTGCAAACTTTCGACTGAAATTATAATACCATCTGCAAGGGTATAAATAGAGCTTAGAAATGCGCTAAACGCATTGTCAATCATTCAGCTTTATCAAACTTGGGTCCGCCATTAAATATATGCGTCGCAATATATGCGGCTGCTATATAAAAAAAGGGGTCCACGTTTGACATTAATCGAAACAAGTATTTAAAAAATCGAACAACAATAAAAATCAAGTACTGGCCATTTTATACGCAAAATTAAATTTGATGAACCAGAGCTAGTTTATCTTACATTCTCAACTCCCAAAATGCATACATATGCATACTCTCGCAGAGGATAGTACAAATTTGGTTGGGAATTTGCAACGCAGAGAAGGGCCTTAGACCCATTTCCTATCCTCACTTTAATTTGCATCCCGTGTATCAGGGCTTTATATCTGAGACGATAAAATGACAACATTAGACTGCCGATACTCTACAGCCAATTAAATTGCGCATGGGAACACGACCTATAAAGTAAATGTATTCTCGTGGCACGTCAGTCCGTCCGTATCTTTTTATGTACATTTATTTATATTTAGATTGGTCCATTGTGATCAAGATACTGGCGTTGCCACTAGACAATATTCTATAACTCCTAAGAATACGTTATATCATCCTAATCGTATTTTGCATATTTAAATAAACCATGTTTAAGCGAACAACATTTACGCAACAGTTATTCTACTAACCTCAGTCACAACAATTGTAATTCTTTAATTTAATTATTTTTATATATCCTATCGTTATAAGCTTAATTAACTTATACACACATTGTGGCGTAAGTCGCAGTACATCTGGTATAATAAGTATTTAGATAGGCAATACAAAATTCTTTAAATAGAAGAATGTTTTTGATATACCACTTATGTTTGGATGGTCAGTAAAAATGAAACATCTACATTTGCTGAGCTCCAATTATAAACTGATTGATTTGCTTGGCTGAGCGGGAGCCTTATGAAAAGACCCTCGCATAGTGATCCTGTGTGCAGGGTTGGAAAAATCTTATCTCATTATATTATATTTTCAGTAAGTGGGGAATTGACAGATAGACGAATGCAACCTTGCAGGGTTTTTAATTGCAGGTATTAATTTATGGCCCTAAATTATGGACATCTTTTTATTAGGTTCATAATTTGTATATCGATTTAGTCAGCTACTTTTCTAGCTTTTCGATAAAGTAGATTTGTTTAACCGTTCTTATACACACAATTAAAATACATCAAATAAATTGACTTTTCGAGAATTTCAAGGCCAACTTTGGCATTTTTGAACATTTTTTTTTAATGCAAAAACGAATAATGTTATTAATACTGTGCTTTGTCAAACTCAATTTACGCTTTTCAGTGCTCACAGGTACTTTACAAGAAAAAGGGCAATTACAATATTGGGCAGTGTTTCAGACTATGAGTCAGGAATGAGTCTCCCAATAGCGGGTCGAACAAATATCCAATTGTCAGATGGGTGTAACCATGTTCTTCTGTTCTGGATAGTGACAGAGCAAGCCTGTTTGTATGTGTTCTTGTTCTGAATTAGTGATAAATATACAGGCAGAATTAATTTTGAAATCTCGAAATATAGTGAAGTTTCGTTTGATGTCTTAAAATTTTGGCTTGGCATGACCTTAGTTTTTTGGAGGTGTTACAGGCAGTGCCGCAAAAGTTGATTCCCAAGAAAGGGTAGGCGTCAAAATAGCCTTAAGAAGCATTGATTTCACCGTGAGCGATAGTCCACTGACCTGAAGAAGGACAAGATACCTAACCGTGGCCGGGATCGGCCGACTATATCCTATAGCTGCCATATAACTGATTGATCGGAAATGCCATAACTTTGGTGTTTGTAAAGTTAGGAAGTTGGGATTTTCTATGGGTTTTATATTTGGCCAATCAATCCGACCTACCAAATTTCATAAGGATCGGCCGACTATATCCTATAGCTGCCATATAACTGAACGATTGGAAATGCCATAACTTTGGTGTTTGTTAAGTTAGGAAGTTGGGCTTTTCGAATGGTTTTATTTTTGGCCAATCAAACCGACCTACCAAACTTCATAAGGATCGGCCGACTATATCCTATAGCATAAATATAACTGAACGATTTTGAATGCGTTGTTGAGAAGTAGGGCTGCCAGGGGAGACTTAATCGAGTTTGTTACTCAAATTCATAATGGCTTTATGCAGTTGCCTTCCTTTGTGGGTTACGAGTCGTGATCCCTAGTGCGTGTGCTTGGCGTTGTAGTCTCCTCCTGCTATAAAGCGATCTCCGAGTGAATTGTAAACGTTCTTCAGTAATTGTAAGTTGCGGTGTTCCATAGACAGCGACTTTAGTAATACTGCCATAGCCTGATTGTAATTTGGTGGATGTAGCTTGCAATAATTTGTAGCAAATCCCTGGTGAAAGTGGAGTTTAATGCAAGCTCTTCTTCATTCTTTATGGGTTTGGTAAGTCTCCGGGTGGCTACGTGAAAAACTAGCTTAGAATGCGGCGATCGTTTTTCCCGAACAAGTATTTCGATGTGCATATTAGTTTTGTATTGGTTGGTTGCTGCTGGTTGATAAGTCCGACCGCGATTTGACGCTTACTAAATTTCTTGGGAGGTTTTTTGTTATTTGTTAATAAAGTTTGCGGTTGAATGGTGTAGAAGATATTGGAAGTTAGGCATTTCACTTCTATTTTTGACGATGTGGCTTTTTTGTATGAATCCGAATCGTCCTGAAAGTAATTATGATTATTTCCTACGATTGGTTTATATTTGTCACTTACCCTGGCTTGATTCTCCCACATAATTCTTGTTTTTGTGTTGTGTTACCTATTGTGCTGTGATTTTTTACAAAGGTGCTTTTGAGTGTATAACTTACTAACTTTGGCCATTGTGGAAGAATTTACGTTTTGGTGTCCAAAACGTTATTCACACTACTTTTGGGAACCTGTTGTCGCCCAAATTGATTCAAAATATGCTTGAAATAGGAAGACTCCTTTAATGAAGCATCGTTGACTTCTTTCCATATCATCATATATTTCAGGCTATTGCCTTAGCTGGCGCTTGGTATATCTGATATTTTGAACTTGTACTCACATTTTTTCGCTTCAGTAGGCCGTTCTAGGTGCTGCTGATTGCCGTCTTAGTGACCTTTTTCTCTTATCTTCTTCTTTAAGATACCTAAAAGTCCTTTTCTCTTGCAGCTGGGAAGAGGAAAAGATGCTAGTTTTCGGTATTAGATGGGGAGAAACCTTCGGACAGGTGAAAGCACACCTTTATGATGTTGTTGCATACATGTTGCATGTTGCGATTCCCCGGGGTCTGTAGCCACCTGTATAAGATTATACGTTATCACTGTGATGATATTTATAGCTGTAGCATTAAAATTAATAATAGTCCGACAAAAATAGCGATACACCAATCGGAAGGTTTATTTTAGAGGTGGGTATACAAACCCTTAAAAAAAGCAATAATTTCATGCAAGAGAGCGAAAGTACAAATTTTTGTAAATAAGTTATTGGAACCTTTGGGGATAAATGTTATTTTAGCCCTTTTGTATTTTTATACCCGTTACTCGTAGAGTAAAAGGGTATATTGTATTCGTGCAAAAGTATGTAACAGCTAGAAGGAAGCGTTTCCGACCCTATAAAGTATATATATTCTCGATCAGGATCACTAGCCGAGTCGATCTAGCCATGTCCGTCTGTCCGTCTGTCCGTCTGTCTGTCTGTCCGTCTGTCCGTCTGTCTGTCCGTCTGTCTGTCTGTCCGTATGAACGCTGAGATCTCGGAAACTATAAAAGCTAGAAGATTGGCATTTTGCATGTAGATTTTAGAAGTTCCTACGCAGCGCAAGTTTGTTTCAAAATGGTGCCACGCCCCCTTTAACGCCCACAATCGCATATATACGATTTTAAAAATTTACATATTTCGGAAAAGTAAAAATGCAGTTTTGTTGTGTTTATCAATACCTATCGAAATGTAGAAGAAATTTTTCAAATCGGACCATTCGTTAAAAAGTTATGCGTGATCAAAGTTTCTATCTCCATCTCCCTCGCACCTGAGTAACGGGTATCTGATAGTCGGGGCACCCGACTATAGCGTTCTCTCTTGTTACACCTCAACCGACACAATACTTCTTTCAGAAGTTATTAAAAAACCAGATTTCGAGTTTATATGGAATCATTTAATTGCTAGTTTGGCGAGGAATGTAACGTCCATAGGTTTGTGTGTCGTTAAAAGGGTATTTTAGAATGGTATCCTTCTACCAAATCATAATTTGTGTTTAAAAAATATTTACAAAATATTGAAAGGTAAATACAATGTATGAAAGAAACTTGAATACTTTATTAAAGCAGGACGAGAGAGCACCTTTTTTTCATATGTTGTCAAAAAACTTGATTATGTATTATTCGACGACTTCGATTTATTGGAGTCCATGTCTGGTTGTTAAAGACTATCCTAGGGACATGCGAATGCTAAGGATGCGGTCGAATTCGAGACGACTGTCCAGAGAAGCGGTTCTGCTCTTGCGTGTAGCAGGTCCAATCGCCGACTATTCGGCTGGAAAATTATTAATGTAAAAATGGATTGTTGCTTATCAGTGATTGATGTTCGACGAAGTTTGGAAGAGATATTGGAGCGTATTTATATTAATGGACTATTTTGTTTTCAATTTTTAGCTTTTGGGATATGCCGGCTCCATTTCCACAATGTCTGGTGTTATAAGTCCAACGGATTTGAGTCTTTATTCAGCTCCAATGGCTGTATCACGTTCAAGTGGCAGGACTAGATGGAACGAAGGGGAGCATAATATAATTCCACATTCTGTATCTAGTACAAACATAGAAAACACCCAAGTAATTTTAATGGATGATTGTAAGTTTTTAATTATGTTTGGCGTGACTAATTTTTAATTTAATTTAGAACTCATTTCAGCGTCTGGACGTTATATAGATGACTACTCCAACCGTGACTATGTATCATGATCTAAGATCCATGATATAAAAGTGATTAAACTCTTCGGCTTGGGCATGCCAAAACAATAATAAAATAAGAGTACCTTAAATACATAGAATAAAACCAAAAGCAATTTAATTTAAATGAAACAATCGATAATAACACTACGCTTTATATTTAAATATAGTAAGGCGGAATTGAAAGAAGGTAATTGGTCAAACGTCTATATAATTACACCGGTATAACAATAATGCCTGTAAGCCAGGAGAAAGAAATTATTTTAAAAAAACTGCAATCGGGGTAGTTGTTTTAAAAAGCTCAATAAACGTACCGGATCTCATTTCGTTTTCTTCTTTTAAAAACATGAAAACATTAATAATGAAAGTATAGACCTGCACGAGTACACTCAAAGTGTGTTTTAAATTACTTAAAAAAAGGTTGACAGCTCCAAAAAAAAAATAGATAGCTCGTCTTCTTAATTTTTTTATACAAAATTGATTGAATCATCGGAACTGTGAATACCAAAATAATTTGATGACGCGGCCCAAATTTGACATCAGAGAAAGTACTTATTGAAACTAGCTACAACCCATTTAGATTCTCCGGGCTTTTTATTTATCGTGGCTATTGCGTAAGCCATTTTAAAATTAGTTTTAAGGCCTTTGGCATTATTAAATAAAATGTAGCTCTCAACAAATCCGACAAAACAGTATTCTGCCTGCACCACACTAGGTAATCTTTTTCAAAATTAAGCCAGTTCTTACTGTAGTTTTCTAATCGCTATAATAAGACTTAGCTAGTTTTGATGAATACTTTTGAAATTCCAATTTAAAATTTAGTTTGTTGTTGGGCAGTGGAATTAAAAAATTAGTTTCCGTTAGATTGGAGGTCGACATCATAGTTATTTTTGTTCACATTATAAAAATCTTCTGCAGAGTATCAGAAAGAATATCTAAAAAAGATTGAGGATTTTTGTTTTTGACTTAGAGAGAGTGTTATTTAAGTTTTGCAGAACTCTATTAACCAGTATAGCGTCTTCTGGGCAATTTACAATTTCGATGCTAGCCATACTGAACAATAACTAAATCTTACTTAATATACATATGATAATTTAAATACATTTATAAGATCCTTACCAAAAATAGTTCTGTCATGATATTAAAAAGAGTTTATTAAAGCTTTTAATTTTAAAAATTATAAAGCAAATTCTTATACGATAAAGAATAGTATCTTTAGAATTTATTTTGATGGTGAATTTAAATTCAAATGTCATAAATTTAAGAAATATAATGAATAAAATGTTATGACAATAGTAGCAGTACTAACGGAAGTATCGCCACAATAAAGTGTATATATGACTTATAGAGGAAAGTTCTAAAATAGATTATGTCCTATATGCTCAAAGATTATAATCATTGCTTTTTTAAAATGTTGAGTGAACTTTAAAAGGAGTTCCAATATAATACGGTCAATATTTATATTTTTCTTAAGAGCTTTAATATTGTAAATTAAAGACTCTTTCTGTTTTTATTTATTTAAGTGTAAGAAAATAATTATAATAAGTGCCTGAAATAATGTCTATCATATTGTTAAAGTGAGTTTGATTTTAATATTTTGTAGTCGTAAGTTCTGACGTGAATAATATTAAAATAACACTTGTATTTAAAATTAATGTTTTTAAAAAAAATAATTTTTCTTAGTTACTTATGATGTCGAGGGCTCACATAGTGATATAATAGGAATTCACTCAACTTGGTCACATTGAGTGGGTATCTATTTTCACAAAATTATTGTCTCTAAGAGTTTCTTTACAGTTTAAATTTAGTTTTAACGTTTGTAAATTTTGAAATTTATAAAATGTTAGTACAATAACAGAAGTTGATGGCAAAGGGCATGTGAAAAACCAAACAATATTCAAACTAATTATAAGAATTGGCTGTGAATATAATCTTACGCTAACGCTGTTTGTAATTTATATTTAAATGAAAGTGCTTATTATGAAACAAAATATATTGTATTGCAATATTTATATATACATATAAAAAGTATAGACTGCAACAGAAAGGAGACTTGGTAATAATTTAAGAAAATATTTTATTAAAGAAGACAATTAAATATTAGAATATTACATTCGGAAAAATGATCTGCCTGCCTACTCTGTAACGGGGTTTTACTCAAGAAAAAATGGAATTGCATATGGGATGGGAGTACATTTAAGTGGCACAAGGTATAGCAGAATTTTAAAGGTCCTTGCATGAAGTCAGGCAAATCTTGAATCTGCTGAGCGATACACCTTGCCGTATCACTCATTTGAAACAGCAAGATGACCATGTCAGCTTATGATTTGGCAAACAGCCTTATGATTTGGCTTACTGTCTCAATAGTAACCAATAATTCGATTCAAAATTATTTTCATTTTTAACATGAAACCTGCTGTTCCTCAGTTAATTATTTCGCATTTCTGCTTTGGGTTTTCCTCTGCGCTTTTACAATAATTCTCTCGACTTGCAACTTATTGTCGATCAGTCCCTCTCTTAAGTGAAGCTATGAATTCGTTTTTGCCTTTGAATCAAAAATCTCTTTTTGACTCAATTGACTTCGTTTCGATGTATTCTCGAATTCACGAATTCCTCTGTCATTCTTACCATTCGGCAACGAATGACGGAAAGGAAGAAACAGAAGAACTGTTCTTTCAAGTCACACATACATCCATGCGCACCAAATACTCCAATGCCAATTTCGAGACCATACACAGTTGGTTCACTAGCGGTATAGAATAGACTGCACGCATTCCTAATGCGTCGTTGTCAGCGTTGCCACATTCGCTTCCGCTGCTGAAGGATTCGCTATTTGCAGTGGGTTGCCACATAGACAAAAAGTTTAAATTCTTTGTTTAAGCCTAGTATCCAGATCGACAAACGATTACGCTAGCGTAAAAACTTTAATCTTTCCAGTGTGACCAAAAGTTTGAGAGGTTATCAGATTTAAGCGTGCTACGGTCGTACTGTCAATCAGCTGGATTTGTTGACAAGCAGTTAAAATTCAAATATCGTATTTGCGGGAAAGAGCCTTTAAAAGATATTATCAAATACCTTGGCAAGACAAGTCTGCCGGTGTTCAAAGAAATTAACAATACAATTTAAATTTAACAGTTGTTTTTTTTTTTAATTTACTGATAATTATTTGCTAATTTAAAGTTCATAGCTGCACTTTTATTGTGTTTTATCGTACATTCTGGACCTAAAAAACATTTTGCTCTGACAAGAGGCACCCCAGATAGTATTAATGTTATTTTTTCCTCACATGTAAACACCTGCAATCGACTTTTGTGAGTTTTTTGAGTTTTTCCCTCCATTTCTTATAATGTTCAGTGAGAAGCGCACGCCAAAAGATTAAATTTTTTTAATCTTTTCGCTAGGGTTCACGTTTCCCCAGACTGGCAACGCTATGGAATTTTCTGGTATTTTTTCCGTCGATCAGGAGACCGGCTTTAAGCCTAGTATCCTGATCGACGTGCGCTTCTCACTGAACATTATAAGAAATGGAAGGAAAAACTCACAAAAGTCGATTGCAGGTGTTTACATGTGAGGACAAAATAACATTAATACTATCTGGGGTGCCTCTTGTCAGAGCAAAATGTTTTTTAGGTCCAGAATGTACGATAAAACACAATAAAAGTGCAGCTATGAACTTTAAATTAGCAAATAATTATCAGTAAATTAAAAAAAAAACAACTGTTAAATTTAAATTGTATAGTTAATTTCTTTGTACACCGGCAGACTTGTCTTGCCAAGGTATTTGATAATATCTTTTAAAGGCTCTTTCCCGCAAATACGATATTTGAATTTTAACTGCTTATCAACAAACCCAGCTGATTGACAGTACGACCGTAGCACGCTTTAATCTGATAAACTCTCAAATTTTTGGTCACACTGGAAAGATTAAAGTTTTTACGCTAGCGTAATCGTTTGTCGATCTGGATACTAGGCTTTAAGGAGAAAATTAAAAAAAAACAATAGAGAACGCTATAGTCGTTACTCAGGTAAAGGGAGTGCGAGGGAGATGGAGATAGAAACTTTGATCACGCATAACTCTATAACGAATGGTCCGATTTGAAAAATTTCTTCTACATTTCGATAGGTATTGATAAACACAATAAAACTGCATTTTTACTTTTCCGAAATATTTAAATTTTTAAAATCGTATATGAGCGATTGTGGGCGTTAAAGGGGGCGTGGCACCTTTTTGAAACAAACTTGCGCTGCGTAGGAACTCCTAGAATCTGCATGCAAAATGCCAATCTTCTAGCTTTTATAGTTTCCGAGATCTCAGCGTTCATACGGACAGACAGACAGACAGACGGACAGACAGACGGACATGGCTATATCGACTCGGCTAGTGACCCTGATCAAGAATATATATACTTTATAGGGTCGGAAACGCTTCCTTCTAGCTGTTACATACTTTTGCACGAATACAATATACCCTTTTACTCTACGAGTAACGGGTATAATTATTTCTTAAGTCGAAATTTCCAACACAGTCCTATTCTTCCTGAGTAGTGTCTACTAGCTAACAGATTGTCGGCTATATTTATTACCGGGAACTCCGTGTATTTTTCGGTGTCACATTCTTCGTTATTTGTTTTTCGCTTGAGGACTCCATTCACTAATTTTCGACAGTGTTTTTAGGAGAGCAAAGCTAAGATTTGGGTGAGCCCTTTACAGAGGATGTTTTATAAAGGTTGTCGAAAGTTTTCCGATGTACCGCAGTTGTGAATTTTCAGCGTTTTTCTTCAGGGCTCGATTTAGTGTGCGAGTTGCTTCCTTAAGACGTTGTTTTGAAGATGGCGATCTGTTGGTTTGCCAAGCACGTCGCAGACCATTCTTTCCCAGTACAAGCTGTTCCAATTGTAGATTAGTTTTTAAATGGTTGGTTTGCACGTCCTTCAATTGTGGTGTTGAAATAGAGGGTGCTGCCGCGAGAACATCTTCAAGAGCATCGGTGGAGCAGTCGATGTCCGCTTCGATGTTAAGCTGAGGGGTTAGTTTGCAGTGGGAACTTACATACTTTTAATATATTAACCAGTTTGTTCTGTGCGATGTCAGTCTCTGGGGGTGTTCTGTAGTTTCTGGGCTTAAAGAAGAGTTATTAGCACTGGCTAATGGTCAGATGAAAAGTCCAAAAGCGCTTTGGCGCTTATAATGTTACGTGGAACGTTTTTTGTCACAGCAAAATTGATTAAGTCTGGGTCTTTTCTGGGGTTTGCTGGCCAGTATGTGGGGCTCCCAGTGGAAACAGTCAAATTTGTTGCTCAGTTTTATAATTGCATTATATATTTGCCTTCCTTTGGGAGTCACGAGTCGTGGTTCCCAATGCGTATGTTTGGCATTATAGTCTCCTGCTGCTATGAAGCGATCTCCAAGTCCTTTAGAAATCGTAAAGCGAGTCGGGCAGTAGACATGGAAAGGTGACCGTTAGTTGACTGGACTTTGATAGACGTGGCCTGCAAGTAATTAGTTGCAAACGATTTAGCGTCGCTAAATAGCTTGTGAACAGTTGTGTTTACTTTTGTGCTCTGAGTTTTTGTATTTTTTCAGTTATTTTGTGCGAGTGTTTTGTGTTCATTTATTTACAAAGCTTAACCTAATATCTGTGTTAGAAATTTTAAATAGATCTCCCATAGTTATTTTAACAATTCTATTAGATTTGTTTAATCTCGTAGCTTTGTTAGTGTAATTTACGCTCTCTATACTTGCTAGAACTCTACCGCTCTATTTTATAACTGTAATTTACTCTCTATGAACTTCTGGTGGACTTTTTCGTTTATTTCTCTAACTCTCTGTCTCTCTCTCTCTCTTGCATGCTTTATATTGCATTTGTTTATGCTTAAAGTTGTTGTGTGGAATAAGCCTCGCTCAGTCGATTTAAGATTTATTCTCTCGTGCTCTCTTTATTCGATTCAATTCGTGATTTCGCGCTCTTATCTTACTTTTTTCGTGTTTTGTCTCCTTGTGGTTTTTATACCCTTGCAGAGGGTATTATAATTTTGGTCAAAAGTGTGCAACGCAGTGAAGGAGACATCTCCGACCCTGTAAAGTATATATATTCTTGATCAGGATCACCTCCTGAGTTGATATAGCCATGTCCGTCTGTCCGTCTGTCCGTCCGTCCGTCTGTCCGTCTGTCTGTTTCTACGCGAACTAGTCTCTCAGTTTTAAAGCTATTGAATTGAAACTTTGCACACACCCTTCTTTTCTTTGCACGCAGTATATATGGCGGAACAGGATCGGCCGACTATATCCTATAGCTGCCATATAACTGATTGATCGGAAATGCCATAACTTTGTTGTTTGTAAAGTTAGGAAGCTAGGATTTACTATGGGTTTTATATTTGGCCAATCAATCCGACCTACCAAATTTCATAAGGATCGGCCGACCATTTCCTATAGCTGCCATATAACTGATTGATCGGAAATGCATTAACTTTGGTGTTTGTAAAGTTAGGAAGCTGGGATTTCCTATGGGTTTTATATTTAGCCAATCAATCCGACTCACCAAATTTCATAAGGATCGGTCGACTATATCCTATAGCTGCCATATAACTGATTGATCGGAATTAAAAGATCGGATTTTAAAGTTAGGAAGTTGGGATTTTTATGAGTACTAAGAATGCATCATATGAATAATTTTGGAGAATATAAATTACAGAGTATTCTGCAAGGGTATATCAACTTCGGCTCCGCCCGAAGTTAGCTTTCCTTTCTTGTTGGATTTGATTCCAGTGCCGGTTCCGCCTTGAGCTTTACCGTCTGGATGATCTGTACTGTTGAAGGTGTAGCCTCTTATTTGGAAGTTGTATTTGTCTGTGAGGTCCGTCTCTATCAGTAGCAAATGTCGATATGATTCTTATCCGAAAGATAACTTACGTTATTATGTTAATCTTTATACTAGTGAAAATTGAAATATTGGAAAATATTAGAAATGGATTGTGATCGCTTAATTGTGATATTATTGAGATAACATAATATATTTTTAGTAATGTGTTAATTTAGCGTTAAAGCCTAGTACTCTTTTCAGTGTGACCAAAATTTCGAGAGTTCATCAGAATTGAACGTGTTACGGTCGTACTGTCAATCAGCTGGCTTTGTTGACAAGTAGTTAATATTCAAATATCGTATTTGTGGGATATTATTAACTACATTGGCAAGACAAGTCTGCCGCTGTACAAAGAAATTAAAAAACAAAACAATTAAAATTTAACAGTTGTTTAATTTACTCATAATTATTAGCTAATTTAAAGATCATAGCTGCACTTTTATGATGTTTTTTCGTACATTTTTGACCTAAGAAACATTTTGCCCTCACAAGAGGCACCCCAGATAGTATTAATGTTATTTTGTCCTCACATGTAAACTCCTCCAATCGACTTTTGCGTGTTTTTTGATTTTTTCCCCAAATGTTCAGTGAGAAGCGCACGCCAAAAGATTAAATTTTTTATTCTTTTCGCTAGGGTTCACCCAAAGTTCATTTTCGCAGACTGGCAACGCTATGCAATTTTATGGTATGTTTTTCGATCTGAGGACCGAGGTGAAAAAAAACCCTTGACGAAAAGTGAACGCCAGATGGCAAACAGCTCTCGCTCTCTCTCATTACTGGCGGACAGTTTTCGTCGATCTGAGTACTAGGCTTAAGGTCATAAACAGGCTTCGCACTTTTGTTACACACAACTAACACAATAAATAAAATAAAGAAATGGAATAAGCCCAATATAAATTTTAATCATCAGTAATTATATTACCCAGCTTGAGCTTATGTATCCCCTAGCTGGACGGAAAATGTCGTACTAAGTATGTTAGTATGTATGTGTTTGGTGTCAGCAACCAACCCTGCAGTTCCGAAATTCATCACTACAAAAATTCATCGCCCTTTTATAAGCAGCAAACTGCGACGCAGGCAGAGCCAATGGCAAAGTCGGCAGAGCCGAATGCGACGCAGGCAGAGCCGAAACTCTCAGTCGCCGATCGTAGGAAACGCAGAAAACTTTCCATCTCTCTCTCTTACTCTGCCTCTCTACCCATAAGATGGTGGTGGGGGACAACCAATAAAAATCACAACGCCTGTTGCACACCCTTGAAATTAAAATAACATAATTTTTATTTTTGTAATTAATATTTAAGTCGATACTTATTAATTATATTATTTTATGGATTTGCGTTTTAAAATAACATACGTTATGATCGTATTGAAAGAAATGGATTCTTTTATTAGGTAAATTTAAATAATGTATGTAATTATTTTGAATAGTCGGACATGCTTTTATATACCGTGCTTTGACGCGAAGCGAAACATGTAAAGACAAATTAGGCAAAGGAAAGAACAATAGGATTAACGGTGCCCCTGTTCTCAACCGAAGTTGTTTTCCCGGTTTTTAAGTATTATTTATTATAATAATATTTTATAATAATTTGTATATTTTAGATATACTTGATCAGGAAGAGCCAGCACAAAAAAAAGGTGCTCCAAAAAAGGTGCCCAAGTTCACCGTAACCTCAAACATCCTCAACACCTCCGACACAACTGAAAACGTAAATTGAATTAAGATTAATACATTGAATTTTAATAATTGATAATAACCATTAAATGTAAGAAAATATTATAATTAAATAAATGGAAATATTAATAATGATGTGTTTATTTACTGATAAAAATGCGGTGAAAAAGCGATGAAAAAGCTATGAATTGCTGATGAAAATGTGATGAAAGTGTGATAAATTGTTGATTAAAAAAGTGATGAATTACTGATTAAAATGTAATGAATTTTTCACTGATTAACTCCTAGGACATGTAAATGTAATTTGTATGAAAATTCATCGACTAATCATCAGCATGTTGATGATTCATCGATTAAAAGGTGATGAACGGAACTGCAGAGAACTATTGCGACAGAGCTACATCCTGCTGGTTGCTGACGGTGTATTCTCTTGTTGGAGTGTGCGGCCACTGACCGATCGTTGGCTGCCGACCAGGGTATTTCGAGGTGGTTTGGTTTGGGGACCCACCGGATAGTGCAGGATAAAGCACTTCTTGGTGCAAATACAAAACACTGAAAAATCTCTACATTTATAAATAGGTAGCTGTGTTTTTAGGCGTCGAATGTTTAATCATTTTTCGTCATAAATTTGATATACGAAATTTTGTATGATGAAAATCGCAACTGTTAGGATTTTATTTTTAACTTGATAGGTTTTTATACCCTTGCAGAGGGTATTATAATTTTGGTCAGAAGTATAGCCATGTCCGTATGTCCGTCCGTCCGTCTGTCCGTCAGTTTTAATACCGTTTGCGAGCTCAGCTTAAAAGCTAGCGATCTGAAACTTTCACAGTTGTCCTAAATCATGTGTAAGCAGATCAAGTTTGAAAACCGCCCCGATCGGATGTCTATATCCTATAGCTCTCATAGGAACAATCGGATATAACTTGCAAGAATGGACGATATTTCGCGCATTGTAAAAGCTATTAACATAAATCTTTCCAAATCTTATTTTAGTATGCATACCTTGATCAGGGTAAAACGGCTTGGCGATCGGACGTCTATATCCTATAGCTCCTATAGGAACAATATGGTGAAATCGGTTAAAATTTAATGATTTTTAGAATATTTCGCACAGTATATAAGCAATTGACATGAATCTTTCCAAATAGTATTTTTTTATGCTTACCTTGATTAGGGTATGATCGGACGTCTATATAGCTCCCATAGGAACAATAGGATAAGATCGGTTAAAATTTAATGATTTTTAGCATATTTCGCGCAGTATATGAGCTATTGACAAGAATCTTTTCAAATCGTATTTTTTTTGCATACCTTGATTAGGGTAAAAGCGCGTGACGATCGGACGTCTATATCTTATAGCTCCCATAGGAACAATATACCTTATTCCTTTCTCTACTTTTTCATTTTTAGCAATTTCCGCAAGTCTGCCAGGGTATTAAAACTTCGGCTTGCCGAAGTTAGCTTCCGTCCTCGTTTTGCTTAATATCAGAAGTTTTTGTTTGAGCATCAATCATTTATTAGTATTAAGCTCAAAAAATTTGACTACTATGTCGTTTTGATGTCATAAATCGAATATAATACAATTTAACACAGAATATTTTTGTTGATTTCCAAATAAAACGGTTGTATTTATTGGTTCACCAAAAATTAACTTACTTGATTTCTGAAGCAATAAGCCAAAACATACTGTAACGATTCAGAGTTTAATAACAGAGAAGAATATTTGTTTTCAAGAAATTGTCTTCCTTTTTCTCTTAATGAATTCAACGAATTTTATTTAAATGTAAAGTTATTCTATAAAGTATTCCGTTGTCACACACATTATTATACCCGTAATTCGTAGAGTAAAAGAGTATATTGTATTCGTTGGAAGGTATGTAACAGGTAGAAGGAAGCGTTTCCGGCCCTATAAAGTATATTTATATTCTTGATTAGGATGAATAGCCGAACCGATTAAGCCATGGCCGTCTGTCCGTCCGTATGAACGTCGAGATCTCGGAAACTATAAAAGACGGAGGTTTGAACCTTAGCATAAAGATTAGTGAGACAGACGAACGGGACAAGATCATCGCAGATTATAATACTATATTATTGAAGAGGGAAGAAGCTTACCAACAACGAACACATGTTCCAAAAAGGTGCCTGGTCCTTAAAATACTTTTAACTGAGCTTTAGTTCAATTGGACTGAAGCAGTAATAAATGAGCTATTTCCGGATGGTTAAAAGCTGACCAGAAAAAAGCCTTTAGAAAAAGATGATGTAGAATCCGTGTTTTCTATATTTTTTTGATTCGGTTTGTCGAGGTTAATACAGGCGTCAGATTGGTTGATTGGTTCATTTAAAAATCTTTGCATTATTAGGCGTAGGTAGTTTACAAACACGAAATTTTTTCAGATTAAGTTTTCAATCAAGTTGACATCTAAGTTGTCCAGAGCTGGTATTCTTAATGTGAAACTGATAAACGAAAATACTAAAACACGATAAACAAGTTCTTAAAAAATAACAGAAGGTCGGATTATTATTATTTTTATTTTTTGGCGATTCTGGTTTAGTTAACACTTTTATAAAATATATAAAAATTATAATTTATGGTCCTTGGTTTATTCGTCTTGAGCTAGATATTAAGTGCTGCCGTTTGTAAGTAGTTTTTTTCCGAATTCCTGCTTGGTTGTTGTCATTTAGATTGTTCGATGTAGCTGCTATAGGTTTTTTTTCAAGTTCAACCACGTTTCTATCTAGTGTAGCAACCTCAGCGGCTAAAGTGGTGGCTGGTAGCATGGGTCCAGAAAGTCTTTGACACGTCGTTTTATTTTCTATTTTTTATAAATAAATAATATTACATTTAATATATAGTATTAGTGATAAATTTATATATTTTTACCTATATTTTCTAAAGATTCTTTAAGAGTTTTTTCGGGCACAGATATTTTAAAACTGGCTGTTAAAACATCCATGTTTTTTTTTTGGCTTCTTTTGGTAGTGTAGGTATTAATTTGAGAACATTTGTTGGGACCTTTGGTCTCTTCTTGCCGTTTTTCCAAGTCAATGTTATTCAAATTATCGATATGGTCACACCTAAAATAATATTAAGTTATAATAATAATTTCAAAAATGTCGACAAAAATAATTTTTAAATAACCCATATAGTTTTGATGTATTTTGGGAACTTAAGTTTAAATAGAGGTCCACTTAAGGTGTCAAAACATTTGCGCCACGTTAACTGATTCACGTTTTCTCC
Source organism: Drosophila prolongata (assembly GCA_036346975.1). Classification (NCBI taxonomy): domain Eukaryota; kingdom Metazoa; phylum Arthropoda; class Insecta; order Diptera; family Drosophilidae; genus Drosophila; species Drosophila prolongata. The sequence goes on along the minus strand of JAYMZC010000261.1, from coordinate 1,154,573 downwards.
ATCTAAACTTATTTCAAAGTTTCATAGTACACTGTAAATATAATTTTTTCAAAATTATGGAAGCCTGATAATGAATTTGTATACCCCTTTTTGCAATTTTGGTCTGACGTTTCAAACGCATTAAAGAAGAAAGACAATGTGAACATTATTCCTGATATAGTATGTCCGTCAGTTAAACAGCTATCGATTTCAAATTTGTAGTGTATTGTTTTTATTCTTTCCTAATATATATACTGACAGTGGATGCTGATCAAGAACAACATTTTTCTCCTATGTATATAAACATTATAATTTTCAATTTGACTGCAAGGGAAGCTTAATTACCGGCGCCCATATGTACTGGGCATAAGCCCAAAAGCGGTGGTTCTCATCTGTATGTCGACTACTAGAGTGTAGAGCCGTAGGCGGGTTTATTTCCAACAGGTTTGCTAGCAACAGTACCCCTCAGGTGCCGGAATCATCCTTCTACTAAATTGATCAACAAAGCAACTACTTTAATTTGTAAAGGGTATGGGTGCCAGCCGGCAGAAGAAAACTCAAACGTTGCGTTGTATGCATTGATGGCATGGCTTGTAAGTATCCTTTTTCTTTAACATTACCTGTGAAAATTTGAAAGTGAGAAGGGTAATTGTGATTTACCAAGCACACTTTAATTAAAACACTTGGAATCATCAAAAAAAGGAGTATGAGGTAGTGCAATGTACAAATGCATGTCAGAGGATGTGAAAAAGTGTAGAAAAAGTGAAGAAAAATTATACTGGGAGACGGGTCTCATATCAAAAGAGATGGTCCAAAGAAGGACGGTAGAGACAAATGAAACGAAATCGTTTTGCAACAATTGATGGGACGAAGTCGGAATCGAAAAAGAAGGTATGGATATACCGAAAAACGGATTTCAGAAGTTCTTTGAGGATTGGAAGAAACGCTGACGTAGGTGCTTTATATCTACCTTGAAGAGGACAAAATAAATCATTATGTATAAATAAATACTTTTCCCTAAAAAATCAAAATTCACAATTTTTTGCTTAACCTTTTAACCCTTGCAGAGAGTATAATTTTGGTCAGAAGATTGTAACGCATTGGTGAATACATTTTAATACCCTTGCAGCCAAACCGAAAATAACTTTAAAAGAACTCAAATAGTGAAATAAGAAATTAAGTGAGTTTTTCTTTTATGTATGATTTTGAAGACGATAATGAAATCCACAACATTTCTTAATTTTTCTAGGACACTTTTTAAAAACATTTAGTAACGGGTCTAATTTTGTTGTTGCGAGACAGTTTTTTCGATTGACTAGGCGAAATCAGTTAACGGGAAAGTTAAACTTTTCCGGTTTTTAGTCTTTGCGAGCGCAGGCGTGCAAGCGACTAAGCTTTTTGATTCCTAGGTTTTGCGCTCAATTTTTAACACATATCTAAAGAACGTGCACATAAAATAAATCAAAAAAAATATAGATTGTTTAAAAATGGAAAAATATTATTGTGTTAACCACTGTTTGGATAAATCTTAACTTATCATACCAACCAATTGCCTTGTATCACATTTTCGAGGACGATATCGGATGAACTGCTGGATTGGCTTGGTTGTGGTTCTTCTCTTTGATGAATATTCCTTGTAAAAGTTTAATAAATTATAAATCTTGTATAAGAAATCAAAAATTGTATCTTCAGAAATCGGTTTTGCTAAGTGTATGGTTCCCAAACTATTTTCCATAGATTTGTTGAGTTTTAAAGTAAATTAAAATGTTTAAATTCTTAATTATAATCAATAGCCGAGTCCATTTAACATTAAACTTAAGTGAACATTTGTGAGACGCCTAATTGCTTTCAAACTATCTGAATTATAAGTATCCGTGGCTATATTGCAGCTCCATATCGACAAGGCAGATACATAAAAACAATCGGGAAAATAATTGAAAAAATTATTGTTTCGTGCGTCGTTTTAAAAATAAATGCATACACTCATTTCTTATGTTTCCATATATACGATATTAATTCTATAACAAGAACAAGCTGTAACAAAAATTAAACATTTTTGACCCATTTCTGAATCCATTTATTACAAATAACGTTAACTCCAAGAGGTGTAGATCTTCGCCTTATAAGTCCATGCTGACATGGAGATTAATCTACAAAGATGTTTCTAGTTGGGTGTAGTAACGTTTTCGTAAAGCTTTGTGTTGGCGGGCATCTTAGATATACCTCTGTAATTGTTTGTATTTGATTTATTCCCTTATTTATGAAGGAGAATAACAAATGAATGAACACTATTGCTGGGTTGGGTCGAGTCACACTTCGTAAAACCCTTTTTGTTTCTCGATTTTATCTTTTACTGAGTTGAATTGTGCCGTCTTTTATCATTATAGTATAGTTTTTTTCCATTTCTTTGGGAAGTAGCAGAGATTAATGTCCCATTGAAGAGTTTACAAAAGACCTCCATAGCATTTTTGGGTTTAGTAAGTAACCACCGGGAACCCTTTTTGGTTTTAGTTCCCTAACGACTTTTATGATTTGGTTCGGTCAAAGCGAGGTTGGGAAAGATTCAGTTTCGGGATAAATTCGATTTCCTGATTGGATTTATGGTATTTTACTGGTTGGCGAGAATTTCTCGATGTACTTACTGCCTGTTTCCAAAGAGCAAGGTCGAGAAGGCGGGTGTCTTTCTTAAGGCGTTGCCTTAAAGATGGCGATCTGTGGTCTGACAAGCACGAGTACGTCTTCTAAGGCTTCATTAGTGCGTCCGATATCCGATTTCATATAAAGTTAAGGGGCGAGTTCTATGAAACAACTCACATACTTTTTATATTTAAGCCAGTTCGATTATTTTATGGCTTTGAATAAGTGTTATTAGCACAGGCGAGTGGTCTGAAGATAGGTCATAAAGCGCTTTGGCAGTTATTAGATATGTTTTTTATCACCGCCAAATCAATTAGATCTGGGAGCTTTCGGGTGACTGCTGGCCAATATTTCCAGGACTTCCGGGGGAACAAACTCCAATTGGTTTCTTGCCTTCCTTGGGGTGTCACAAGCAGTGCTGCCAATTTGGATTTTTTCCCGTCAAAACTGGCTTTTTTTGAAGACTAACTGCGGGAAAAATTTGTGAATTGCGGGAATTGTGAAAAAAGGGAATTCTGGCTTTTTTAGAAATTAAGAAATTAAAAGCATCACAGAAATTTTAGAGTTCCTGGAATGTAAGAATATTGAAGAAATTGAACGCCAATACAATAACATTAATTCGATCAAGTGTGAAAACATCAGCGACACAAACAAATTTTGGTTTGAGGTGCTCCAATTTAAAGATTCTGGTGGAAACCGAAGATTTTTTGGGTTGGCAACTGTGGCCATCCAAATATTATGTTTGCCCTGGTCAAACGCGGAAATAGAAAGTGTTTTTAACCAGGTTAACCTAATTAAATCCAAATTAAGGAATTTGACAGGCCTCAGCACGACTAACAGCATTCTAAGCATAAGGTAAAGTGTTATTTAACAAACAAAAGATATACTGTATTCATTTTCTATTTTAATATACAGATACGGATTGCGAAGGATTGGAAAATGCTGCGTCGACTATGAAGTGCCTGTAAAATATCTGCGCATGATAGGCACTAATATGTCATACGCAAATAAGGACGACCAAGAACATATTGATAAAATTATGGAAATATTTTAAGCAAAAATTACCTTAATAAATTGTTATTAATTTGATATTTTTCGTTTTTTTATACATTTTTCTTTAGCTTTTTATTGTATTTTTTGGATAATATTTGTAGCTTTTTTCTGAATTCTTCCCGTCAAAAACACCTTTTTTTTGCTGGGCAAAAGTTGGCAGCAGTGGTCACAAGACGTAATCCCCAGTGCTTATGTTTGGCATTGTAGTCTCCTGCGGCTATGAAACGATCCCCAAGTGAGCTGTAGAAATCCATGGATCGTCCTTCCGAAATTATTATGCAAGACGGGCAGAAAATGGAGTGAGACACCATTGCAATGGCATTCCATATTGTTATTTGAGACTATGCATCGTATTGGTTTTTAAACAAGTATTTTCATAGTCGCTTTCATGAATGACAATAGTTCCACCATGCTTTGTTGCAGGGTAAACATTGTAGTTTCCATTTTGTTATTTGGCTGCCCTGGGGCCTACTAAGAGCTTTCTTGGTTAGGCTGGAGAGGATTTTCCATCCCAGATCGTAGAAGATCGGCATAGGAGATGCCGTTGGAGGTATTCGGTGATAAAGTCAGGTTCGATTCTCTTTATTACCACTTGCAGGCCCTTCTGCTTTTCAGTTGTTAGGTGTAATCATTTTTCTTTGCCTCGTCCAGGTATTTGCACACGGCTCGGAAGTGGACTTTTTTTTTGCCTGCACCCTTGTTTCATGAATATTTAAAGAAGTGGGAAGTGAGTAGTTCTCATAGAAAAGGAAAGGCAGAGGGTTACACAGGGACGGAAAAACACAGGGTTTTAGCGCAGTATCTTGGAACTCCGTCGGGACCGGTGAACTTTTTGGAGATGCATCAGATGGGAGCTTTCGGATAAAAATTAAGTTTTACTTGTACATGACATATGAAAGATCACAAAAGTGGCTATTCGCAGATACCAATGGAAGAAATCAGTAAGCAGTACACAGCTTTCTCGATCCCGTGCCGCGGACTGTTTCAGTAAAATGTAATGTCATTCGTCCAACACTTAGCACCAGCAACCTTTATAAGAGCTTTGAACTCGGTAATTGGTCCGCAGATGGAACCATTCACTTGCATACCTGGACGACTTAGTTGTCATCGGAAGAACCATATATAAGCACCTGGAGAAAATAAAAAAGTGATGCAGAGGCATCGCAAGGAAAATCTCCGAATCAACACTGAAGAATGCCACATCTTTAAGAAGGAGCTAAATTATCTAGGAGAACCGGAGAAAGTAACCGCGATTTTAAGCTCACAAACAACAAATATATACGCTTCGTCCCAGGCTTTACAGAACTGGCAAATCCGCTTTGCATCTTGATCAAAAAGCGACGAAGTAGTGACATAAGAAGACGAGGAAGGCGAACACGTGATCGTATACCAGACAAAGACAGCAGAGAAATATTTGGCTACTACTCCACTGGGGTATACAAAATATGAGGATGTTCTTGGAAGGATACCATTTTGTGGTTATAACCGACCACCAGCTACTAAGGCGGCTTAACTAATAGAGAGCCCATTAGGACGCATTGCCAGATGGACATTGGCAATGCAGCCATACTCGTTCGGGGTCCGCTACCGCAAGGGGAAGCTAAATGTCGTGACAGATGCGTTATCCAGAATGGTCGAAACGACTGGATAAAGCAAAAACATTTATCGATAAAGAAGGACCTGAAGTGTAGCCAGACTACTTGCATATGATAAAACTACATTTTTTTTTGTCACAGAGTTTCCTAAATTTATGGGCCAAAATTTGAAGGGCCATTTTTAGGCAAACTCAACTTAAACGCACTTGATTCCCATTTCTGGTCTACATACTGGTTTTAAACATACTGACGAAAATAAGAATAAACAAGAGAGAACGCTATAGTCGGGTGCCCCGACTATCAGATACCCGTTACTCAGGTAAAGGGAGTGCGAGGGAGATGGAGATAGAAACTTTGATCACGCATAACCTTTTAACGAATGGTCCGATTTGAAAAATTTCTTCTACATTTCGATAGGTATTGATAAACACAATAAAACTGCATTTTTACTTTTCCGAAATATTTAAATTTTTAAAATCGTATATGAGCGATTGTGGGCGTTAAAGGGGGCGTGGCACCATTTTGAAACAAACTTGCGCTGCGTAGGAACTCCTAGAATCTGCATGCAAAATGCCAATCTTCTAGCTTTTATAGTTTCCGAGATCTCAGCGTTCATACGGACAGACAGACAGACAGACGGACAGACAGACGGACAGACGGACATGGCTATATCGACTCGGCTAGTGACCCTGATCAAGAATATATATACTTTATAGGGTCGGAAACGCTTCCTTCTAGCTTTACATACTTTTGCACGAATACAATATACCCTTTTACTCTACGAGTAACGGGTATAAAAAGTTAAGTCATTTCTATAAAGAGCATAAACATGGTAATCACGTATAATTTTACTAGGTTGATTTATAAAGAACATCAAAAACAACACTTGATTGTTCGATACTGCAAAAGAATAAATGTGTTTTTAATACATTTAATAAGCACTCTTCCCATTAAAGTATTAATCCCTAGATTACGGAGTTACGTTTTAATTCTATATTATATATTTATAAAAGGATTCGCTGTGTATGTTTTATGAAAAAAAGCTGAGCATATTTCAGATCTGTGTCATAACCCCTTTATATTATCATATTTTGCTTGGAGCCAGACTGGGTTTATGAACTGAACATGTACGGATTCGTCGCAGCAGATCAGCTGTGCACGGCGAATTTCAAAGCTACACCAAAACCGCTTTCCCATATACATACACACTTGGCTGTCGCCGAAGAAGAAAAAAAAGTAATAATCTGGAGAGGAAGGAGGTACGTCGCGTGATGGTCGCGAATATATATACGTTTTGGAACATTTGTACTATTACTAATTAAAATACAGAATAATATTGAAGTGCACTGAACTACTACTTGAACTAAAGTCCCAGAGCACTATTTGCTCCTCTTATAGACGACCTTAAGTTTCACAACATTTTTGGTGACCCATGAGGGGAACAGTTCAATCCACTTTTAATATTCGAGCAGTGCACTCAATAAAAGTTTGTAATTTAGTAACATTCATACTTATTACATCATAAACTACACCAGCCGCACTGCGGCTTATATCATCGTTACTCCGCTACGCTCAGCCACCTGTGCCGTTCAGAAATTGAGTGAAACCCAACGAACGGTGAGTGTTTATTGTGTTTGCATTTGTGTTGCAATAAAATTGAGTGTTTTCGTTGAGTAAAAGAAAACAAAACAGCAGCATGGCGAAAACGAGTAAAGACGGAACAGTCATATCAGGTAAACATGGATGAACTATTTTCCCTGCAAGCTGACCTGCTAACTTGATTAAGATCTTTATTTAGAAACTTTGAAAAGGATAACTCCGATCGGAAAACAAAACAGTATTTTCAACTTCGATTACGCAAGGTAGATGAGTTATTTGCAGAGTTTAACCAGAACCACCAGCAGCTGATCGTGCAGCAGTGCCCGGACTCTCATCCATATGCACAGGAAGAGATTGCGTGCAACTTCGACGAGGATCATTCAACAATAGCCTGTGCTATTTTGGGGACGTTCGAACAACATAACATGAGCATTACCGCAGACTCGACAGTGCAGCTGCCAAAACTGCCGGTCCCCAAATATTCTGACAAATTTGTGAATTGGCCTGCCTTTTACGACGCTTTTGTACAGCTCATCCACGACAACTCCATAAGAACACTCTAGAAGCTTGGGAGCACTACCTCGGAAGTTCAGTACAAATTCCAACATTCAAACAATTGGAATCCTTTATCAACAAACGCCTTATCAGCATTGATGTCATCGAAAGCCGTGGTCACATTACGTATCCATGGGCATCAACACCTAAATGCGTTCCTCGGAACCAGAACAACATATCGTACAAAGGTAGCAGTTTCCACGCAACAACAGGAGCTGTTAACCTCATTCGCTGCGCTCATTGTGGCAGTTAACATATCCTGCGGCATTGTCCAGAGTTTTTGGCCAAAGATTGTTTTGCGCGAAAGGGCATCGCGGATCGAGTCAAGGCATGTTTAAATTGCCTTAGCTTGTAGCATCCTCCAAGAATTGTCTACAATGCGGCCACAGACATGTTCCCACTGTTCCAGATACAGGTACCATAACTTCTCAAAATCGTACAACGTCCCATACAGTCCGCGGTCACCGACTCGTCTGTAGAAGCACACACTGCGCGACTATCTGCAGCTCTTGTGACGCCACGTCCACCTCGAACCATGCTTCTTGCCACAGCTTTGGTCAAGCTCCACAATTGCGAGACTGGCCAATCAGCTGTCTTACGCTCAATAGTCGATCCAGGTTCAGAGGGCACGCTTATAACCAAACACATTGTACAAGCGCTTAATCTCAAACGCCACTATATCACCGCCGAAATATCTGGAGTCGGAGAATCTCCCACTAACTGATGCAGCTACACCACTCATCTTTAATTGAGCGCGCTTAACAATTCAACGTTTAACACAGAAATAAACCCAGTATTTGTGTTGAACTCATTAACTACCCATTTGCCAAAGCAATCCATAAGTCTACATAATTGCAGGCACCTTGAAGGGCTGGATTTCGCAGATCCAACGTTCTTCGAATCAAATCGGATTGATCTGCTGCTGGGCGTAGACATAATACCACAAATTATGCTGCCAGAACTGCGCAAAGGAAACGACTACCAACCGATTGCGCAGCGAACAAAGCTTGGCTGGATTGTTTTCGGTCAAATTAACTCAGCTACCACACATTTAACTACCATCTGGTGTCATCACACAAACTTGGAAAGGCTGTTACAAAAATTCTTCGGCATCGATGAACTTAATTCTACGCGATCCCTAACACCAAAAGAAGAACGGTGCGAAAACCACTTCCAAAAGACAGGAAAATGGCAAGTACATGGTGCGTTTACCATTTAAACGTTTGTTTGTCACAGGTTCTGGGTAGGTCACGACAAATTGCATTAAACCGATTCCAAATGCTTGAAAGAAAGTTCCAAAGACAACCAGATCTTTATCACCGTTATGCCAAGGTCATTAATGAATATTTTGATTTAGGTCAAGCTAGAAAAATTACAACGACAGAGGAGCAACAAACATCCAAACATTTTGATTTAGGTCAAGCCAGAAAAGTTACAACGACAGAGGAGCAGCAAACATCCAGCAAGAAAACCTATGGAACCATCTGCTCGTCCTGTACCCTCCCACACCACGCAGTGATAAAGGAAGAAAGCATCACAACAAAGCTGAGGATCGTATATGACGCATCTTGCAAAACCTCCAATGGAAGGTCCTTAAATGATGTCTTATGTACCGGACCTGCCCTTCAGAATGATCTGGCAGGAGTTCTTATCAACTGGCGTCTTCACAGATTCGTATTTGCAGCAGACATTCAAAGGATGTACAGATGTATTGACATGCATCCAGAAGATGCCCAATTTCAACGAATTTTCTGACGAGATGAACACGACCAACTGGCTGAATATTGCTTAAACACAGTCACATTTGGAACTGCGTCAGCTTCTTATACGGCAATACGCGTTATTTTCAGTTAGCTCAAGATGAAAGTAGCACGTATCCTCTTGCAGAAAATGTTCTTCGAAATGAGATATATGTATGTAGATGATGTGCAGAGCGGGCATTCTATTACAGTCGGGGCTAGAGACATTCGAGACCAATTAATTGCGTGTCTGCTTTCAGCTGGAATAGAACTCAGGAAGTGGTCTGCAAATCATCAATCGCTTCTGAAAGACATTCCCTCGGAACATCTATCTAACTCCAGCATTTTGGAATTTGATAATCAGGATTCTAGCAAAATCTTAGGCCTCTATTGGCATCCCAATCGTGAATATTTTGGCTTTAAAATTAAATTCAAAATAAATCCTATATTTACCAAATGATCTGTTCTCTCAACAGTCGCTCGATTATATGATCCTCTAGGGTTTATAACTCCAGTTATCACAACCGCTAAAGCGATCCTCAAAGAAGTTTGGAAATCACGAATTCAACGCGACGACGAAAACCATTCTCCATTAGAATGGGATGAACCACTATCATATCCGCTTCGGGATCATTGGCATGAGTTCGTTACTAACTTACCGCATATCGAGCACATCAAAGTACAGCGATGGTTCGGATTTGATCTCAACGACGCTTTGTCCACTGAATGCAGAACCAGATGATCTATCGGTGCTAACACCGGCACATTTCTTGATCGGGGATTCGCTCTTGGCACCCCCTGACGTTATCACTAAGGATGCGCCGTTTACTACACACTTCTTCCAAGGACAAAAACTGCTCCGTCAATTTTGGATGCGTTGGAGTAATGATTGGCTGTCGCACCTACAATTTACACGTAAACGACATTGTAATTGTAAAAGATGATCGATTACCACCCAGCGAATGGAGACTTGGAAAAATTATTGAAGTTCATCCTGGAGCAGACAACTTAGTATACACACTTTGCTGTCACCGAAGAAAAAAAATCATAATCTGGAGAGGAAGGGGGAAAGTCGCTGGTCGCGAATATATATACGTTTTGAAACATTTGTACTATTACTAATTAAAATACAGAATAATATTGAAGTGCACTGAACTAACCGCGTCTACTAATTGAACTAAAGTCCCCAGAGCACTATTTGCTCCTCTATGAAACCTTAAGTTTCACAACAGAACACTTTATTGAATCTAATGAACAGTAATGATACTCTGGTAATATTATTTTTATACCCTTGCAGAGGGTATTATAATTTTGGTCAAAAGTGTGCAACGCAGTGAAGGAGACATCTCCAACCCTATAAAGTATAAATATTCTTGAACAGGATCACCTCCTGAGTTGATATAGCCATGTCCGTCTGTCCGTCTGTCTGGTTTTATTTTTGGCCAATCAATCCGACCTATTAAATTTCATAGGGATCGGCCGACTATATCCTATATCTGCCATATAACTGATTGATCGGAAATGCCATTACTTTGGTGTTTGTTAAGTTAGGAAGTTGGAATTTTTTATGGGTTTTATTTTTGGACAATCAATCCGACCTATCAAATTTCATAAGGATCGGCTGACTATATCCTATAACAGCCATATAACTGAACGATTGGAAATGCCATAACTTTGGTGTTTTTAAATTTAGGAAGTTGGGATTTTTTATGAGTATTAAGAATGCATCATATGAATAATTTTGGAGAATATAATGTAGATAATATTCTGCAAGGGTATATCAACATCGGCTCCGCCCGAAGTTAGCTTTCCTTTCTTGTGTAATCTGCTATCAAGTAAAGCTCATAGCCCGTCTGTGTTGATCAGCATCAATTTGTTTGGCAATCTATGTATTTCCCGCCTGCTCAACTTTTATTGCACACACCCTTCTTTCCTTTGCACGCAGTATATATGTCGGAACGGCCGGGATCGGCCGACTATATCCTATAGCTGCCATATAACTGATTGATCGGAAATGCCATAACTTTGGTGTTTGTAAAGTTAGAAAGTTGGTATTTCCTGTGGGTTTTATTTTTCGCCAATTAATCCGACCTACCAAATTTTATATGGATCGGCCGACTATATCCTGTAGCTGCCATATAACTGAACGATTGAAAATGCCATAACTTTGGTGTTTTTAAAGTTAGGAAGTTGGGATTTTTTATGAGTATTAAGAATGCATCATATGAATAATTTTTGGAGAATATAATTTACAGAGTATTCTGCAAGGGTATATCAACATCGGCTCCGCCCGAAGTTAGCTTTCCTTTCTTGTTTTTTTTAAATTTATTAATATCTAAACACATATGTTGTTTCTCAGAAATTGAGTAATAAAAGGCTGTTTACTTGAAAATACCTAGTATTCCAAGAACAAAACCAAAAAAAAAATTGTAACTTCTTTTTTATAATTTTCAAGTTGTATTTGGACAAACTGATATTTGGATATATTTGTTCAGAATCGGAAGTCGAACCGCAGTCACAAATTTTCTTTGCTGCACTGTGTAATTATACAAATCAACCTGGGAATTGACCATGCAATAATCTATCAAGTTTTTAGAAGTGCTCACAATAAAAAATAATCACATGCAGATATTTAAAAAAGTTTCCATTTCAATAATGCAGACTTCTCGTGACGATTCTGGTAACCTTTGCAACGATCATTATAAATACCATGAGGAAATAATTAAATCAAATTTTATTTTTATTTTATTTTTTAGCACACATATTAATAAAATTTTTAAGTATTGTTGGTAATACACTTTTCAGTATGTTTTTGTGGTATGTCGCGAGCTGACTTCTTTTAAAAAAGTTTTTTAATGTCTGTTTTAAAAGTGCGGATTTATTCACACAGGATAATGATTGATAAACGTTGATATTGATTTATCTCAGAGCATGTTTATTAGGGTGATGAAAAGAAAACATAAAGTTCACTGTTTAATTTCGTTTTCATAATTTTTGAGAACCAACAATTTTTAAGTTTTAGTCGTTGCGCTATAATCTCAAGCCTTCCATAGAAATTACTTACACGATACGTAAACAGAAGTGCACAAAAAAAAAATATTGATAGAAATAAAACCAAGTCAACGACTTCTGGTTAAAAATAAATAACTATCAGTTTCAATAGTTCGTACACCCAAAAACCGCATTGATGGCAATAAACATTATTACCAGTTTTCCTGTGGGCTTTAACCTTCCTATAACCGTTAGTGATGGTTCTAACTAAGGACTTGCCAGATAAATATTTATGTAATAAAGAAAAAAAATTCGATATGCCTTACCATTCAGATCCATTTATTTTTGATGTAATTATCTCGTATAACTTTTCGGGACATGATTCCAGCACTTGTGTATAAATAATGTTAAGCAATTCCGCTGAGATCTTAAAAATTTCTTCATAATGATCGATCATAGTCCTATAAAAAATAAAGAAATGTAAACAAGATTTACGAATATATAATTACATATAAAACAATAAAATCGAAATTTTTTAATTTTTCACTTACATTTATACTAAATAAAAAGTATAAAATATTGATCCCAATTTTGTATATACCCTCGAGAAGCAATGCTTAAGTGTTTTTTTTGTTTTTGCACCATATTTAGCAAAAAACAAGAAAGGAAAGCTAACTTCGGGCGGAGCCGAAGTTGATATACCCTTGCAGAATACTCTGTAAATTATATTCTCCAAAATTATTCATATGATGCATTCTTAGTACTCATAAAAAATCCCAACTTCCTAACTTTAAAAACACCAAAGTTATGGCATTTCCAATCGTTCAGTTATATGGCAGCTATAGGATATAGTCGGCCGATCCTTATGAAATTTGGTAGGTCGGATTGATTGGCCAAATATAAAACCCATAGAAAATCCCAACTTTCTAACTTTACAAACACCAAAGTAATGGCATTTCCGATCAATCAGTTATATGGCAGCTATAGGATATAGTCGGCCGATCCCGTCTGTTCCGACTTATATACTGCGTGCAAGGGAAAGAAGGGTGTGTGCAAAGTTTCAACTCGATAGCTTTAAAACTGAGAGACTAGTTTGCGTAGAAACAGACAGACAGACAGACGGACAGACAGACGGACAGACGGACATGGCTATATCAACTCAGGAGGTGATCCTGATCAAGAATATATATACTTTATAGGGTCGGAGATGTCTCCTTCACTGCGTTGCACACTTTTGACCAAAATTATAATACCCTCTGCAAGGGTATTATAATTGCAGAGGGTATTATAATTTTGGTCAGAAGTTTGTAACGCAGTGAAGGAGACGTTTCCGACCCTATAAAGCATATATATTCTTGATCAGGATCAATAGAGGAGTCGATATAGCCATGTCCGTCCGTCCGTCTGTCCGTCCGTCCGTCTGTCCGTCTGTCCGTCTGTCCGTCCGTCCGTCCGTCCGTCTGTCCGTCTGTCCGTCTGTTTCAATACCGTTTGCGAGCTCAGTTTAAAAGCTAGCGATATGAAACTTTCACAGTCGTCCTAAAACAAGTGTACGCAGATCAAGTTTGAAAACCGCCCCGATCGGATGTCTATATCCTATAGCTCCCATAGGAACAATCGGATATAACTTGCAAGAATGGAAGATATTTCGCGCAGTGTAAAAGCTATTGACATAAATCTTTCCAAATCTTATTTTTTTATGCGTACCTTGATCAGGGTAAAAGCGCGTGACGATCGGACGTCTATATCCTATAGCTCCCATAGGAACAAAAGGGTAAAATCGGTTAAAATGTAATGATTTTTAGGATATTTCGCGCAGTATACAAGCTATTGACATGAATCTTTCCAAATCGTATTTTTTTTGCATACATTGATCAAGGTGAAAGCGCGTGCCGATCGGACGTCTATATCCTATAGCTCCCATAGGAACAATAGGGTGAAATCGTTCCAAATTTGATGATTATCAGAATATTTCGTGCAGTGTGTAAGCTACTAACATAAATTTTTCCAATTCTTATTTATTTACGCATATCTTGATTAGGGTAAAAGCGCTTGCCGCTCGGAAGTCTATATCTTAAAGGAGATAGGAAAAATTGTTAAAGGCTGCGAAAGTATCCCTTTTTTTCTATTTGTATATGACATTTTTGCAGTATAAAAGCAATTGACTTGAAACGATGCAAATCTAGTTTACTTATGTATACCTTATTCCTTTCGCTACTTTTTCACTTTTAGCAATTTCGGTAAAGTCTGCAAGGGTATTAAAACTTCGGCTTGCCGCAGTTAGCGTCCGTCCTCGTTTTATTTTTATTTAGTTTTGCGCTTTGCAAGGAATTAGCAGAACATGTTATAATTTTGGTCAGAACGTTGTAAACCAGTGAGATAGACATTTTGGACTCTATAAATTATATATCACAAGGCGAGTCGGTATAGCCATGTCCGTCTGTCACTCTGTTTCTATACCATTTGCCAACTCAGTTTACAAGCAAGAGACTTAAAACTTTCGAAGTCGTATTTTTATATATAGTATGTATTTTCTCTGATCTGGTCAGATTCTTTAAGTTTGCTGTTTTTGAAGAAATAACAACGAGATTAAAAATCGTTGTTTTTGTCTTATATATTATTTCATGTTCTATAATAAATCAATACCGTGAGCTTAATTAAACCGGATGACTATATCTTTTAGATCTCATAAATGAAATGGTATTTATTATTTTTAAAAATAAAAAAATCTTGCTGTACATTTGAAAGATTGGGAAAAAATTGTTGTTTTCAAAAAACTCGCTGTTTTCCTTATATAATATAATATTTTTTAGTTTTATTTAACTTTAGATCCATCCCTTAAGTTGACTATATATTTAAGCCGTGCACGCTGCACAGTGGGAAAAATGGCTTTTTTTTTTTGTTTTTTTTTTGCGCGCGGAGTCCCACGACCCACTTACCCGCCCAACCGACCGAGGGGTGCAGCCGTGTATCGTACGGCACGATTCGTAAAGTCCGAGGAAAAAAGTAATAGAAAGATCAATTTTGTGCTAATGAAGCTAGTATTAATCGTTTTAGGAGCGGCAGAGAGTTAAGATTTGAGATTATAGGAAAAAGTCTATTATAGTCAGAACATAATACTCTGAAAGGCTCATGCAAGGCATAGTTAGATCTACAATGATTTAAAATTTGGGGAATATAATTTCTAGTTAATCTACTTGGCACAGAAAAGTTTAGCCGACTTACCAAGTCGGGGGAGTCAATATCACCATATATAAGGTTATAAATGAAGACAGTACCAAGCATCGTTCTACGGTTGGCTAGGGAGGGTAAATTAATAAACAGTAGTCTACTAGAATAAGAAGATAAGTTAAGATTTGCATCCCAGTTAAGGCGCCTTAAAGCAAAAAGAAGGAAGTTTTTTTGTACTGATTCAATACGACCAATATGTATTCCGTATTGTGAACTCCAGACGGGAGACCCATACTCCAGAATCGGATGGACTAACGAAATAAATAAAGTTTTAGTTAAATAAATTCATTTGACCACCTTTTAATAAATCCAAGCACTCCTCTGGCTTTATTAACCATGGACGAAATGTGGTTTGAAAATTTTAGTTTATCCAAAGAGGTGCCACTTAATGTGTAAGTCGAGTATATCGGATTGACCCAATAAAAAGTCATCAGCTTGCACTTGGATGCGTTTAAATTTAGTAAATTATCTTGCACCAGTTTTGAAAATTATCTAGATCGGATTGCAAGTCTAAATGGCAGAGGCGATTTATTAATATCTTCTGCAAAAATTAAAAAATATAATTTTTGTACACATCATTTTTTTTTGGTATAGATTCGAACGACAAATCAAAATTAACATACAAAAAATTTTGAAATTTTTTTTTTTTTCTTTTTTTTATATTTAGAGCAGTTAATCGGTATCTGATGAGGAATAATTAGATAAGTCTTCCTCTACATCTTTATTTAAAATAAGACTGATAATGTTATTTTATTGTCTACTATTTCATTGCCTTTGGAAGGTGAAACTGAGCCTTTTGATAGCATGGTAATAAATGGATCCGATGAAATAAAAAGTGTATTGGCCATGTCTTCCATTGTGTTTTTTCGCAAATTTTTTCGAGTGTGATGTAAATTTTTATTTCTGGCCTCGAGAGCTTCTTCTGACATTATTATTTCTGCACCATGCATTAAAATTTTATGGACAGATGTAGGCATGCAAAACCAAGTCCACAAATATTATTGCGGCTTGCAATGCATAATGATGAAAGGTTTCTTTATCAATTTCATATCTACGTGCTAAGGTGGGTAAGATTACGCTGAATCCATAAATTAATACAGAGCTTACTCCGGTAATTTTGGCAGCCTTTTTTGGTTCTTGGAAAAATCTTCTGGCTGTGTTGCCGTTATTAGTATTACCAGAACCTGGCTTGGGAACATCAACCAATATGCCCATTTCCTTTCGCAAATTATCTTGTATTTCCTTTTTTCTAACAGCTGCTTTTTCCGCACTGCGAATTTGCCATTTTTTAAGAATAATTCTATAGCTAATATGTAATGCAAAGAAGAAAAGGAATCCAGGCCTCATAAGGTTTCATATTTTTCCAGAGTATTGTTGATCCAAGAACTATTTGTAGTGGTACCAAGCACACCGAAAACATATGTTGATCGATCATACAAGCATTTGTGTCGTTAAAGTTTTGACGATATGTTGCATGGCCACTACTCCCATCATAGCTCCATTTTTATATTGCAGTTATCTTAGGAATATTGTTTCTCTGCAGCTGGAAAATCTTTGGCATGTGCGGTAAATAATCTTTGTAAGGGTACCTCGAATGAATGATCAATGACGTTTAGACCACTAGGATAGCACTTTTTTTTCAGACAGTACAACATCGTACGTCGGAAATATATTTCCATTCCGCTTTTTGGTACCACTCTGCAGGTCTATATATGCCTTCTTTGTGTAACCACCATCAATATATAAAGCTAGGGCTTCCTCTGCTGTGTACTTAATCTGTTGGTTATCAGCAAATTGAGTAGCTAATATCATTTTTTTGGGCAAACTTTCATCAGAGTTTAATAACGTAATCATCTTAGCTGCACTTCGCTTGCCAGAATTATACAAACTAGTACTAGCCGCAGATACGAGCTCTTCGCACGAAATTGCTTTAACGCTGTCCGAAACTTTTTTTTTGTTTTCTCCTGGCTGTCACTAAAAGTAAGTTCGGGTCGTCCAGCATTTGATCTTAGGTCCACCAATATAAGCTCATAATTTAACCATTCTTTGTTTCGTACCTCAAACTTCTTACGTATGCGATGGTTCTCCT
Source organism: Drosophila prolongata (assembly GCA_036346975.1). NCBI lineage: Eukaryota > Metazoa > Arthropoda > Insecta > Diptera > Drosophilidae > Drosophila > Drosophila prolongata. Next base: position 1,137,105 of record JAYMZC010000261.1, on the reverse strand, counting down.
GCCATTTCGATGCCAATTTATTGGTAAAATTGTTTATTTTCTGAATTATTTTGGCGCAGTCACTATCATTATATATATTTCTGTCTATAATATTGTTATAGACGTATGTATGCACAGCAAAAAATTTGTTGGAAGGATCATTTTTCATGAGCCATACTGAAAATAGCACGCGTTTGGACACTGACAATGAGGCTAAACAAATATATTTAAAGGTATATGCGGAAATATGCGGCTCATGATGGACATTTTCACGGTGCAAAACATTGACTAATTTTTATAAAAAAATTGATATCGAACCCAGTTGAACCTCAAGTTCTGGTCTACGGAAGTTTAGTTTCCTAGTAAACAAACGTGCACTTCACCTCATACAATTTTGGGTCGAACACAATCACAGGTCACAAACACTTATTTGTAGTTAATTTTCCATATTTAATAGCAAAAAGATGAATAAAATCAAATTAGTTGCAAATTTTAGCTGAATGGCCATTCGAAAATGAAATACAAGATTTGGTAAATCTGGGCAAGCCGAAGTTTATATACCCTTGCAGTTATCACAAAAGGACTACATTTCGATTTATATGCCTATATTACTAAAAACAATGAAGCTATTTCGATTTTGCGCGGCATTTGGCCATCGTTTCTATAGCAGCTATATCCATAATATTTAAACATATAAAAAATATATAAATAAAGTTATAATTTTTTAAATTTTTTTCCGATTGTTCCTATGGGAGTCTCCCGATCGTTCCGACTTATATACTACCTGCAATAGAAAGCCAACTTTCGGGAAAGTTTCAAGCAGATAGCTTTAAAACTACTAGTTTGCGTAGAAACGGATGGACGGGCAGACGGGCGGACATAACATATAGTTAAAATACAAAATTGTTTTTGTTATTTTAATTTTTGAAATTGTAACTGTTTTTATACATATTCGTCTGTTCGTTTCTACGCAAACTAGTATCTAAGTTTTATGGCCATCATCTAGCGAAACTTTCCCAAAGGTCTTATATTTGTTGCTGGTAATATATAAGTCGGAACAGGCCGAATCGTACGACTATATCATATAGCTCCCATATGATCAATTCATCATTTTCAAAGAAAATTAAAATGGAAATAAAGTAAACGCATACAATTACTGGCAAATATTTTTTAAAACATCCCACAAAGAACATTTTTTAAATCGGAAATACTGCATATAAGTGTGCTTTCTAACGTAACTAAGTCCAATAAGAGGTATAAAAGCACTGTTAAATAATGATATAAATGTGACCAACCTTACGACATTAATTGCATCACTCATATATTCCTGTTCTTTATTCCTTGGAAATGTTAAAAGTGTGCTTCGCAAAATATTTGGAGCAAAAACTGTTGCTAGGTTATTGCTATCCATTTTATTTCCAATCATTAGACAATTCCCGTCAGTATTGCATAAATCATCGCTATGGGCTGCTACTTTTGTCAAAAATATTAGAAGAGCATACAAGGTGTCTCTGTGTGGTATGGGAAGTAGCCTTATTAAATGTGATATAGCCTCAAGTTGCAAGCGTCGATTTCTTATACCTGAAAAAAGTCTGTTCACTATTAAATATACATGTAATCATAAATAAATACGTTGTGTTTTTAAAAAGGTTAAGTAGAGTCTGTCGCAAAGTAGTGGTTCTGGAAGGTCCCGTAAATATTCTTTAAGCAGGGTAGCAACATCATGCGGGCATGTATCAACTGAAATCTTCATATGACAGTCCTTATCGAAATCATCACGCAACTAGTAATCGTGGTATAAATTGAGAAATAAAATAAACATTTTTAGTGGTTCTTGACAACTTACTTGCTTGACTCGTTTTTTGGACGTACTCACTCGAAAGAGACCAACCTTTTGTAAGCCATTCTCTTCCAAATATTTGATACAGTTTTTTACGAACATTGGTACCATTAGTTGTGATTTATCTTGATAAGTCTTATCAAACCTAAGCTCAGAGTTTGTGAAAGACTCGCCAAAACATTCAGACGTGTCCATGCATCCGTATTCCAGAGACTTAGATGGTAAACTTTCGCATGACCTCACCTAAAATCAGTAAGTTTTAAAAATTATTATTTAATATATAATTAGCAAATAGACTATCAAATCCATTCCGAATTATATACTAAACGACATTCCGATCTACATATATACTAAAAGCACTAACATATTGATGCTTAAAGTGTGGTCAGTAAATTCAAAAAAGTTAATAAATAAATAATTGTTGCATTTGTTCCCGACCAAATCACCTCATTTATTGTTTTTGAATCTTGTTGTTTTTTGGCATCTCATTCGTAATTTTCGTTGCAGGAAGCAAAATGATTAAAGTGGATATGATTAGAAAACTGGGGGCAAACATTAATAGTAACATTAAGCGCATTAAAGAAATGTTCGATTCTCCGTCAGAAGACAATAGAAAAAACAAGAGAGAACGCTATAGTCGAGTGCCTCGACTATTAGATACCCGTTACTCAGCTAAACAACTTTAGATTTTACATTAACATAATGTGAATTAGAGTGACCACAGGAAAAAAGGACAAAAAGTTCAAATTATCAATTTGAATTCGGCGTTCTCTTAGCGCTGGCAGCTTTACAGCACGAGCATCAGCACCAGCGCTGCTTTAGCGCAGGCAGATTTTGTCCTGCACCAGCATACACACATACGCCATTGTTTGACTCAGACCTCCAATTTGGCTAACTTGATTTGATTTGCATAGTTCTTGGGATATAGTTCGGTATTGACAAATGAAAACCATCGCAATTTCCATTAATAGAAATCCTTATCGAGAATTAACGTTGACTCTGTTGAGCACCTTGGCCAGCTGTTCCAAAGTCATCCGTTAGATGGCGCCATGAAAGGCGGAAATATAGGCGCTAGCAAGGCTTAAGCGTTTAATGGGTTTTTGGGCGTTAGAGTGGGCGTGGCAAACTTTTATTAGGCCAATCGATAGGTATTGACGAAACAAATTCATATCAATTAAAATTTTCATAATAGCATCAAAACTGTGGACACAGCTTGTGGCTTGTGGGCGCCAGAGGGGGCGTGGCACCATTTTGCGCTGCGTAGGAACTCCTAAAATCTACATGCAAAATGCCAATCTTCTAGCTTTTATAGTTTCCGAGATCTCAGCGTTCATACGGACAGGCAGACGGAGAGACTGACAGACGATCGACTCGGCTAGTGATCCTGAACAAGAATATATATACTTTATAGGGTCGGAAACGCTTCCTTCTACCTGTTACATACTTTTGCACAAATACAATATACCCTTTTACTCTACGAGTAACGGGTATAATTAATTTAAGGGCGTATTTAAGAAAAGGCTTTGCGGTGCATTATTATTTGGAAAGCATTTTTTTCCAGGATTTCCGGAGTTCGGACTTGAAAGTACCTACATTAACATAACTCCACGGTGACTATTTAGGCTGACTTTCAATTTAAATTTGTTATGCTGAGATAGTACAATCTTAATGTCATCCTATCCCTATGAATACATTTATCGTTTTCCGGTAGTCTTATATCAAATTCTTGTTCATATATTACGGCATCATATATGCAAATCATCTTTCCATTATCCAGTATATTTCAAGTAAACTATCAGATAAAAATCATCTAGAATTAGGTGACTTTAACTTACTTAGTGAGACTTGGTTTTCTAAAAAAAAATCGAGTAAACGTTTATACACCTTACGTGTGTCAGAAATAACCTTCAAACAGATATAGTTGCGTTGATTTTAGTAGTTTACTAAGCCAAGGGGTTTCTTCTCGAATGGCTTTTAAGTTATCTAAGTGGTAGGACATAACGAGACCTCCTTAGAAATGCTGTCCAAAGCCTGAGCCGGTTTACTTCAGGCGTCCCATAAGGGACTCACACTTGTTGTTGTGAATGCACAGTAATGCCATTTTTTATTTTTTTTAATTAATACAATTTTATGTTTCAACCTTAGCATCTCGGATCAATATGGTGTAAATGCATAGCTTCTGATGGAACAGAGCTACATACAAGTCGCACGACATGATCCGCAAAAGCCAGTCATCAGGATGATGCAGTGGGCAGTTCTGGGCAGTTATCTTTTTGAAAACATAAAATGTCAAACGGTTTTTTTCCTATTACCAGTCCATAATTTTAAAAAACGTGTTCAAGGAAACATGCACCTGTACAGCAAAGGAAATCATATCCAGCATGATCGGATGATAAGGAACAAGCGGCCTAAATCAATGGTCACTACGAAAATAGATCAAAACAAGAAAGGAAAGCTAACTTCGGGCGGAGCCGAAGTTGAAATACCGTTGCAGTATATTCTGTAAATTATATTCTCCAAAATTATTCATATGATGTATGATGCAAGACTCATAAAAATCCCAACATCCTAACCTTAAAAACACCAAAGATATGGCATTTCCAATCGTCCAGTTACATGGCAGCTATACGAAATAAAACCCATAGAAAATCGCAACTTCCTAACTTAACTAACACCAAAGTTATGGCATTTCCGATCAATCAGTTATATGGCGGCAATAGGATATAGTCGGCCGATCCGACTTATATACTGCGGGCAAAGAAAAGAAGGATGTGTGCAAAGTTTCAATTAGATATCTTTAAAACTGAGAGACAAGTTCGCATAGAAACAGACGGACGGATAGACAAACGGACAGACGGACAGACAGACGGACAGGCAGACATGCTTATATCAACTCAGGAGGCGATCCTGATCAAGAATATATGTCTCATTCACTGCGTTGCACACTTTTGACCAAAATTATAATACCCTCTGCAAGGGTATACAAATGTGTTAGAAGGAGATATACGATGCCAAACAGGAACATAAAGCCACTTCTCCGAATCACTAGAAAAAATTAATAACATGCTCAGCGACTATTACTAAATCCTTACCCGAACTGTTGGGCTAAATTCACAGGCACAGATATCCTTGCCATGGAAAGAATAATATGGGCGAAAGACTTATTGGACAGGTACAAAAGGGAAAGCTTAGGACATAACTCAAGGATGGGTTTTGTCGCAACTACACTTACTTAATCATGAAAGAGATATTGAATGAAATCCAAAGACGAGTAAAAGCGGCAGCTTACGCAGAATACGTAGTTCAACTAGTACGGTTCACGAAAGTTATCAGCATAGATAAGCTTAACAAATGGGCTAACACGTGCGAATTAGATATAAAATTATAAAACAAGAAAGGAAAGCTAACTTCGGGCGGAGCCGAAGTTGATATACCCTTGCAGAATACTCTGTAAATTATATTCTCCAAAATTATTCATATGATGCATTCTTAGTACTCATAAAAAATCCCAACTTCCTAACTTTAAAAACACCAAAGTTATGGCATTTCCAATCGTTCAGTTATATGGCAGCTATAGGATATAGTCGGCCTTATGAAATTTGATAGGTCGGATTGATTGGCTAAAACTAAACCCCATAGAAAACCCCAACTTCCTAACTTTACAAACACCAAAGTTATGGCATTTCTGATCAATCAGTTATATGGCAGCTATAGGACATAGTCGGCCGATCTCGGCCGTTCCGACATATATACTGCGTGCAAAGGAAAGAAGGGTGTGTGCAAAGTTTCTGTTCGATATCTTTAAAACTGAGAGACTAGTTTGCGTAGAAACAGACAGACGGACAGACAGACGGACAGACGGACATGGCTATATCAACTCAGGAGGTGATCCTAATCAAGAATTATATACTTTATAGGGTCGGAGATGTCTCCTTCACTGCGTTGCACACTTTTGACCAAAATTATAATATCCTCTGCAAGGGTATAAAGAAAACAATCTGGAGTTTCATAGATAGAAGGACTTAGAAGGAAACTACGGTCTATACGACAACGGAACTAAGATTCGGGAATAAATACTCGTCCACCTACTTAACTAAATAAGACTGGATAAGATGTCAAATAACCAAACCAGTTGAATTATCACTCTAAGCTGACGACTCCAGAATGAGCTGAGGTGTAAACCATTGACAGCTGGGGATTAGGTCGTCGTCTTCCGGAGCCAGGAACTCACAGCCTCAGCTAATCGCGGTAATGGAGGCAGCTAAGCTTTCTGATAACACAGTACGTAAATACGCACTGTCAGGGGATAGCACAAAAATCCAAGCTGGTGGCCAAATGACAAGAAGCCCCGCAACTTACTTGCGCAATAAACAAAGTACAATAAACCGGGGTACCAGAAAAATACCACGGTTATTATCTTCATATCCAGCAAGGAATGGTCGGATAAGAAAAAAATCAAAACAATGCTCGCAAAATATGATAAAAGTCAGACACAAGAACTGATGATCATAACCAAAACAGACATCAGCAGGATAACGATAGTCATCTTAGGGCACTACAAAAATATCTGAACAAAAGAGCATCCGTTGACCAAGTAGTGTAAAGCACTAAAAAAAAAAGGATATCTTTTCTTTGGACCATAGTCTTTGAACGAAAATAGAGGTGTTTCTTGAATGAGACAGGCTGGAACTGAAGGAAAGCACAGGTAACAGAAATAACTAGGGTGGGGACCAAAACCTTTTATACATACCTACCATTATTAACTTTTATAATCTCGACATAGTAAATTATTGTTATTGTTTGTGTTACGTCAAAAATATTATTATTTAAATGAACAAAATATACTTACATGGTCATTTAGCTTCATAACACTTCCTGGGTTACTATCACTCCCCCGAAATACTGACATTAGTGAATATTTTGATCGGTTCTCTATATCATTGTTTTGGTTTCTGCCTCTCGTTAAGCAACTTTCCAGCGAAGTTCCAAACAATACTATGCGACCATCTTGATATATAAAAGGTTTGGATTATGTTTTAAGAATTTTGGAAGCTTACATTTTATTGTATAAACTTGAACGCTGACTGATTAACTTAAACTTACTCTGAGCATCTTTCCTTCCAATATCAAAAAAGCTCGTGGTCAACGATTTTTTTTTAGGGACGATTTGTCGTTTGTGCGAAGTAATCTTTAAATCTAAAATTTTAATAAATAAAAAAGAATTGTATAGCTTAGACCGAATGAATTATAATCAATTAATTATAAATAAAAAAAAAATTGTTTTTTTTAATTTTTTTTTTTTGTTGAACACGCCACACTTGGAAAAGACGGTAGTGAGTTCTCCATTCTTAGGCAAATAAAGTGTTATGTTAATTTTTATGATTTGAATATGAAAATAATCAAAATTGTCTAGTTATTTTTAAAAAACATTACAAGACATTTTGGGTCATCTACCGAAATAAAGAAAACAATTTTAGCTATTGGCTTATCTTACTGAAAAAGTTCATAGCTCACACTCGTTTACTTCTTGTGGATATATTTATTTTCTTTTTATGTTTTTTGATATTGTGTTATATTATCCAATTTTTAGTCAAAAAAAAGAGTAAATCGATAAAGCCTGCCTTTTAAAGAGGCGCACGTCTTTTTTCGTTCAGAATGCATTTCCCATTAGCAGTATATAACAGCTTGGCTGCTTTTAAATAATCTTTAATTCCCGTCTTTCATTTGTGTTGTGAATAAAAAAGAGTCAGCTATGCCCGGCCACAAGAAAGATTCCAGCACCCCAAATATAGAAAAATTTCTAAACGCAACTGCATACGTAGTTATCGATCTCTTTGTTTGATATTCGGACATCACACTTTCAAAAATTATAAGAGATTTAATCTTTTTTACGGGTATTTGTAAAGAATGGGCCAATTTTTTTTAAAGTTTCATATATTAAAAAAAAATCATCATTTAAAAAGTGTGACCAAATTCTGTGCTATTTATTAAGAGCATAGTATTCTAAAAAGCTTATGCAAGTCATAGTTAGGTCTACAAGGATTAAATATACAAACATTTTGGGTCCATAATTTTTCCGATACATATTATATGCTTATAGGAAGAGAATATCTTGAAGCATGTAATGCAATTATTGATTATAATATAAAAACAGATAATTTAAACTGTTATCAATTCGGAATGAGATATAATTATAATGATTTCGAATATAAACAAAGATAAGCAGAAATTGTTTCCCATTTACAACAGATACACCATTTAATTTTGCAATAAATAAGGACTTGAAAGAAACCAATAAGTTTAGATTAGAACACCTTAATGACGAGGAAAAAGATAATCTAAAGCGAATTTTATATGAATTTAGAGACATACTAAGAAAGTGACAATTTGACTTTACTATCAAGCACTAGTACTAGTAAGCGGTTAACAAAAACCATTCAAATATCCTCAAGCTTACCCCCAAGAAGTCGATTCGCAATTGAAGGATATGATAAAACAGTGTATAATTCGAAAGTCGAATTCCCCTATTGTTCACCTATTTCGATAGTACCCAAGAAAGGGGTAGCATGAGGAACAACAAAGTTCCGAATCGTTTTTGACTATCATAATTTGAATGAAATTACAGTAGATGACAAATACTGGAAAAACTTGGTAGATGTCAATATTTTACCACTATTGACCTCTTAAAAGGTTTTCACCAAATACAAATGGATGAAAATTCTATTCCAAAGACAGATTTTTTCACCAAAAATGGTCATTACAAATATACTCGAATGATTTTTGGATTAAAAAATGCTCCTGCTCCCTTTCAAAGGTGCATGAACAATCTCTTAAAAGATTTGAACTACAAGGATTGTTTGGTCTACATGGACGATATTATCGTGTACTCCACTTGATTGGAGGAATATGTATTATCTTTGCAAAAGGTATTTGAAAAAATACAAGAAGCTAATCTCAAGCTTCAACTCGACAAATGCGAGTTTATGAATAATTATTATAACAACAACCGGTATAAAACCAAATCCTCTGAAGATAGAAGCAATACAAATTTTCCCTATACCCAAATCCGCAAAACAAATAAAATCCTTTTTAGGTCAATAGGAATTAAAAAAAAATAGAAATACCAATAAAAGCAAAGCTTTAAAATGGCGTAACATTAAATATAAAAGATAATGAATATATACAAGCGTTCGAAAAACTTAAACTATTAATAATGTCCGATCCAATACTTATATACCCAAATTTCTAGAAACCATTTTGATTAACAACAGATGCAAGTAATATTGCTATAGGAGCAGTATTATCACAAAATCAGTATTATCAAAAACTCTTAATCAACATTTTAGCTGGGCCACCAAATATTTCAGGTCCTATCTGTTTGCAGAAAATTTCTGATCCTTAGTGATCACAGGCCTCTGGTATTGCTTAATAATATCAAAGAACCAAATATGAAATTACAGCGCTGGAAAATCAAACTAAATGAGTTTAATTATGAAATAAAATATTTGCCTGGTAAAGAAAACCATGTGGCAGACGCCTTATCTAGAATAAGAATAGAGGCATCTTATATAGGAGAGACTTCCAGTAATTTAAATACAATAATAACAGCAGCTACAGTGCATAGTGCAAAAGAAGATAACCAAAGCTACATTTCAATAACGAAAAGACCACATAATTATTATAACAGACAATTAGAATTTATAAGAGGAGACTCAAGTGAAATGTCGAAATAATACATTATTTTCATAAAACAAAAATCGCTACTATATGGAAATTCAGCCCAATCAAACAGTTTCCTAAAGCTTGCACAAAAATATAACGGATGCTTTCAAATGACCTCATTTGGAGCCGAGGTTGTTCATCAACCAGGCTACAATCCGAGTTATAAGGTTGATTGTAGGGGGCGATCCTTCCACAAAAAGCACTTGAGGCACAGCAAAGATTCCCACGGCGCAAACGTAATGGAAGATGAAAAAAATGAAGAAGTCGGGGGCGTCGTGGTATAGTTCAATTTTTTTTTTTTTTTTCGCGCGGATGTATTTAGTTCGGCTGCATACCAGAGACTACAAGAACTTAAAACTAAAACCGCGCTCCCGCCCGCTTTACTCCGTTGAAGCGAGAGCGGGAGATCTGCAGCGGCCGTCCGAGGAGTTCGGATGCGAAACCCGAAGTTCGACGTTGCGAGAGGCGAGCGAGGGAGCGCAAGAGGGGCGAGAGCGAAAGCTCGGAGAGCTCAGTGACCAGCGCCGATGCAGTGGGCCACTGACCTAAACAAAGGTAATGGCGTCTCTTTATTATCTCATTTTTTTCAAAATTGCATCCCAACATTCAGATTCAAGGGCAAATTCACCATCGAGCGGGCGCTTTGTTACCACCACCAAACAAAGATCATAAATTCCTTCAGATCTACTTCATTGGTGATTCGGAAGATGAACTAAATCAGCGTTGTGCAACAGTACTGTGTCGACATGTACGTCAACGTAGAACCGGAGCGTCTCAATTCGAAGTTGCGCTCAGACGAGTACATCCACTTGTGTGACGCCATCGCTACTGAAGGACACGCGGCCAACATCGGTTGTTTGACCATTCTTCCAGCTACTTATGGGGGAAGCCCGCGCCATATGCATGAGTACGCTCAAGATGCGATGACGTATGTCCGTAATTACCAACGCCCGGATTTATTCATGACGTTCACATGCGATCCGAAATGGCCCGAAATAACGAATCTGTTGCTTCCAGGACAAACATCTAGCGATCGACCTGACATCACTGCACGAGTATTCAAGCAAAAGATCACAGTACATATGAATAACATCGTTAAGCAGAAGGTTTTTGGCGCAGAATGTTTTTGGTGCAGTTCGTTGTTGGATGTACTCGGTTGAGTGGCAGAAGCGTGGCTTACCACATGCGCACATTCTGCTTTGAATGTTCGACAAGTTCCGACCAGATCAAATTGATTCGATTATTTCAGCCGAAATACCAGATAAACAATCTGAACCCGAGCTGCATTCCATTGTGACAACGAGCATGATCCATGGCCCTTGCGGAGTCCACAACCCAGAATCAGTATGTATGGATAACGGAAACTGCACAAAACGATTTCCCCGTCCGTTGATGGCTGAAACAATCAGTGGACATGCGAAAACGATCCGTTCGCAAGGACTTTACTCTATTCAGAGATGCCACGCTATTATACATGGAACGCTGCATCGAAGAAGTTTCAACGCCGGAAGAAAGGTGATGCTGTTGCTGGCTTCGGTGTCTATTCGACTGATGTGCTCGGACGAATATACACAGTTCATCCACGCCAAGACGAGTGCTTCTATCTTCGCTTGCTTTTGGTGAACATTAGAGGCCCTACATCCTACAGAAGAACGTGTACGATTCGATAATGAAGGTTGTTTACGATACTCTTGGTGGGACAGGCAAGACATTCGTCATTTCGTTGATTCTGGCAACGATTCGGTCAAGATCTCAAATTGCGTTGGCTGTTGCATCATCTGGCATTGCTGCTACATTGTTGGAAGGCGGTCGAACTGCACATTCCGCTTTGAAGCTACCCATGACTCTTCTGACGGTTGACCAGCCAACGTGCACGATGAGCAAGATATCGGCGACAGCGAAATTGATGCGAGAATGCAAAATAATCATTTGGGATGAATGCACGATGGCGCATAAACGATCTTTGGAGGCAGTTGACCGAACGATGAAGGATTTACGAGGTGATTCGAAACTTTTTGGTGGGGCTTTGATATTGCTGTCCGAAGATTTTCGTCAAACGCTTCCCGTCATCCCGAAATCTACGGCTGCCGATGAAGTTAATGCATGCCTAAAATCGTCCTCTTTGTGGCGATATGTCAAGATGTTTAAATTGTCCACGAATATGAGAGTCGCATTGCAGAATGACCCCTCCGCTGCTGAATTCTCGAGACAACTGCTGACGCTTGGCAATGGCGAAATTCCTGTTGATGTTTCGACTGGACTAATATCGTTCCCAGCAAATTTTTATAAACAAATAATATGGTTTATCATATCGCTCTCCACTGATTTCGAGTCAAATAAATTTTTATGAAATTTGAATTACCAGTGTTTTATTATTACTCTGGGATTATATGAAGTCGTGAAATTGGGGCGAGGCAAAGTTCGCCGGGTGCTCTAGTAACGTATAAAGAAATGACAATCGAATAGGAAAAACAATTAATAATCGAATACTTATCTACTAAGAAAAACGTAATATATTTTCCATTTGAAACAGAATTTTTAATCTATCAAAAAGCATATGTTGCAATTATCTCTCCAAATAACTTAACTAAAACAATGAAAACTAATGGTAAATTAATAGATATTAATATATACGCAGAATTAAAAAAAAATTTAATATAACATTCATAAAAAACACACAGCCAGGAATAGAAAAACAAACAGTACTTTTTAAAGAAAAATATTATTTTCCCACCAAAAATTAATTCAAAATTTTATTAATGAATGCGAAGTGTGCAACATCGCAAAAACAGAACACAGAAATACTAAATTAGAATTCTAAATAACCACAGAAATGTTTAATCCAAGACAAAAATATGTCATCGATAAATAATAAACAATTTTTATCTTGTATTGACATTTATCAAAATTTGCCAATTTAATAAAAGTCGACAGTCGAGATTGATTAAAAGCAAAAAGAGCATTAACCAAGTTTTCAATGAAATGGGTAAACCAAATCAAATTAAAGCAGACAAAGATTCAGATTTCATGTGTGCTGCATTGCAACTTTGGTTATAATCTGAAAATGTTGTTATTTATATAACAACAAGCAAAAATTGAATTTCTGATATTGGGAGTAAATGAAAAATTAAGAATTATAAACTGCGAAACAGACATAGAATGTAACCTAACATAATTTGAAACTTTATGTTTAAAATCATAAAACAAAACATAATACAATACAGGAACTCCAAAACTGTGTATTAGGCAAATAAAATCAATAAAATTGAAAAACTTAATGAACCATGAAATATATTTGAAATTAATACTACATATCGACAAGCTCCACTAGTAAAATCAAAAACACTAATCCGTTCAAAAAGACAGGAAAAATCACAAAATTAGAAGATAATCATTACGAAGAAGGTAACAGAGGAAGAAAAATAATACATTAAAATTCTAAATATAAGAAAACAAAGAAAATTAACGAAAATAATTACGATAATTCCAGATGCACGCCAAATGAAAATCAAACCTAACTTGTTGATCAACACTATCAACATCAAAGCAAAAAACAGTTATTTATTATTCAAAATAGGAACCTTGGACTTACCAAATAGTTACGAATATCATTGTTTAACCGTCAACTTAACAAAAACTGAAATAACTTATACTAATTTAATCGAACAATCAGAAGAATTTTCAGGTTTAAAAACAAAATTTATACTTAACAGTAAAATTGAACTTAGAAATGAATGGAATCAGAATTGCAAGACGTAGCAAAAGAGGTCTTATAAACTTTATAAGCACAACATACAAATATCTATTTGGAACATTAGATGAACAAGATTGGTCAGAAATAAGAACGAGTTGAGTATGTGTGGACTGTATTAATTTTATTCTTGCCAGTTGCGAAGCCTATTTGACACTGAATTGAATTTCGCAATACAACGCCGTCTTAGCGGCGTTGCCAGAAACCGAAAAGATATATGTATACATGTTCTCTTGTACATAGATTAAAATATACAGAATAGAAGAGAGATGGCATTATGCGCCTATATATTAGAGATGATTAAAGCTGCAAGCGTTCAGTTTCTGAATGGGGCAATACAGCAACTTTCGTGATGGGTCTGATCATCTCTCCGGTCGGGGTCTTCAATTCGACTGCTCGAACAAGTTTGTCCTTCCCTGGATAGGTTTCCATAACCCAAGCGATGTGCCAAGATGCCGGTGGTGAATTGAACTCCCTTACGAGCACAATATCACCGGTCGAGATGTTCGGTGTTGAAGTAGTCCATTTTGGACGTTGCTGATAGTAGTCAAATACTCCTGCCATTTTCTTCAGAATCCTTGAAGCATAGACAGGATGCTTTACCAATATCCTAATCGGCCCACTGGGATATGACTCAAATCGGGTCGCCCAATTAAGAAGTAAGCGGGTGATAGGTAGTTGGTTTTTGTATCCGGTATGTAGCACAAGGGGCGAGAATGTATCACTGCGCTTATTTGAGCAAGAAGTCAGCCAAGAAGGTTTCTGTCGTCAATTCTGTGGCAAGATCCAGGTGGATGGCCGAGGAATGGTGCGAATGAAGTTCCGTAGGTTACAGTGCACAATTGGAAATGTTTGATGGGATCGGATGGATCTTCTCTCCAAACGATTTTCTGGAAGTTCCTGTGCTTTTTGTTGACCCATATCTGGCGGAACATTTTTACGATGTCCGCTGAGAATGCAAATGTGTACATTCGAAAACAAAGGCACACAGCGAATAGATCGCGCTGAACACTGGGACCTGTAAACAGGGTGTCATTTAAAGCCTTTCTATTGGCGTCGCGAAATGATTCATCGAAAACTACTCGTAGCTTTCGACCCAGCACTGGGTGGTGTGGTAGAAAAAACTGTTTTCCAGTAGCGTTTTCCTCAGGTGGCACCTCAGATTTGTGTATTTCTGTTGCAGCCGCCGCTCAACCCATTTAAAGCGTTTGAGCGCTCCTTGAAGAGTTTCTCCGAATTTGGGGTTTTCAGTGTTGAATGGAAGATCTACGATATACTTCCCGTTTTCATAGCGACTGTGAGTGGCGAGAAAGTGCTTCTCGACTTGATCATCCTCTGGTTCCAATTTTTCGCTGCTTTGAACGTTTTCCAATTCCCAAAACTTCTGAAGCATGGCGCCTATGTCCACCGTTGTAGATAGTGCAATAGCGATTCGATGTGATGAGTGAGGTTATTACCCATCCGAACACCGAAGAAATGGCGATAAGATTACCCTTGTTGTCGTACATCTTTCGTCCTGTAAACAATGGCCATACATGTTAGTTTCCCAATAGAATGTCAACAGGTGAGTTTGTGTTGAATTCAGTATCCGCCAACTGCAGATCCTTGAATACCTCGAGTGCGATGCATCGATGTTTTAGCGTTCCAGCGAAGAATAAATTTCGCCTAGCATGTCTACTCCCAGACAACCAAATGATCCTCGGAGATACGAGACTTAATATGCAAGGTGCTGCATCCCCTTGTCGTGTCTGCTTTCACTGAAGAGATTCCCGTAACCAAGATGCATGATGCCGAACGTGTCAATCCGAGAGCTTGTATGCAACGCTCGGATACGTACGAAAGCTCTGAGCCTCTGTCCAATAAGAGAAGGCATGTTACGTTGTCACCTTTTGCGTTTTGAACATAAACCATGGCAGTTGGTAATATGCTTCGCTTCGTTTCCTGAGAAGATTTTGCAGTGCGAGAATCCAGAAAGTTGAAGAATTCCTCAAGAGTGGAGGAATCTGTATACATGCTGCGCTCAATCCACCTGCGCCGCGTGTCGGCGTCAAGTTTCTCTAGGGCCAGATAGATGATCCATCAATCGCGTCCCATCTGGTTGACTTCATCAAATCCGCGAATAATTTCGCTTGCTTCGTCTGACACCTTCCGTAGAATTGATGTATCAACCTTTGTAGTTGTTGGTAGGCTCATAAACTGCTTCAGAAATGAGTTTACAATGTGCCGTGGACGATTGTATCTTTCTTTCAGACGTTCCCAAGCGGTGTTGTAAGCTGTATTCGTAATGGCCAAGTGCCGTACCAAATTGGCAGCCTCATCAACAAGAAGTGTTTTCATGTGATGGAACTTCTGGGTGTTGGACAAATGTTGCTTGTTATGAATTGTGCTTTCATAATAGTCTTGATGATTGATAACTGTCAATGACAACAGACGTGTTTTTATATCGCTCCGCCGCGAAACTAAAAATACACCACAATTAGACGAATTCTATTTCGCGAAAAGACGCTCAGACTGTACGCATGGGTACTTGTGCTCATGTGCTTTGGAAATGATTAATTACTAAGTGTTCTTATTACTAAGATAAGTGATAATACAGTTTGAGCGTAAGCTCTGTAACGAAAAGCCATAATGAGCAAGAATCGGCAGCGACAACAAGACGAACGTCGGCTCTCGTCAATCAGAAATAACGCTTACTTCTCCATAAGAGCGGAAAAGTTAACAGAAGCGGCAACAACTGCAAAACTGCAAGCGTTTACGGAGAGAGCACGCTCGCTCTCTCCCGGCTCCAAGCGGCACATCACAAAAACAGCCGTGGTACCGTAGGACCTGAGCAATGCATGAATTGTCAGGAATACGGCCACACGAAAACTTACTGTGGGGATGCACATTCAACTGAGGCCTGCCCAATAAACAAGGAGAACCACTCTGCCAAAAAATGTAGTAATTGTGGGGGAAACCACATCGCAAATTACAGAGTTTGTCCAATCTATAAAGAGTTGAAAAGTCGACTAGGCACTATGAGTTGCCATTATTTGCAACAGCATGTATACAAGCTACATGAATACACATCGATACCAGAAGCGGTTTCTTAAACTTATCTGCTGTAAACTGCCCTCCACGCTTTTCCATTTCCAAAGATGAATTTGTACAGTTCTTTGACCTACTAGGTGACAGTTTTTTAGCGGCTGGTGATTACAATGCAAAACACACCAACTGGTTTTTTTTGTTGGTCTCATTTTGTTGGAAACTTCTATTGTCATTGAAAGGCAAATTATAGGGTTGCATACAGTGATCACATTCGAAGATCATTTAAACAAAGATTGACAGTAATTTTAATATAGTTCGAGGTGTGGAAAAAAACTAACCTTCAATATTTCCAAAATTAAATTCCTTTATTTTTTCCAGGGCAAACTCTTGCACTAAGTCTGATTCTGTTTTAGACAAATTTATCAGTAAAGTTTCCGAAATTTTAAATCTCTCGCCAGACTCTGAAATCCATACAAAATGTTCCTGAAAATGTTTTAATAGCTTTGGCTTTATTATTACTTAACAATTTAATCTTCTCACCGATGGATACCATTTTAGAGCAGGTAAAGGTATAGTATCATTAGATATATTTTGCCTATTTTGGCTTTTGGAACGACCTCGCCATATTTTTTTAGTAACAAATTGTCCCACGTTAGATAATGATTTTGACTTTTGCATATTTGCAGTTACATTTTTTGACCTGAAATGGGATTAGAAAAAACAAGTATATAAGAAATAAAATTAACATTATATTTTTAATTTGAGATAAGTGAGGGTCTCGGTTATAACTAAAATTGATAGGTGAAAAATTCATACATAAATGTTTGTGCGTGCCAACACCAAATAGGCATTTAAATTGTTAAGATAGTGTCGAGAAAAATTCCTTTAGATTTCAAAATCTCGCGCGCACTGCTGGGAGCACTCTCCGATCTTCACCAACTCTGCCTTCCGCCAGCTTAAGATGATCCTACCCTGCAGTCGCCGAAAATGTATTATTGCCCGTGATTCATCGATGAATTTCCATACAAAATAGTGATGAACTTAATATTCATGTCATAGATTTGAAATTGATCACCATTTTAATTCGCATTTAAATCATCGAAAATTTTCTTAAGAAATCCCTGCTCACACCGATTTTTTTGTTTAAAAAAACCGAGTGCAAAATAAATACAGAATTTACAGATTGTCGTTTGAGAGTGTCGGCTCAGCCGCCGTCGCGATCATCAGACTGATAAACGAGTTATTAATTTGTACAGTAATAATTTTTGAACCTCGGTAGGACTTTCTTGGACCACTGCAACTAATATTCTTTTAACTGGTGAATCTTGAATTTGACTTCCTAAATTCGTCGTTTTCATTAGCAGCTAAAGATAAGTTCCACTTATAATAATACTCCAGATTACAAAATGAAATCCATCATTTACTTCAGAAAAGTTTCTTTCACACATAAAACCGAAGTTGTTTTTATTTCTTCGACTGGAATACCTTTAAAAAAGTTAAAAGGATCTGCAGATTTTAATGTTTTCCGTATTTATACCCGTTACTCGTAGAGTAAAAGGGTATATTGTATTCGTGCAAAAGTATGTAACAGCTAGAAGGAAGCGTTTCCGACCCTATAAAGTATATATATTCTTGATCAGGGTCACTAGCCGAGTCGATCTAGCCATGTCCGTCTGTCCGTCTGTCTGTCTGTCTGTCTGTCCGTCTGTCCGTCTGTCTGTCTGTCCGTATGAACGCTGAGATCTCGGAAACTATAAAAGCTAGACGATTGGCATTTTGCATGCAGATTCTAGGAGTTCCTACGCAGCGCAAGTTTGTTTCAAAAAGGTGCCACGCCCCCTTTAACGCCCACAATCGCTTATATACGATTTTAAAAATTTAAATATTTCGGAAAAGTAAAAATGCAGTTTTATTGTGTTTATCAATACCTATCGAAATGTAGAAGAAATTTTTCAAATCGGACCACTCGTTAAAAAGTTATGCGTGATCAAAGTTTCTATCACCATCTCCCTCGCACTCCCTTTACCTGAGTAACGGGTATCTGATAGTCGGGGCACCCGACTATAGCGTTCTCTCTTGTTTTAATGTACGTTGTCTACGTTAACAGCTGCAAAAGGCACTCATCATACGCTTTCTAAAAGCTAACGAGTCATCGCAAAAATTTTTATCAAATCAATTTAATGGAGGATTAAAGATTTTTCTTAGCTCCTTTTTTGAGTAAAACAACATCAATTTTGGTTTGTTTTGGTTGTACCGACATTTTATAGTTCATTCATAGTATCAACGAAAACTGTTCGTCAGTCAGAGAGCGAGAGCAAACAGCTGGCGCACACTTTTCGTCAGTCTTTTTTTTTCACCTCAGATCGACATCGCGAAAATTTAATCTTTTGGCGTGCCCTTCTCAGTGAACATTTAAAAAAATAGAGGGAAAAACTCAAAAAACCCGCAAAAGTCAATTGCAGGACAAAACAACATTAATACGATTAGTGGAGTTCTGCCCAGAATTTTTTTTTTTCGCGTCCCACTTATTCACGTGTATCGCAGCACAATTCTCGAAAAGATAAGCGCTAGATAAGAAAATATAGGTAAAAGTCCGGGGAAAAAAGTAATAGTAAGATTCATTTTGTGGCAATGAAGTTAGTATGAATCGTTTTAGGAGCGGCAGAGAATTAAGATTTGAGATTATAAAAAAAAGTATATTATACTCAAAACATAATACTCTGAAAGGCTCATGCAAGGCATAGTTAGATCTATAATGATTTAATATTAGGGGAATATAATTTTTAATTAATTTACTTGGCACAGAAAAGTTTATCCGACTGTCAATCTCACCATATATAAATGAAGGCAGTACCAAGCATCGTTCTACGGTTGGCTAGGGAGGGTAAATTAATAAACAGTAGTCTACTAGAATA
The DNA here is from genome assembly GCA_036346975.1 of Drosophila prolongata. Taxonomy (NCBI): domain Eukaryota; kingdom Metazoa; phylum Arthropoda; class Insecta; order Diptera; family Drosophilidae; genus Drosophila; species Drosophila prolongata. Next base: position 1,117,871 of record JAYMZC010000261.1, on the reverse strand, counting down.
AGAAGATAAGTTAAGATTTGCATCCCAGTTTAGGCGCCGTAAAGCAAAAACTGAGGGGGCAATCACACGGCAAACTACAGGGGCTGTGTGGTCTGCAAGGAGTTGAAAGACCGCATTCGACGAGTGACAACAACGCGCCATCAAAACACTCAAAACGTGTACACTAACTCAAAAACGACAAAACTAGAAGCTATGATGGTTACTATATAACAAAGTATGATGGAATTTATGTCCTTCTTTGACTTTCAAAGTGAACGGTCGTGTTTTTTTTCTGCGCATCGAATTTTGCATTTTGTTTTCGTTTATTCCCATCGGTGGGTTTTATCAAAACAATTTTAATTCTCTTCGTGTTTATTAAAACATAAATTTGAACTCCGTTCGCTTCGCGAGTGCACTTTGTATTTAATACTAATAAATTGTTTTAGTTTTTCGTAATTCTTATCTGTGTTTTCTTTTCTTATATCCCCGCCGTTTCTCTTTTGTGCATGCACTTTAACTTATTTACGCTCCCGCTCTCTTGCTCTCTTTGCTTTGAAAGTTCTAAGCGTGCAGTTTCTGCGTCTCTTGCGGTACTTATAACTGCTCGCTTATAAATTTCAATTCGCTTTTTTTTGGTACTGTGGTAAATAAATAAAATGAATAATACAAATTTAGTCTGCTTCTGCAAAAAATGCAGCCTCGTAATCAGGGCTGACCAGTCTAATATGACTTGCTGGCTCCCGCTCTCTTGCTCTCTTTGCTTTGAAAGTTCTAAGCGTGCAGTTTCTGCGTCTCTTGCGGTACTTATAACTGCTCGCTTATAAATTTCAATTCTCTTTTTTTTGGTACAGTGGCAAATAAATAAAATGAATAATAAAAATTTAGTCTGCTTCTGCAAAAAATGCAGCCTCGTAATCAGGGCTGACCAGTCTAATATGACTTGCTGGCTGTGTGAAAATATGGTGCACACCAAGTGCGCCGGTTTTACTGGCCGGACAAGTGATGACCTTTCAAAGGGGCCCAATTTGCAGTTTTGTTGTGACGCTTGTGTTGAGGTTGCGAACGAGATGAAATCGTTCATGCGCCAAACTAAAGGCGGCCTGATGGGGCTGATTAGCTGTTTCGGAGTGGCTAGAGATAGTTTTCGCCGAGCTGATGATCTCCTGTCTGCGCTGGACTCGCAGTTTAATAGTCGTAAGCTATTAGAAGAGTCCCCTAAGCGCAAAAAGGCCGCTGGTGGTAAGGAGCAAAAGGGGAACACCCCGCAACCGAAATCAAAAGATCAACAGAGCATTCCGGCGGATCAGCAGTTGATTTCAGCAAACCCTCAAATCTTGCTAAGATCGGCAGCTAAAAAAGATTCGGTATCCGAACAATCCGTTACAGAATGCATGCAACCAGGGACTTCTAAGAATTCCGATTTGTCCGTAGTGGTTTCACAATTAGTGGATCCACCTATCTCTCAGAATGTAGCATCTCCACCACAAGGGACTACTGAGTCCGGACAACCGGCTCAAGTTGGTTTTGCAGAAACAATGTCTGCTCCACCAAAATCCCTTTTAGTGGTTCCACTAAAGAAACAAATTTTCGTTTCTCGGCTTTCCCCTGATCAAACATCTTCTGATGTATTGTCTTATATTCAAGACAAAACTAAAGCCGATTGTAATAGTGTAAAGGTGGAAAAGTTTAAGTTTTCTTATGCTAGAGACATTTCATCTTTCAAGATAACTGTCCCTAACGAGCTTTTTGAAGCCATATGCTCGGGCGACTTTTGGCCGGATAATATGGTTGTAAAAGAGTTCGAGGCTAAGATAAAGAAGAAGGGGCCCCTGGGAGTAAAACTTCCTAGTCGAGGCCAAACCAGTGTACCAATTTCAAAAAACTAACTTCTAACCTCCTTCTTTCCTATCAGAATGCAAGAGGTTTGCGTAGCAAACTCACTAAATTGTATTCTGATAGCCTTTCCTTTGCATCTCATATTATTGTGTTCACAGAAACCTGGTTAAAGCCGGAGATCTTTAGCTCCGAAGTTTCCAGGTAAGTACACAATATATAGGTATGACCGTCCCTCTAGACGGGGAGGTGGGGTCTTAATTGGAGTTGATTCAAACTTCCCGTCTGAGGAGTTATTTTTTGATGAATTCAATACCATTGAATTTATTTGTGTAAAGTTATCGCATCCTGGTAACTTTATATACATAACTTGCTCATATATTCCGCCGTTGTCTGAACTTCCTGATTATTTAAATCACCTATCCGTTATTAAGTCCGTTGCAAATAAGCTTTCCGATAGGGATCAGATGATAGTTCTAGGTGATTTTAATATACCTGGAGTTACTTGGTCCACTGAGGACGGATCGAATGTCTTCCTACCTATAGCACAGCATGATTTTATTGATGGCCTGCTTGACATATCTCTATCTCAAGTAAACCATGTTCGAAATTCATTAGGTCGCCTACTTGATTTGTGTTTTGTATCAAATCCTGAAGGTGTGTTTCTGTCCAGAGTAGCACCACTCACGCAACCTGAAGATCCATATCACCCAACAATCGAACTTTCATTTGATACGGGCAGAGTTATAGAAGAAAAATCAGAAAAATCCAAACGAATGCATTGTTTTCGCAAGGCAGACTTTCTGAGGCTAAATAATTTTATTTCTGGCTTTAATTGGTCTGATCTTTACTTATGCATTAATATGTCCGATGCAGTTAAGGTTTTTTACACTGCAATAAACTCATTTTTTAATTCCTGTGTTCCGTGGTACTATCCGTCAACTTCCAATAAATCACCTTGGTTTAGCAAAGAGTTGACACACTTAAGAAATGTAAAGTCCAGACTTTTTAGGAAATATAAAAATACCCGTTCTCAATCTGTTTTTACTAGATATTTAAGTGCTCGGTCAAGATTTACCGTGCTTAATGCTCAGTGTTATAATAGTTACTTAAACCTTTGTAAGGTCCAGTTCTCTCAGGACCCGAAACAGTTTTATAATTTTGTTAACACCAAGCGTAAATCTAATTCTTTTCCTTCCTCGCTGTCGTTCGAAAACATGACGGCAACCACAGATCAGGCAATAGCCGATTTATTTGCCCAATTTTTTCAAACGACTTACTCTACTTTAGATTATTCATCACAGCCTTATTCTTACACCATGTCCAAGTCAAACCTCATATTCTGTCCCACTTTAACAGAAAGCTCTCTTCTTTTGGATCTTCTTCGTATTAATCCTGTTTATTCGCCAGGGCCCGATGGTATTCCTGGGTGCGTGCTTAGGTATTGCGCTAAGGCCCTGTGCAAACCTCTTCACAAGTTGTTTACCTTATCTCTAGAAACCTCCCAATTCCCAAAGATTTGGAAGGAATCATTTGTTATTCCTCTTTTCAAGAAAGGTAACAAGTTAGAAGCCAGTAACTACAGAGGTATTTCTAAGTTGTCAGCTATTCCTAAGCTTTTTGAAAAAATTATTACTCCTCATTTGCAGCACCTTTGCAGATCAATCATTTCTCCGTGTCAACACGGATTTATAAAACGTAGATCCACAATCACAAACCTTCTAGAGCTCACTTCATTTGTGATAAAAGGCTTCAATAGTAGTTTTCAAACAGACGTCATTTACACTGACTTTAGTAAAGCATTTGACTCTGTAAATCACTTACTTCTCATTCAAAAACTTGACCTTTTAGGTTTTCCAGTTGATCTGCTTAAATGGATTTCAAGTTATCTAAATGGCAGGTCACAAAGGGTCCTTTTTAAAAATTCAATTTCTGAAATTCTCCGTGTTACCTCCGGTGTCCCACAAGGGAGCCATCTGGGTCCGTTACTTTTTACATTATTTATTAACGATCTTCCCTCAATTATAAGTCATTCTCGCGTACTTATGTACGCAGATGATGTTAAGTTGTGCCTGCAGTATAAGGACATTTCCTGCCATTTAAACTTGCAATCCGATCTAGATAATTTTCAAAACTGGTGCCGAGATAATTTACTAAATTTAAACGGTTCCAAGTGCAAGCTGATGACTTTTTATCGGGCCAATCCGATATACGCGACTTACACGTTAAGTGGCAGCTCTTTGGATAGAATAACTCTTGTAAACGATCTTGGCGTTCTCTTGGACCCTAAACTAAAATTTTCTAATCACATTTCGTCCATGGTTAATAAAGCCAAAGCAGTGCTTGGATTTATTAAAAGGTGGTCAAAAGAATTCGATGATCCTTATTTGACTAAAACTTTATTTATTTCGCTAGTCCGTCCGATTCTGGAGTATGGGTCTCCCGTCTGGAGTCCACAATACGGAATACATATTGGTCGTATTGAATCTGTACAAAAAAAACTTCCTTCTTTTTGCTTTACTGCGCCTAAACTGGGATGCAAATCTTATCTTACCTTCTTATTCTAGTAGACTTCTTTTGATTAATTTACCATCCTTAGCCAACCGTAGAACGATGCTTGGTACTATCTTTATTTATAACCTTATACATGGTGATATTGACTGCCCCGACTTGTTAAGTCGGCTAAACTTTTCTGTGCCAAGTAGATTAACTAGAAATTATTTTCCCCTAATTTTAAATCATTGTAGATCTAACTATGCCTTGCATGAGCCTTTCAGAGTATTATGTTCTGACTATAATAGACTTTTTCCTGTAATATCAAATCTTGACTTTCTGCCGCTCATAAAACGATTGATACTTGCTTCATTGGCACAAGATTGATCTAACTATTAATTTTGTCCCCGGACCTTTACCTTTATTTTCCTATCTCGCGTCTATCTTATCGCGAATCGTGCCGTACGATACACGGCTGCGCCCCTCGGTCGGTTGGGCGGGTATGTGGGCCGTGGGACTCCGCGCGTAAAAAAAAAAAAAAAAAAAAAAAAAACGACCATGCAAACACTGGTTCAAAACCAGAACATGGTGTTACAGTTGCTTGCAGCTATTTGGTGTTACCAAATAATTGATAGTAAATCTTCAAACTTGAAATAACACAGTTCCTGAATAAAAATCAGATCGATGTATGCTATTGATAGAGACGCACTTCACAAACAAATACAATTTCCAAATAAGAGGCTTCAATTTCTACCGCACAGATCATCCAGACGGTAAAGCCCACGGCGGAACTTGCATCCTAATCAGTGAACGCATCAAATACCAAATAATTACTTGCAGGCCACGTCCATCAAAGTGCAGTCAGGTAATGGACACCTTTCCATAGCAGCTGTCTACTGCCCGCTTGCTTTACAATTTCTTGAATTGTCAAGGATTTTTACAACTTACTTGGAGATCGCTTCATAGCAGCAGGAGATAATAACGGGGATCACTCCCAAAGGAAGGAAATTATATAACGCAATTATAAATCTGAGCAACAACTTGGACTATGTTTCCACAGGTAACCCCACATACTGGCCAGCAGACCCCAGAAAGGTCCCAGACTTAATAGATTTTGCGGTGAAAAAAAACATTCGTCAGTGCTAATAACTCTCTTAGCTCAGAAACTACAGATCACCCCCAGAGACTGACATCGCACAAAACAAACCGCTTAAAAAATAAAATGCATGTAAGTTCCCACATCGAACTAACCCCGCAGCCGAAGCGGACATCGACTGCTCCACTGAAGCTCATAAAGATGTACTAGTCGCAGCAGCCACCATTTCAACACCACAATCGAAGGACGTGCAAATCAACCATCTCGAAACTAATGTGCAATTGGAACAGCTTGTACTGGAAAAGAGGCGTCTGCGACGTGCTTGGCAAACCAACAAATCGCCATCTTCAAAACAACATCTTAATAAGAAAGACGCCAAAAATGCACAACCTCGGTACATCGGAAAACTTCCGCCAGCTAGTACAAAATATCCTCTTTGGAGGGCTTACCCAAATCTGAGCTCTCCAATCGAAACAGTCCTTCCGATAAGAAACTCATCAGGTAGCTGGGCCCGCAGCGACGAAGAAAGAGCCGAAACTTTTTCTTCACATCTCCGAAGCGTTTTCCAGCCGAACCCTGCCACTGATTCATTTCTCCTACCACAAATCCAATCTGAAACTATATCTTAACTAACATTGTTTCAGCCAAAAGAGATCGCGACAGTCATCGGGGATCTGAAACCGAAAAAGGCTCCGGGCGGTGACCTAATAACACCAAAAATGATAATTGAACTTCCAAACTCTGCTATTAAGGCTGTTTGCAAACTCTTCAATGGGATCATACGTCTCGGCTACTGTCCGAGCAAATGGAAAAAATCTACTATCATAATGATACCGAAGCCCGGAAAAGACCACACAATACCTTTATCCTACAGACCAATAAGTTTACTACCGTGTCTGTCTAAATTGTTTGAAAGATGCCTTCTTACACGCATAATACCATATCTGGAAGCACCCAATGTTATCGCCGCACATCAATGTGGCTTCCGTCAAAGAAATGGTGCAGCGGATGTTTCTACAAACGAGCAGCTTACAACATCTACGTTCACTGATGACACTGCAATCCTAAGTCGCTCGAGGTCCCCAAGCCGAGCAACAACACAACTAGCCAATCACCTCATCGTAGTTGAGAGGTGGATCAGATACCTGTATTAAAATAAATGAACAAAAATGTAAACACAAAACGTTTACTCTTAATAGGCAAACATGCCCTCCACTATCATTAAATAGTACGCCGATTCCCCAAGTCATCAAGTCTTATTTTCGGGAAAGAGCCTTTAAAAGATATTCTCACCTACTTTGTCAAGACATGTCTGCCGCTATACAAAGAAATTAGAAAACTTGCGGCAATTTTTCTGGGCTGTTTGTCGCGCTTTTCCGTCCATTTTTGACCTTCGAAACACTTTGCTCTTACATCAGACTCCCCAAAAGATTAAATTTTTAATCTCTTCGCTAGGGCCTGACGAACGTTCACCCAAAGTTCTTTTTAGCAGACTGGCAACGTTATGGAATTTTCTGGTCTTTTTTCGTCAATCCGATTACCGGGGTGAAAAAAGAGCCTGACGAAAAGCGTTCGCCAGCTGTTTGGCTCTCGCTCTCTATCATAGCTGACGAACAGATTTCGTCGATCTGAATATTAGGCTTTAAAGAAGAAATAAAGCAAGCCTCGGCAAGCCGAAGTTGTTACAAAACGACTACACTTTTATTTCTGTGCCTACATTACCAAAAACATTATAGCTATGTCAATTTTGTGCTGCATTTTGCCATCGTTTCCATAGCAGCAACATGATATTGTTGTCCAAATTTGACAAAACTAAAAGCGTAATGCTGATATAGTAAATATTTACTATATATCAAAGGAAAAGAAAGAACAGCAAACTAAAATTGTTTTTCGTATCTATTTTTTTAATTTTTTGATTTTTCTTTTGGAGCTATATAATATAGATGTCCAATTTTAGTTTAATTAAAACCGTAATTCCATATTATTTAAATATTACCATATCCGAAGAACAAAAAAAAATTAAAACTCTTGCAGAGATTTCAGTCAAAAGTTTGCAACGCAGTGAGAGGACATTTCCGACCCTATAAAGTATATATTATATATTCTTGATCAGCATCACCTGGAGAGTCGATCTAGCCATGTTCGTCTGTACGTTCTGTTCGTCCGTCAGTTCGTTTCCCTCAGTTATAAAGCAATATTCTTGAAACTTTCCCAAAAGTTGTCTTTCTATTGTAGGTACTAGGCTTTACAACCTATTGATAATTTTTCACCTGACATGAGATTGGATCATGGTTGCGTGAGGGAATCCATTAAGAATACATTATTAAATTACATCTCTACGATTAATATTTAGTTTGATAAGTTTGATTTGTTAATCATTTGCTTACGAGTTGGTTTGATTTGTAATCAAAAAACATACAAAATATATATTTAGAACTGCAAGGTTTATTTTGGTAATCTAAAGGGGAGGTTTCTCATTTAAGCATTTTTTTCTTATTCCAGCATTGGCGAAATACTTTGAACACACTCCCTCCACATTCTTATAACTTACACCTAAGTGAAAAGCAAGGATTAAGGTAATGATCCCAAAAATGATCATAACACTTCAAAAAATGACCAGTTTTTTACCTATATATAAACAATCTGAGTATCACTCCTGTAGAAAAGCTGTTCCATTTTTATCCACGAGCAATCCACAAGAATACACGAAGTCTTAATAAAAACCTAAAGGTGGCATTCAAAGTTTATCTTCCCTTTCATAGTTTATATTTGCCCCACAAAACTTTCAAACGCATTCTTTTTCGGAGCAATCTTTAAAGTGGCCTATAGAAGGACTTGCCACCGCGCACCCACCCATCCTATGTTACCCCAGTGGATTCTTGGGGCACCGGATCCACTGCCAGCCTGGTCTAGTCCTGTTAGTCTAGTCTAGTTAGTCTAGTCTCCCAAATGGTAAGTCCCTTAGGTAATGAGAAAGATTTTTTTCCAGCAGGGCTCACAGGACACCGACTCTTTCTCCTAACTACATTACTGGAGCTCCAAGAAGTTAGGAACGGGTAAGTTCAAATTAATAACGTTTTTCAATTCTGCTAAGCGAAATTTTTAATTTATGATCCAGTGCTGAGCAAAACCGGACACAAGCTCACTGAATTACCAAGACATACAATAGGGACAGGAGGTATGTTAAAAACAAGTTACTTTAGGTACTAAATGCGCTGAAGAAGATGCAGCAATAGCCAGTAAGCCACGCAATCCTTATAGCAATGTAGAGAAGCTGCTGGTCTTACTATATAATGTATTTGCTGATTAGCTTCGTTGCATTGAGACGTGTTTACATCAGCAGCTTTCGCGGTGTTGGACGGTCCGATGAGTATCGCTATGTCCCCGCAATTTTCACATAGTATGAGTTAATTTGGCCAATTAAATAATTATATACTTTGCCAGTGTGAGAACTGTGTTGTGAGTAATGATCCTTACTTTTCCTGACTTTCCGTTTTCTGCTATCACAATAAAATTCATAGGGACAAAAGGTGCATATTAAAAAAGATGCGGATAATTTGCATTCAAATTCATCAATTTTAAGCTGGGAAGCAGTCAAACTCAGCCGATTCATTCCCAAGAATATATCAATTTTTGGAGAAACAATTCGAATACGCTGCTAATTGTGGCGTACAAATGTACATATTGTACTCACCAGTGCAATTTGGAGAATGTTGCCTCTATCTACAACAACAAGCAGGACCAAGCAGCACATCAACCACGCGAGATCATCCATGATTTATTTAGTATGGGTTTAATGCAGTTCAACAATATATTAGATGATTTACATAAACTATTTGTTTGTTATTATTTGTTAGCTCTCTATAGCAAGATTAGTAATTAGATGCCAAGTTCTTTAAAGGTATTGTTGCCCATTAGTTTTCTTATCTTCAATAAAGATACTTGAACAATTGTCACCATGCTCTTGGGTCAGTTCGTTTTGCCAAAGCTTTTCATAAAGTTTGCTCGCTTAGCAAAAATGTCAGTGTTCACTCGGCAATGTTCAACTGGTTAATCATTAATTTTGATCATCGGGAGTTACGAAAGACAAATTACTCCCAAATCAAGCCCACAAGGCCCTACCTTGGATACGTACAACGCACTTCCAACAAGATTCAGAAGACCTTTATTTAAGTAAATCTGAGTAAAGGATGATCCAGCAGCTACACTGCCGCCTCGGTGAGTCCGTTCCGAGAGCGTAGAACCTGCTGTTTTTATTTTGCGAAATTTTCGAAACAAATGTCTACAAGTCTCCGCGCGTGGATATCACGTTTGTGGAGCGGCGGACCTTTAAATCGACATTCATTCGCCATGATCAACAGAATCAGCAGAATTGTCGTTTGTAGAGCGGCGAGTGTGGTATTGTTTTTATATATATATGTAAGCAGTTCTCATAACTGTTTGATCTCTGAAAACTTATTTGTACACTTATTTGGCGGCTATCAAAGCTAGGGACCAATACTTAGAAGGCAACGATTCGTAAACCGTAAACGAGTCGTAAACGAGTCGTAAACCGTAGAGGAACGGCCAGGCACTTTGATTTGAAATCTTGCCGCGATCGAGACTCGCTTCGCTATTTAAAATGGAAATATTATAATTAAAATAATATAGCTCCGTCATATAAGTTAAAACAGGTCAGTGCTCCCTTCCCTTCACCACCTCTTGACCCCTACGATCCCGGACACCGCACCTCTCTCATCACCACTCTCGACCACCCACAAACTAGGGCCCATTCCCTTCACCCCTCTCCGCCACACAACGACAACACACATTCAACTGGCTACAATAACGCAGCTGCTAAGTTATGAGACCAGCAGCGATACAGAGATGCAACGACAGCGACAGCGTTGCAGCGACCGAACGTCAGCGCCAGAATTGCATCGGCAGAGCGTGAAAATGGAAAAGCACTGACCGCCCGCTAGCTGCCCCATCTAAAGCCGCCGCTACTCGTACCTTCGCTGGACCCAAACAGAATTGCAGCGCTAGCATCTGGAGCGCAGCAACACATTGATCGAAATACCCAAACCCGCTGCTGACAGCTTTGGTATTTCAGCGGCCACTCTGCCAGCAATATGCTGACGTCGCGGTTCTGTTTAAGCCAACCGGCCACTCGCAGAACGAATTTACTTTTACTTCAATTTGTACCCCCTTCTTGAGCAGACACATATTTTATCTAAGAAATAAAACCATTGTAACGACTAAGAACGATTACTGTTTTATTTTAACGTAAACTCGTAAATATAAAAGTCTAAATCAAAAAAGGACAAGACCACTAATCCTAAGACGAAGGAACAACGATGCAGCTAACTCTAATTAGGTAATATCTGGGAGAATATTCCCCCCTCTGGCCATGTCTGGCCATAACTTATATATATTTAGGTAACATATATATATATATTCGATGTATTTGGTATATGCAAACAGTATTTAGTCACATTTATTTTTGACATACATTCACATTATAAAATACATAATGTAGGACTTAGAATACAACTTTGGAAACAAAATAAAAATGTTAAATACATTTTTTTCAGTAATACGATAAAAACAAGAATAACATTTTAATTTAAAAGGAATTACATAGTGTTTAATTTTTCTTTAGATGTCAAGAAATATTAAATATATAATTCTGTCTTTGGAAAGTAAAATATTATGTTCACCTGTACTTTGAAAAATGACATGCTCCAAAATCGCTCCTTATCCTCTTTTTATTGTCCGTTCTTTTAGTCAATGTTGTGTTGTTTGCGCTTTATTTCATAAAGTCAGTTGATTATGTAAGTGAACAGTGTGCGGTTGGCTAAAAAATGGATTTGGAGATATTTAAAGAATTTTAAAAATTCGGTAAGGAAGATTAAAGAGAAAAACAAAATATTAAAGTTGAGATACATACTGCAAAGCAATACTTTATTTAAATTCAAACAAAACTTTGCACGTGTTATTAATAGTATGGTACATAATCAACCGCCCCTGTCAAATTGAAATTAATTCATTATTTAATGCATTAATTAATTGAAGTGAAAAGAAAATTAAGGTGAGCACAACACTGTCAAACGCACTGCCAAAGTTTTCAGCAAGTTCCAGATTATACTCCCTTGCAGCTTTTACAAAAATTTAATTTTCCGTTATCACTTCTGATAGAACAAATGGTTTTTCATTGAAATTAAATTTAGAAGAATGTGTAGCATTGTCCTTTGATGAATGTGGTTAAAATGAGTTAAAGGAAAACTTAATGTCAGAGCTAGCAAATATTAAAACTAACATTTTATGAATCATTGAATGACCTTTATTAAGTCCATACTAAAAAAAATCAATGCTGAAAAGTATTTCCTGTGGTTAAAGTAAGTTGCTTGGCAATAACTGAGCGTAAGGATCATGAGATCAGACGTGTGAGGAAAGGTTAAAGTATCCAATAACGCAAAGACGTTGATGGTCGTGCAGATTGTGGAGGCCACATTCTTTAAATGGTTCGATGGTTCGACACCGCATCTCCTAAAACGTCATCAAATCCATAACGGACGCACAAAGCGGTTGGCCATAAGGCCAGACAAAGCTGTAGTTGTTGCATGATGAGTAGAAAATGTGCCTCGAGGAACAGAACAGGTGTTCGGCTAATTGTTGAATGTTGATGCACTCCGAACAGTTAAGGCGAACAACAATTAAACCAAGAACGAGCTTGTTAAGCGGAAAACAAGAAAGCTATGTACGGCTTAAAAACGTTCAAATTGTAGTTTTTATTACAGGGACAAATATTATAGTACAGACTATTCGATTTATTACAAAGAACACGAAACGGTCCATGGATGCCCTAATTATCCACATCTTGACAACTTAAGAAAATTGCGAGCTGTCCTAAAGGGCACATTAAATGTTAATCGGCTTGGCAATTCAACGGATGTCACCTCTGAATCTTGTCTTGTTCTACGATTAACTAGATAATGCAAATAGTAATATACCAGGATAAGAAGGCAACCAGCATTAAACAGGAGCACAATATTCTAAATTAAAACAGAGAAGGGAAGTAAATAATTTTTAGTAGCGTATCTTTTTCTTTCGAACATCGCTTAATAAATCCACTTTACAAAACCATGTTGACTATCGAAGAACACAAATGTTGAAAATGGGAAGTAAAAATAAAGATTACAGACAATTTAGAAATATCTCTACAATTTTGAACATCCGACTTGTATTCATTTCACACAAATGAAACACCTTATGTAAACTGGCGCCTAAGGTTTTACAAATTTTTAACGTTGACCGGCATTATCACTGATAATAGCAGGAACGGAAAAAACATTCAGAAACTTCGAATTGAAGTAATGTAAAGACTCTTCAGATCCCGAAGTTCTCTTTTATTTCACCGATCTTAGAGTGAGAATCATTACTTACAACACACACTGCCAAATTAGATTCACCAATTAGTACCATTTCATACTATGTAAAAAGTGCTGCTGGGACTTCAGCTAAAAAAGAAACACGTCTGATTTTTGCGACCAGCAGCTACGACTTAACATTTCAATAGGCTTACTGGCCGTTGCGGCATCTTTTTCACCGCACTTAATATTTAAATTAGACAGTAAGTGTAAGTAACTTGTTTGTAACATACCTCTTGTTTTTTTTGGATGTCTTCGTGATTCCATGATTTAATTAATGTAAATACTTTGATGAGAATATGACTTACCTTTTGGGTGGTCGAAGACCAGCCTGGCAGCTCCGGCTACTGACGATGGGTGGTTCCCCCAAGAATCCACTGATACACCACAGGATGGGGTGGTTTGCGGTGACAAGTCCATCTATAAGCCACTTTGTTACCATTTTAATTTAGTTTTTAAGCTTTATGTTGTTTGTTTCTATTGGCTTTTGATAGAGATGGGGAATGTTATACCTAGTATTTGAGACATGGATTCCTATAGACTCCGCCCTGAACTTCTAAGCTGGCGGTGTTGTCCCCGAGAAAAATTTATGCATTTCTATAACAAAACAGGGATAAGAATTTTTAACAGTTTGAATAGTGATTCGTGTGATTTCAAGTTTCACATCTATCAAAAATCCCAACCTATGCGCTGGAATGTGTTCTATGGGATTTTCGTATTATTTGGTATTATTGGCAAAATAAAATAACATTAGTTTGTTCAGATCCTCTGCCCAACATTAGCTTAGTGGCATGTTCGATACTAAATTCAAAACAGCAACTGTGAGAGTTTTCGAACTATGATCATGTTCATTAGCTTAGTGGCATTGCACCTGTTACATAAAATAATATTTAAACATGACTATATAGAATATATATACTTTATAGGGTCGGAAACGCTTCCTTCTACCTGTTACATACTTTTGCACGAATACAATATACCCTTTTACTCTACGAGTAACGGGTATAAAAATGTGACACCAGCCATCATTCAAGGAGGAACCTACCGTTTAGTCCCTAAGAGCCTTCACACCCAGGCCGACAGCCATAAGCAACAGAGCATCGACAAGGAAATATCATCCTAGTCTCAGAGTAATTTTAAACGATTTTAAAACTACGGTTTTACTTTTATTAAAATTTGACGACTGCCATAGGAACAATCGGGAAGAAAGGAAATAAAATCGAGAACTTTAACGCATAGAAATCGAAATCAAAATAAAGAATATTTAATTTTTGTAACAGGTGCAAGGGTATATCAGCTTCGGCTTGTCGAAATTTTGCTTCCTTTCTTTTTTGATTTTTATATTCTTGCAGATGGTATTATAATTTCAGTCAAAAATATGCAACGCAGTGAAGGAGAAGTATATATATTCTTGATCAGCATCACCAGCAGAGTCGATCTAGCCATGTCCGTCCGTCCGTCTGTCTGTCCATTGTTTGGATTACAATGCTGCTGCCAAATTTCTCAAGTGTTATTAAGGTAGGGAGGGTACAGAACGGTGGGGAGTGAATAACACCTAGCTACCCCGAACTCTTAATGTACCTTGATCCGCTTATCCTTCAGAGTCCGTCCGCTTATTAAAATGTCTGTTCACATCCTTATTTGATTGAAAACTGTTAGTGCACTTAAAACTTTCTTGTTCATAGGACAGAGTACGTCATGTAGAGGACGAGGAAAGAACCACTCCCCATCCGACGAGTTTAGTACCGAGTAATGCTAGAAGTGCACGACTCCGAATCTTCTATACACTAGATGGATTATTTTCCGTATATCTGGTGCTGTTTAATACAAGGTGTTTGAGCGCACAGAACTCTAATAAAATTACCACGAGACTCTTTGAATAAGGAAAAAGCTCCATTAATTGCTTTATTTTCTGCATTAAAATTTCTATAAGTTTTTTTTTTGTAATTCGTCGGTAAAAATGAAATTCGGGTTCATTTGTTGAACTTTGAAGATTTGAATTTTTGTTTAAATTTTCAATTTTTTTTCTTAAACGGGCAGCTTGGATGGGCACTTTTTAATATCTATTAAAATCACAACGACTTTTGAAATCGACCTTGAAATAAAAAAAAAACATTTTTTTTTTAATAATTAATAAGTAAAAATTACATTATTTTATGGGTATACTTTTTAAAAACATAATGCATTATGATATTTCTGATAAAATTAGATGCATATATCAAGTAAATTCAAACAAACTAATTGATGTGCATAGTAGGCATTTTTATTTCCTACGTTGACGCTAAGCGAAATATGTAATGACAAATTTGACAAACGTGCCAAAGAAAAGAAAAATAAGAGAATAGAATAAACGGACCCTGGTTTTCGTTCCATATTGTTTTGTTTTTTCGCAAAGTAGGCGCAGTTTTCGCTGTTTTCACTTGCATTTTGCATTTGAGTAACAAAGAGGTTACTTTAGCGTCTGAGATTTATTTGTAAAAAGTAAAAAAAAGAAACATTTAAAAAGTTATTAAAAATTCAGGTTAGTGCTTTTTACTTATTTCTCCTAAAGTGCTAAGCATGTGTCAAACACTAAAACGATTGAAGTATTTAAACAGGTGTTTTTAATCGCGGAATTAATATTAAAACCCACATCTCGAAGTGTTAATAGCACACCTTTTTAATACTGGCAGAATGTTATGAAAAACCTTATGCAAAATCAAAACTTTTTAATAAATTTGCTCGCATTCCATCAATCCAAATAATCAATGTGTTGCCTTCGAATATCCATGTATTAAGCCAATGGCGTTTCAGGGCACAAACTTGAAATAACTCAATTTCCCAGTGAAAATCACATAGGCGTAATGCAGCTGGCAGAAACGCTAAATACAACTTCCAAATAAGAGGTTACACTTCATATTTCACAGATCATCCGGATGCTAATGCCCATGGCGGAACCGGAATCTTAATCAGGGTACGCATAAAACACCATTTTCAGATTTGGCAGATTTGGAACAAATTATTTGCAAGGTCATCAAATTATAATGAGGCGACGGCAGTATTACTATAGCCGTTGTCTAATGCCCACCGCGTCTTACAATAACTGAAGAGCAGTTCGCGGACTTCCACAATTCACATTTTCAAATTCAAACTGCAGCTTGGCTTCTCTTCGCGCAGAGCTCGACTAGGTTTTCGGAGAATTGACATAAATCTCAGCAACATTCGACTTACGAATTGTATATTACCTTTATCGATTCAAGTATTCGGACAAAAAATTATATTTCTAAACTAAAAAGCGCGTTCAGTTCAAAAGAAACGCGATCAAAAAAACGGCGAATTTCAAGCAAGTGCAACTGAAGAAATTGACGGTGCCTTCGCAGGAGGCAACAACAAAACGCGCTGCTTTGGGGGATTTGCAAAATCGCGGCTTAAGTCGCCCCATTGCTGCGAAAGATGCGGCACAGAAAAACTCCAAGGATTTCCACCTAACAGATGCCCTGCGAAATGCCAAGGCTCGAGTGGATACCCACTGGAAGAAACAGGTACTGGGAACGACCAGCAATGGCAATACAGCCGTACCGCCCAAGGCCAACGAAGGGGGTGTGTCGGCCTTTTTGCGCTCGAATTCGGTACGCAATCGCATTCCGACCAAGACGACTGTGGAACCCACTAAGCTAACAGCAAAGTCAAATTCCAACGAGAATTTTACCGAGCCCGCCTTGAAAAGCGAGGGCAGCAATCTGCCCAAGAAACTCCTGACCAAGTTCAGAGCTGCATTGTCTAAACCCGTGATGGGGGTTTCTGGAATTCGTCGGGAACCAGTGGCGTGGCTCGTAAAGAGGCAGAGACCAAGAAGGAAGTGCAGGAGGTCAAGAAGAAAATCCCGGAAGCCAAGAAGGAAGTGTCCAGAATGCCCCTTATTAAAGCCAGCAGCAACATCGCTATTACAACCTCCACGATGCCAACCACCATGTCCCTTTCCAGCAAGCGCTTGGCTGGAATCGAGGACATCGATGCCAATGACAAGGACAACCTGGTACTGGTCTCCGAATATGTGAATGACATCTACGACTATTTGTACCAGGTGGAACTGCAACAACCCATACACAAGGATCACCTGGCCGGGCAGAAGGAGGTGATCCACAAGATGCGATCCGTGCTGATCGATTGGATCAACGAGGTCCACCTGCAGTTTCATCTGGCTGCAGAAACTTTCCAGCTGGCGGTTGCCATTATCGATCGTTATCTACAAGTGGTTAAGGACACCAAGCGAACCTACTTGCAATTGGTGGGGGTTACTGCTCTCTTTATAGCTACCAAGTACGAGGAGCTGTTTCCGCCAGCCATCGGGGATTTTGTTTTCATCACGGATGATACATACACTGCCCGGCAGATCCGTCAGATGGAGCTGCAAATCTTCAAAGCCATCGACTATAATCTCTCGCGTCCGCTGCCGATTCACTTCTTGCGGCGTTACTCGAAGGCTGCCGGCGCGGAGGATGAGCACCATGCCATGTCCAAATACTTCATTGAGCTAGCTTCCGTGGATTACGATATGGCCACCTACAGGCCTTCAGAGATTGCAGCAGCGTCGCTGTTTCTTTCGCTGCACTTGCTCAACGGCAACTACCGGGCTGGCACAGGATTCAACGACCACCACTGGACCCCCACATTGACCTTCTACTCGCGGTATTCGGCCGGCCACTTGCGACCCATTACACGGCTGATTGCGAAGCTGGCCCGCGATGCTCCCCAGGCCAAGCTGAAGGCCGTCTACAACAAGTACCAGGGCAGCAAATTCTAGAAGATTGCGCTGCGAACGGAGCGTACCTCCTAAAAATTATGTATTTCACACATTCATACAAAAAACTTGGAGATCGCTTATTAGACACTTTAACGCCAAGCACACGCACTGGGAAATACGACTTGTGACCCCCACAGAAAGGCAACTATATAAAGCAATTATAAGTTTGAGCAACAAGCTCGACTATACTGAGCAGCTGACCACAGAAAACTTCCGGACTTCCATGAAATTTAATAAGCGCCAAATCGCTATCGGTCTTATCATGGAACCACTCTCCCGAAGTAATCGAGCACCTCTACAGTCTGACGTCTCATAGAACTAGCTGGCTAAAGTACAGAAAGTACCTGAGTTCCCACATTGATCTAACCCCACAACTCAACATTGATAATGACATCGACTGCTTTTCTGATGCCCCGGAATTCGTACTCGTGGCAGCAACAAAAATCTCAACACCGAAAGAGGCAATCGTCCGTACCACCTAATACAAAACTAATCTGCAAATCGAAATACTTGTTCGGCGAAAACGACGCTTCGCCGCACTCGAAGCAACTTTTTAACGAATCCACTCGCAGACTCACCGAAACCCTAAGGCATGAAGAAGAGCTTGCACAGCGACGGTACATTGAGAAATTATCGCCGAGCAGTACAAAGCCTCCTTCGTGGAGAGATCATCCAAATTTGAGCTCTCCGGTGGAAACAGTCACTCCGATTAGAAACTCCACGGATACTTTGGCCCGCAGCGACGAAGAAAGAGCCGAACCGTTTGCTATAAACCTACGAAATGTATTTCCGTATTTACCGTCGCTTCGCACTGAAATTGCAAGTGAGCCGATTGTGTTTCGAGCACTTTAAACTGTTTACTATATGTCATTAGGAAGCAAGTGAAACCAAAAAGGCTCCAGGATGTGACTTATTAACCTCCAAATGAAAATTGAACTTCCAAACTGTGCAGAAGATGTTATATGCATCTAATCACAAAACTTGGGTACTACCCCAAAAAAGTGTAAAAAGTCAGCTGGAAAGATTAACCATTATTCGGCCCACACACATTGATCGTATTTATTTGTATTTCTTGCCAAAACAAATAAGCAATATATTGTGCATTTTGGCGGTGTTTTGTGGGGATCATTAACCCGTATGGGATCCACATAAATAGTTGGTCAAATAAAATACAATAATTTGTCGCTGTGTATTTGGTATTACATTTTATTAACCCTTATATGAGCAATACATTTTCTGCCTTTCAATATTGGGAAATTGATAAAATAGGCATCGTTCCGAAAGCAAAGAAATCGTTGACCCTTGTGTAAAATATTCGTATTTGCATTCTCTCTTATTAAATTAACTTACAATATTTTTGAAATGATTGAAAAGGAGATGGAAGCATCTGGAAAGGAAGCAATCATAAAGGAAGTTGCTCCAATACAAAATTAGTGTCCGCAATGCAAAAACACGACGGATGAAAACAGCACTAGAGGAAAAAACAATTTCTTTTGATCAATTCCAATTGGAATACCGCATGCAACTTCCCAAAACCTACTGTGACAAATTAGTGTGTATCCAGGGAGACATATGTAGATATATTAAGTCCAAACAATGATTTAAGAGAGTCGGTTGAGGATATATATATTATCACCAAGGCTTTATATCGGTCAGTAATGAAAGAAAACGAGCCGCCAAAAATTAGTCAAGGGGATAGCGGTAGTTATCGTCATTCGTCCCAGCTACCAAAGCTCAACCTGCCCAAATTTAGTGGAAAGCATGCTGAATTTAAAAATTTCATAAGCCTTTTTGATAGTTTTGTCCACAATGACTCTTCTCTAAGAAACGTTGAGAAATTCAACCATTTGCTTTCCTGTTTAACCAATGACGCTTTAGGAACTGTAAAGGCGGTTCAAATTTCGGACAGTAATTACGAGAAGGCGTTGGCCAGCTTAAAAAATGTTTATGATAATAAATGTTTGATCTTTTTCGACACAATTTCGCAATTATTTGATCTTCCCCATGTATTAAAACCCTCTGCGTCAGGTTTAAGATCTCTCATTGTTGAAATATCGGCTCTGTATGCATCATTACAGTCACTGGGAAGTGAAGAGGAAATAAATAATGCCATTTTTATTCATATAGCTATGTCCAAAGTTGATCATGCTACAAATTCTCACTTTAAAGAGCAGTTGAATTACAACACATTACCGATCGGCAATATCAGCATTTGGTTACTGAGGAAGCAACTAAAAGCAAGGGTGAGGCTACACAAGGTTCGAGTAAAGGGTATTCGAAATCGTCGTTTTCATGCTCGAAATCAGATCGTCGGACTGAGTCAAAATGTCGATATTGCGCAGCGACGAATCACATTTTAGGCAGTTGTCAAGCTTTCGCCGCTCTTTCTGTGATTCAAAGATTCGATTTCGCCAAACACAATCGTTTATGTTCGTTTAGGTTCGCAAATCAATTTTATCGCCGAGGATTTAGCACAGCTTCTGGTTAGCCAGAGAAGAATCGCTTTTAAATATCTCCACTATTGGAAAGAATGACTCGATAGTACGACACAAAGTTCACACGTCGATTCATTCTCGAGTAAGTTCTCATAGTTTCGCAAGCGATTTTTGGGTTTTAAAATCGATTTCAACTTATCAACCCGATCATGAGGTCAATTTTACGCAATGGAGCATTCCAGCAAACATTGAGTTGGCGGACCCTTGATTTTACAAGCCCGAAAAAGTGGACTTATCATCGGCGCAGAATCCTTTTTCGACCTCCTGAGCGTACGCCAAATAAAGTTGGGATCCGAACATCCATCAATTCAAAAAACTTTGTTAGGATGGATTGTTTCGGGAAACTATACTCAACAGGCTTTCGTATTACTACACAGGCTTTCGTCGGGTCGTTTTGAGGTGAAGCTGCCATTCAAAAGAGACGCAAGTGCTCTAGGTTTATCCTTTGAGACAGCAAGGCGAAGATTTCTAGCGTTGGAGCGCAGACTTGCAACAAATAATGAGTTGCCTGACATGTATCAGGAGTTCATGAGAGAGTATCTTAACCTTGGTCATATGTCATAGAGTCCAAACCAAACAACTATTCAGAGGGAGCTTTACGCCACTTTAGCAAGATTTCGATTGCACGAATATGCCTTAACGGCTGACATTTGTATAGGCAAGTTAACGTTGCCGCAGAAGATCGGAACCTGCAACTTATCTAATGTAGGGAAAAATCGACAAATGTTCTCCAAACCTATCGACTGAACACGGTCACAGCCTCAGCTCCGTTTTTGGCCATTCGTTGCCTCTTTGAGCTATCAAAGATCAACGCTGAGACGTATCCTGTTGCAGCGATGCTAATATCCAGCGACTTCTATGTCGATGATATGCTCACAGGAGCTAACAGTTTGAAAGGGAGAGGTGACTAAGGTTTTGAAATTAGGGGGCTTCGATTTAGCCAAATGGGCAACAAATCATCCAAGTTTGCTGACTAATAAAGGGCTAGACCAGAATTTGCGAGTGTTAGACATCGATTACCTCGATATATCTGTCTTGCGGGTTATGAGACAGTTCAAGTCCACGGATTCGCTGATGCATCTAGTGTAGCATACGGCTGTTGCATCTACGTCCGTACCACTGTTGGAAGAAGTCATTCGTCGAGATTGCTAACTGCCAAATCGCGAGTGTCCCCCCTTAAAACAAAATAAATTCCAAGACGTGAGTTGTGTGCGGCACATCTTCTCACCAAGTTATGGGCTCTATTAGCTCCCTTGCTAAACAACTTCGAATTGGAAAGTATTAATTTCTGGTCGGATTCGCAAGTTACTTTGTATAGGATAAAAAGGGATCAATCCAGGCCAGCAACGTTTGTTGCAATAGAGTTTCGGAGATCCAAGAGCTCTCAGAAAACATTGTTTGGAGGCATGTGCCTACAGAACAGACATAGAGGGTTTAAAATGCACTTTACAGGAAAATGGACCCGAGTTCTTGCTTCGAAGTCAAGATGAATGGCCTCGTCTTCATCAGATAGAGGTCTCGCCTGATTAGCAGCTGTCCGAGAACAAGAAAAGCGTAGGCAGTATGTTCCGTAACAAAAGGCCAAACGAATGTATTTGCTGATCTTGTTGAAAGATGTTCATCTTATAATAAGGTACTGCGGATCATGGCATACGTAAATCGGTTTATTCAAGGAAAGAAACGTCATCGCGAGGAGGTTATTTCAGCAAAAGAACTACTAGTATCGTTTATTAGGCTGGTCCAAATAACTCAAAGATTTGAGTTCGGATCAGAGTACCACAAATTAGAGAAATCGAAAAGCTTGGCCCCAAATCTTAAACGTCTAAACCCTTTCATACACACCAGCGAAGTAGATGGTGTGACGTTTCGTTTGATTCGGGTTGGAGGCAGATGGTTGAATGCGCCAATCCCGTATGATGCCAAATTTCCGTTACTGCTATCTCAAAAATCCCAATTCGTAACATTGTTTCTACGCAACTTACATAGGACCCATTATCATGCAGGTGTCAAGGTGATGGTGTCACTTTTGAGGTAGCAGATTTGGCTGATCAATGCGCGAGAGGCTTGTACAAAGGTCGTCCGTGGTAGCGTCCACTGTTTTCGTTACAAGCCTGTGCTACTGGGTCAGATAATGGGTGACTTGCCGCAGATCGGGTCAGGAAAGTTTGCCCTTTTTTGGTTTGTGGAGTAGATTTCTGGTCCATTTTATATTTCGCTTAAGATTCGTGGAAAACCCTTTATCAAGACGTACGCGGCCGTCATTGTTTGTTTTTCGTCAAAGGCTGTTCACCTTGAACTCGTTGTCGATCTATCTACTGACAGTTTTTTATCTGTTTTCAAAAGGTTCGTCGGTCGGAGGGGTCTTCCGGAGAAGATGTACAGCGACAACGCCACCAAAATCGTGTGGGCGAGCAGCGTTTCAATCAGGAGCAGATCAGAGGGTACGCGGCTCAACGAAGCGTCGAGTGGTCTTTCATACCGCCGAGGTCACCACACTTCGGAGGACTGTGGAAGGCAGCCGTCAAGTCTGCCGTCTGTCTGCCCTCAAACAACAGTTTTGGCAGAGTTGGTCCAAGGATTACCTGGCCAGCCTGCAGCAGCGCAACAAGTGGAGCATCGAGGGCCCGATCTAGACATCGGGCGCTTAGTTCTCGTTCACGAGGACAACCTTCCGCCTCAGCGGTGGCTCACAGGACGCGTGGTAGCAACAACACTCGGCGAGGACGGTAGAGTGCGTGTGGCCGAAGTTCGGACGGCTGGAGGCGTCATCCTCAAGCGCGCTATCCACAAATTGGCGTTGCTGCCAGTTGGCAGCACAATCGAGGAGGTTAAAGCGCCGGAGGTCTTCAACGGGGCCGGAATGTTGGAGCAGTAGAATAAATACGTAGAATATAAATAAAAACAAGAGAGAACGCTATAGTCGGGTGCCCCGACTATCAGATACCCGTTACTCAGGTAATGGGAGTGCGAGGGAGATGGAGATAGAAACTTTGATCACGCATAACTTTTTAACGAATGGTCCGATTTGAAAAATTTCTTCTACATTTCGATAGGTATTGATAAACACAATAAAACTGCATTTTTACTTTTCCGAAATATTTAAATTTTTAAAATCGTATATATACGATTGTGGGCGTTAAAGGGGGCGTGGCACCTTTTTGAAACAAACTTGCGCTGCGTAGGAACTCCTAGAATCTGCATGTAAAATGCCAATCTTCTAGCTTTTATAGTTTCCGAGATCTCAGCGTTCATACGGACAGACAGACAGACAGACAGACGGACAGACGGACAGACGGACATGGCTAGATCGACTCGGCTAGTGATCCTGAACAAGAATATATATACTTTATAGGGTCGGAAACGCTTCCTTCTACCTGTTACATACTTTTGCACGAATACAATATACCCTTTTACTCTACGAGTAACGGGTATAAAAAAATGAAGTTGAATGTAAACATGAAGTTATAGATAAAAAAAATGTAAACAATCAAGATGTAATACAAGCTTAGCTTAGAGTGCGCTAAAGCTTTCCATATAGCTGAGCGGCGAACTCTTATATTGATAAGCTTTTTTGTAACTTCGTAACCCTTGTAAAATTTGGCACTGCTTGTGTGAGACAGTCGCTCATTATCGCTTAGAATCGTTGGCTGCGCCAGCGCATTAAATATTGGAATTTGACTGCTGCGTTTGTTTCTATCGCCGTGGAAAATCATCAACCAGGTCGCCAGTTGTAGTCGCCTTTTTTTTGTTTCAATTTTCCGGGAAAACTCTTCCGGTTTTTCAGTAACATATCTGGGCGACCACCTCTAAAGACTCCTAACTTGTCGGAGGCACATTGAATGCAAGAAAGTAAATCTCTAACTTAAAGCAAGCAGCCGACACTGGTTTATAAATTTTCGATCACCACTCAGTCTAGTCTTTAAGTTCTGCTCTACAATTTGGACTTACAGCTCCCAGCTTTGGGGGAACGATAGAAAAAGCAACGATGACTTTATACAGAGCTCACAATCAACAAAATTTGCGAGCAATCACCGTAGTATGTTCGGAACAAAAACATCCACAGGGATCTTGGCCTACAGTCGGTTAAAGATGAAATATGAAAGCAGAAAAAAGCCTACCACAACAAACTTTCAATGCACCCAAATAATCTGTTAGTCTTATTTTAGACAAAATGTAATAAATAAAGCATATATGAAAAAAAGAATGTTATGAGGTTGAAGAAATGCTAGTCGATATAGAAATGAGCCGAAGCCTTACGAAGTCTTATACTTCATGTGAGTCGTCCTTTGTCGGAGGGGCCGGCAAGATACTATCCTATGCTCATTAGATAGGGCGGTCTATAGGCGGCAGCTGGCTCCCAAAGCTTGGATGAACAGAATTTAATATTTATTTTTCTGAATTAGGTGTGTGGAACTAATGAAATTAGAAAGAATAAAATTAGATTGTCTACTAAACATTACTATTATGGTGCCTTTTTTATTGTAATAATTAAATTGTTTATTATAAAATTCCATTGGTTAATTTATAATGTTCGTTGGTTATACTGCTTGATTCTAGATCCTCATACGAGGTAAGCGAGGAGCCGTGTTCTTTGTGAAATAAAGGTTACATTCCCTACTGTTTGGCAAAGATCACTGCAAATTGATGAATGCACGGAGGATAGTTATTTTAACTCCGTCTTCGTATGGCACTCATTTTAGCAGCTGATGCATGAGGGGCAAAGAAGTAAAAAAGATATGTATAGGCGGGTCAAAGGAGAGGATGAGTGGTTTAGTGTCGACCAAACCATCGCCAAAGGTTTTATTTATAAGTCATTGAACAAATAACGCATTTTTAAATGTTGAATAAGCTTTTTTTGTTCGAATTTTAATGCACTATGATCAGTACAAGTACTGTTTTAAAAAAGCTTTACGATAGGGATCGGTTGGTAATTCTAAGAGATTCCAATATACTTGGAGTAGCATGGTCCACAGAGAATGGATCGAATATCTTATTAACAACAGCACAATGTGATTTTATTAATAGCTTGCTTTAAACATCTTTATCTCAAGAAAACCATGTTCGAAAATCACTAGGTCACTTAGGTCATTTGTATAAAATCTTGTGTGTTCTGTCCACTTACGCAATTTAGTTTAGCATAGAGTTGTCACACTTAAGAGATAAAATTCTTTATAAGAAATAAAAAATAAAGATATTTAAGTGATCTGTTAATGCTCAGTGTTATAATAATTATTCAATAATTATTCGTTTTAAGGTCCAGGTCAATTTTTTAACTTTGTTAACACCAAGCGTAAGTTTAATTCTTATCCTTTCTCGCTGTCGTTTGAAAACGGCATGACGGCAAAGCCGATATAATTGTCTAATTTCTCAAAGTTCTGATTGTACTTTAGATCCCTCAAGGCTATACAATATCCAACTCAAATCTCGAATTCTCTACCACTTTAAACCGAGCGCTCTTTGGATATTCTTCGTGGTAACACTTTGAAGTCAAAAACGTGATTTAGCCAAAAAAAAATCGATATATTAGTTATTATAACATGAAAAATAATCAGTAAAAACAATCACTTGACGTCAGACCTGAGAATTTAGGTACAGAAATAGTGCGGAAAATTTCAAAACAATTTGTGCAGTAGATTTTACAGGGCAACTTTTCAGGAGAGCGTTTTAAAGTTTTCGACACCCAAAAAATCGAATACAAAACGAGCTAACTCACCTACGTTCAACTACCTACAACTTCGGAAGTTTTAAGTGCTCGCGTACAACAAAAGGTGTTTGCCTACCATAAGTCAATACTTTTTACGATTTTCGATGCTTACCTATATGCACCTCCTAAATAAAAACGTTGATTTTCGCATTCTATATATACGTACTCTTTGTACGTATACCTTAATATTGACTAATAATAAAATTTCAATTTTGTAAGGACAAACTAATTGTCAGTAAGAACATTATGTTATTCATAATCGTATATCTTAAGACATTATAACATAGAAGGGTTTCGTGGATACGATACTTAAATTTACCAGACAGACAGACATTGGTAGAGCGACTCTCCGGGTGATGGTGATCCGACTCTATCGTGTCGGAAATGTCTCCATCACTGGAGAACTTTTGACTGAATTTAAAATACCCTGTGCAAGGGTATAAAAACTGCATAAAATAATATAAATTATTATTTTAAGCTAAATTTAGTAAATTACTTAGGAATTGGTTATATATATCTCGAGCAAAATAGTATTCTTTTTGAACTATTTTATAGGAAACAAATTTATAATGCTCACTAATACACATTCCTGTAAAACCAAGAATTAAATATGGGTTAAAATTTGGTTGGAAGAGATTTTTGTGACAGATTCTATACCAGAGAAAACAAATTTTGATTTGGTAATTTTCTTATTGTTACTATTTCGGTCATACCACAAACATACATTTTAGAGCTAGGCGGGAAACATTCGAAAAACGGGAATCAATGCAGAGTTATGACGTTATATAGAAGGTTTTTAAGGAAAGCTCTTTTTAACCAAAAATCTATTGTCCGTTTCGCAGAAATATAATTTTTTGTTGAATTAAAATCTATTAAGCTAGCAAGACGGTTTTATAAAATAAAAATACTTTACAATTTAGTTCGATAATAAAAATGTATCAGTAGGATAATGTCGATATGATTTTCATTCAGGAAATGAATTGGCGTTCCACATGGTTATTCGTAAATTTGCCATTAATTATTTAGACTGCTTAGATTCAAGCAACTGTAACATCATGTTCTGGTTCTGAACCAGTATTTGCATAAAGGACATAAATTCCATCATACTATGTTGTATAGTAACCATCGTAGGTTCCAGAGTGCTTTGTGACTGTCCTGGGACCACTCCTAGATTAGACTGGAGTGGGTTTTCCGTTCCGACATCGTTTTTGAGTTAGTGTACACGTTTTGAGTGTTTTGATGGCGCGTCTTTCAACTCCTTGCAGACCACACAGCCCCTGTAGTTTGCCGTGTGATTTCCTCCTCAGTTTCCACATTTCTTTTTTTTGGGGGTCTTTCTTGTTGGCACGGCAATTAGCGGAATTTTCTTCACAAACTACACCTACTGATCGAAGTGCAGTTTGTCCAGCTGTGTCCATACTCGATTTCGCAATAAGAGCCGTCGCTGTAGAAGTCGTTTGTTTTGCTGCCGTTGCTGTTACTTTTGGTGCGATTGCAGAAGTTTTACCGCTAAAATTGTTGCTGATGCGCTAAGGGTCGATTCTGATGGTGGGAGGGTTTTACATTGAGAACGAGAAGTACTCGTCTCTTCGGCTCACGGAGCTTATGCGCTCTTTTATTGATTCGAATTTAAGTAAAGTTATAATTGCAATGAATATGAATTATGGCGAGAAGGGAAATACACAAAATTAGTTTTTTAAATTTAATTTGTCTTTAATACATCCACTTTCTTCAACTTTTCCCGGAGCTCGCGCGAAACAAGTCCGCCCTCTTCAGCTGCACAACTAATTGTTTTATAACTTATGAATTCGTTTTATATCCTTGCAGAGGATATTATAATTTCAGTCAAAAGCTTGCAACGCAGTGAAGGAAATTTTCGACCCTATAAAGTATATATATTCTTGATCAGCATCACCAGGAGAGTCGATCTAGCCATGTCCGTCTGTCCGTCCTTCCGTCCGTCCTTCCGTCTGTCCGTCCGTCCGCCAGTCTGAAATTGTAATACCCTCTGCAAGGATGCAAAGTATAACTTTGTTGTTTTTTTAACTTTTTTTTCGTTCTTTGGGATTACGTAAAATTTAAGTATGGAATTACGGTTTTATTAAATTTAAATAGTAACTATTTACTACATACGAATTACGCTTTTAGTTTTGTCAACATCGGAAAACAATACATATAGCTGTCATAGAAACGATGACAAAATGCACCGCAAAATCGTTCTAGTTTCATTTAGTATCAAGAAAGGAAAGCTAACTTCGGGCAGAGCCAAAGTTGATATACCCTTGCAGAATATTCTGTAAATTAAATTCTCCAAAATTATTCATATTATGCATTCTTAATACTCATAAAAAATCCAAGCTTCCTAACTTTAAAAACACCAAAGTTATGACATTTCCAATCGTTCAGTTATATGGCAGCTATAGGATATAGTCGGTCGATCCTTATGAAATTTGATAGGTCGAATTGATTGGCCAAATATAAAACCAATAGAAAATTTCCGATCGATTGCGTAGAAACAGACAGACGGACAGACGGACATGGCTATATCAACTCAGGAGGTGATCCTGATCAAGAATATATATACTTTATAGGGTCGGAGATGTCTCCTTCACTGCGTTGCACACTTTTGACCAAAATTATAATACCCTCTGCAAGGGTATAAAAAGTGTGCAAATTGATAGAGTTTTAACAAAATAGTTACAGTTATACTTTAAAATATAGTAATTGTATGACATTTGGCAGCCATAGTAAAGAAGACTACACTTTTTGATACGTTTCCAGCTCACACACTACTCAAAACATATTTACTTTTAAGACTTAATTAAAATGTAACTACAAATAATAATATGAAGTAAATAGAAGCCAATTTGAAAGACCAAAGCTCGAGATAAAAGAAAGAAAGACAAGCCAACAATTTTTAAGATAAGGCCCCTGTAACATTCTTTATTCTTTTTGAGCACTTTTTGTATTATTTACTAAGCTAGTGGATTGGATTTATAGTTGAATGATTATGATTTTATGAAACGTTGCTACTGTTTGACGTGCTACAAATATATTCGTGCAAGCAAAACTGGATGGAAAAACAAGGCAAAATCAAAAACAAGAAAGGAAAGCTAAGTTCGGGCGAAGCCGAAGTTGATATACCCTTGCAGAATACTCTGTAAATTATATTCTCCAAAATTATTCATATGATGCATTCTTAATACTCATAAAAAATCCAAACTTCCTAAAATTAAAAACACCAAAGTTATGGCATTTCCAATCGTTCAGTTATATGGCAGCTATAGGATATAGTCGGCCGATCCTTATCAAATTTAGTAGGTCGGATGATTGGCCAAAAATAAAACCCATAGAAAATCCCAACTTCCTAACTTAACAAACACCAAAGTTATGGCATTTCCGATTAATCAGTTATATGGCGGCTATAGGATATAGCCGTCAGGTCCTTAGGAAATTTGGTAGGTCGGATTGATTGGCCAAATATAAAACCCATAGAAAATCCCAACTTCCTAACTTTACAAACACGAAAGTTATGGCATTTCCGATCAATCAGTTATATGGCAGCTATAGGATATAGTCGGCCGATCCCGGCCGTTCCGACTTATATACTGCGTGCAAAGGAAAGAAAGGTGTGGTGCAAAGTTTCAATAGCTTTAAAACTGAGAGACTAGTTTGCGTAGAAACAGACAGACGGACAGAAGGACATGGCTAAATAAACTCAGGAGGTGATCCTGATCAATAATATATATACTTTATAGGGCCGGAGATGTCTCCTTCACTGCGTTGCACACTTTTGACCAAAATTATAATACCCTCTGCTAGGGTATAACAACTGACGAATCAACAAATTTCTTAAAATTAATCATTTAAAGCTAAAATCATATCACGTTTTTTTTCAAACAACAAGTGTTGAAACCATTTCCTCTCTGCCTTTAAAGGTCATTTAAAAATCGGAGAATATTTTATATAAATTGTGAGTCTGATTGCAATTGTTTTATGTAGATGTATACTTACTTATATCCGGACATTTGTCTATTAATGTGTTAATATGGAATCCTGCATTGTTATGCCCGTGCAAAATGTTCGATATAAATTGAGAGCTTGATGAGAACAATCCGCTGGAAGTTCTGATAGCTTTTCCCAACTTTGAATGACTGGTTGGTGACGTAGGTGCCGATGTGCACGTTAAATAAGGTGAATTGTTTTTACGACTGATGATTTGTGAAGAGTGCAGTTCATCATTAAATGTTGACCGACTTTTTTCCCACTCTAACTTTTTCTGGATTCGCTGATCCTCAGACATCATCCATTCTAAATGAGCGTTTTGCAGATTACTGGAACATTCGTTTCCCTTAATAAAATCCAAAGCTATAAGGGCCCAAGCATCTAACGTTTGTACAGCTTTATTTAATCCTTCATTCATTCCAGGTGGATTTATTTCGCCCTTTGCCTTTATGTTTCTAAGATTTTATCATAGTTAATTGACTTAAATCGATTTGATTCAGAATCTTGTACACTCTTCTTTCTCGCCATTTTCAAATAACGTTTGATTGTATCGCTTACTGACTGTGAAATATCTTCATCAATCGAACTTTTCCTACAACTTAAGCGCGATGCGTCAAAACCATCCTGCTTGTCTAATTCTTCGCAACTTCCAAACATAAACTTGTACTGTGCCGCCAAACTTTTTAGTTCGCTAAGCTGAATAAAACTAGTTTGAGTTCCACATGTTTTTAAGCTTTTTTCAATTTTTTTTCCTTTTAGAAGGTTTTGCTTTGGAAACTCGAAGCTCTGCTGAATTTTGTGAAGATCTAAGTAAAGTGAATTTTTCGTGCTTGCCAGAGTTTTTCTGGTTTCACTTTTTTTGAGACATCGTTTGCTATTACGGTTATCAGATTGATTGCTAGTTATACTACTATCATAGTTACCAATTTTTGACAAGTTAGACAGTGAAGTCGACCGATTAGCATTGTTTTTTGATGGTTCCTTGGAATGTAGGATCCGATGAAGCTGTTGTTTCTTAAGTGTACTGTAGATTTTTTTTAAAAGTACTTTGTCATCAAGAATGATTTCGGATACATCACTAAATTCCAAATGAATTCCCTCTTGTCCAAATATAAAGGATTTGGATAAAAGTTTTAGACGGGAAACGAGCTCTGCTTTAAGAGTTACGTTAAAGGATATTATAGCCTCTTTGTCATTCTTGTTTTTAAAGGTTGGTCTTTGGGCACTGGGTGAAGATGTTTGGTCAGGTCGAACCGTTTTAGTGCCAAGTAGAGTTGTTGTTTTGTATACATCGCGAAGCTCAAGATATGTCTGCAATAATTCAATGGTTCTATCTTCATTGTAATAACTATTGGTTGACTCAACTTTATTTTCAGTGCGTCTAGCACTTGTGTGCCTCGACAGCAGTTTCAATCTCCGCTTAGAACTGCTAATTGCTCCTGGGTATGAGGTTCGCCGACTCCATAAAATAAAACTTGGTTCAGATAAGCAGACACGTTGAAATTGCTCTTCTATGAAGTCAATATTATCTGACCCTGGCTGAGATCCGTCGGTAACAAGCTTACGGCCTGCATCTGTCATATATCTCCAGGTTTTTCGAGTTAAAAGCCAGCGCTCTCGTTTTCTTTCCTTGTCTTTTGTGCTACAGCGACGTAGTCTACTACCAAAAGAAACTCCTCCAGATTGGTTATTCACAAAATTAGTTGGCTTGCGAGTATTAAAATCATCTGAAGAGTGTGGCTCTGTAGACTCCAATGACGATATTTGTGATACAGGTAGACAATTGTTCAGCTTGTCAAGAGCGTCATCCAAAGGTCCTGACCTTTTTTTTATGGCAGACACAGGGCTTCTAAAGGTTGTTAGGTACTTCGTTGGATCCTCAGATTTTTCTTGCAATTCCATGTTATGTTGACACAATAAGTTTAGAAATAGCCGTAAGTTAGTATAGACTTTTCTATATTATTGGAGTGTGAATTATAACGTATTTATTGTTTTTTAACACGCCAAACCACAACAAACAAATTTCACTTGAAGTTACTTGAAGCACATCACATATTTTCACATTGCTTATTTTCATACATATGTGAGTACAGATTTAATTTTTTTTTTGACACTAGTAAGGGTGCAAGTAAGCACATCTGTTTATTTATAAATATTCTTTTTTTTTGAGAGGCGTTTGCGTACGTATACAAAAAATTGGTATTTTTATATTTACATTTATATTAAAATGTACACGATTATTTTAAAAGAAATAATGACTCTTATTTTAAGACTCTCATATTTAAACGTTTATCAAATTGTATTAAAACAATTTTTAAAAAATTAAAAACCTTTATATCATTAATAAAAATTTTACTACATATTTAGACACTGTTAAAGAAATGAATAGAGCACGCAAATACCGCCGAATGCTTGGCAAGAAAGCATGTATGTGTATACATATTTAAAAAAGAAAATTTATTGTCTGAAAAATACATGAACGCTTCCGAAGTTCTCAAGACATTATTTTTGAATGTATTTATGGTATACACGCAAACTGCTTATGTATATGTATATATAAAAAGTCTCTTTTTATAAACAGCTCACACACAAGATTTCTGTCTAACAAATGCTTTTACTATAAGATTTACTTTATATTTCTTTATTAAGATGCTTATACCTGACATTCCTCTAGGTAAGGTTTTATATTCGTATGTGCAACAATACGTTGACAGTGATTTTATAATTGAAAAGGAAATCTGAACATACCACAACTACTATGAAAAAATGCATATACTAATTTCAACGATTCTGAATAAGCTGTTTGATGTCATGTCAATACCTGTAACTAAAGCGGTTACATATTTTATTAGATATAAACATATATTTTAAATCGTTAAATGCGTACATTTTAAAAGCTTATCTAAATATTAGTGAGAAATTTAAAATTATTTGAAATATTTTCGAGCCAAATCTATCGCAAACTAGTCTCTTAATTCAAAACTATTAGAATACGATTTTCGGCCATCGGTGGAACAAAAAATTGTTTTGATAGAGAAGCAAAGTACAACAATATAATAACAGTTTTTATACCCTTGCAGAAGGTATTTTAATTTTGGTCAGAAGTTTGTAACGCAGTGAAGGAGACGTATCCGACACCCTAAAGTATATATATACTTGATCAGGATCAATAGGGGAGTCGATATAGCCATGGCCGTCTCTCCGTCGGTCCGTCTGTCTGTCAGATTCAATACCGTTTGTGAGCTCAGTTTACAAGCTAGCGATCTGAAACTGTTACAGTCGTCCGAAAACATGTGCACGCAGATCAAGTTTGAAAAGAGCCCCGATCGGACGTCTATATCCTATAGCTCCCATAGGAACAATAGGGTGAAATCGGTTTAAATTTGATGCTTTTCAGGATGTTTCGCGCAGTATATAACCTATTGAAATGAATCTTTCCAAATCGTATTTTTGTATGCATACCTTGATCAGGATAAAAGCGCGTGCCGATCGGACGTCTATATCCTATAGCTCCCATAGGACAAATAGGGTGAAATCGGTTAAAATTTGATGCTTTTCATGAATCTTTCCAGATCTTATTTTTGTATGCATACCTTGATCAGGGTAAAAGCGCGTGATAGCTCCTATAGGAACAGTAGGGTGAAATCGGTTAAAATTTGATGGCCTTCCTTTTTCAACTGCTAGTGTTGTATCATATTATTAAGTTCTTTAAATTGAAAATTTTATAAAATTGTAAATACCAATTAAACGGTATCCAGTAGTTATACCCGTTACTCGTAGAGTAAAAGGGTATATTGTATTCGAGCAAAAGTATGTAACAGGTAGAAGGAAGCGTTTCCGACCCATAAAGTATACCTATATATTCTTGTTCAGGATCACTAGCCGAGTCGATCTAGCCATGTCCGTCTGTCTATCCGTCCGTATGAACGCTGAGATCTCGGAAACTATAAAAGCTAGAAGATTGGCATTTTGCATGTAGATTTTAGGAGTTCCTACGCAGCGCAAGTTTGTTTCAAAATGGTGCCACGCCCCCTCTGACGCCCACAAGCCACAAGCTGTGGCCACATTTTTGATGATATTATGAAAATTTTAATTGCTATGTATTTGTTTCGTCAATAAATATCGATTGGCCTAATAAAAGTTTGTCACGCCCACTCTAACGCCCAAAAACCCATTAAACGCTTAAGCCTGGCTAGCGCCTACATTTCCGCCTTTCATGGCGCCATATAACGGATGACTTTGGAACAGCTGGCCAAGGTGCTTTTAAGGAAATTGCGATGGTTTTCATTTGTCAATACCGAACTATATCCCAAGAACTATGCAAATCAAATCTAGTTAGCCATTTGGCTAATGTATGTAAGCATATACATACGTATGTATGTATTTACATTGTACACAGTTGCAATTGCCTGGCAAAGATAACTCCTTTCAAAGAAAGCTATTCGCTATACCCGTTACTCGTGTTGTGCAAACATTTAGACTTTAACATACATAATACTATTTAAGAATGTATGTGTTTAGCCAATATAAGTATGTATGTTTAATATTTCTAGTCAATTTATTGCACTCAAAAACATAAACACAGCTGCTGGTGCAGGACAAAAGCTGCCTGCGCTAAAGCAGCGCTGGTGCTGATGCTCGTGCTGTAAAGCTGCCAGCACTAAAAGATCGTCGAATTCAAATTGATAAATTGAACTTTTTGCCTTTTTTCCTGTGGTCACTATAATTCACATTATGTTAAAAAAAAACAAAAAAAAACACAAGAAGGCATATTTATATTAAGTTGTTTAGCTGAGTTACGGGTATCTAATAGTCGATGCACTCGACTATAGCGTTCTCTCTTGTTTTGTAATACGATACCAACGTTGACTTGACGTTCGCGTTCTCTAATGAGTACTGAAAACAAAAAAATCTTTGTGGAAGGAATGAACCCACATACTTTATTATTAATTTGTATATAAAAATCTCAATTTAAGAGTTATTTTTTATTTTTATTGAGATTTTATTTATAAGAGTTCGATTTTTCTTTCAAAATTAAAAAAAATATATATATTCAAAATTGTCTGAAATAGGAGTTATTAAAATGTGTAATAAAAAAGGTTTCGAAACTTTTATTTATAAAAATCAATTTAAAAGTCTTTTCGTTGCATTTAAACTGAAGTTTTTTCTCCACCACCCTGTGGCACAAATACACCGGTGTTTCAAATATGTACATCGAAACAGGGCGAGCATTTTTAAATTTTTCTTTAAGCCTAGTACTCAGATCGACGAAAACTGACCGCCAGTCATGAGAGAGAGCGAGAGGCAAACAGCTGGCGTTCACTTTCCGTCCGGCTTTTATTTCACCTCGGTACTTAGATTGACGAAAAAATACCAGAAAATTACTTCGCGTTGCCAACCACCTGAATTAAACTTTTGGTGAAACCAGCGAAAAAATTAAAAAATTTAATCTTTTGGCGTGCGCTTCTTACTGAACATTTTAAAAAATGGAGGGAAAAAATCAAAAAACCCGCACAAGTCGATTGCAGGAGCTTACATGTAAGGACAACAATAAAAGCCTAGTACTCAGATCAACGAAAACTGTTCGTCAGTCATGAGAGAGAGCGAGACAAAATAATACCCAAAAATTGGATCGCGTTGCCAACCACCTGAAATTAACTTTTGGTGAACCCTAGCGAAAAGAATACAAAATGAGTCCCACTGGAGAAGCCAACGGGTTTTAAGCCTAGTACTCAGATCGACAAACGACAAACAATCTAGCTATGCCTTTCATGAGCCTTTCAGAGTATTATGGTCTGACGATAATAGACACTTGCCTATGATCTCAAATCTTGACTCTCTGCCGCTCCTAAAACGATTAATACTAGCTTCAATGGCACAAAATGATCTTACTATTACTTTTTTCCCCGGACTTTTACCTATATTTTCTTATCTCGCGTCTATCTTCTCGCGAATCGTGCCGTACGATACACGGCTGCGCCCCTCGGTCGGTTGGGCGGGTAAGTGGGCCGTGGGAATTCGCGCTTAAAAAGAAAAAAAAAACATGCCTTTCGCTTCGCGAGGTAACTACTATATTAACTTCGTTCATAAACTTAAAAACTAACAAAACTGTTTTAATTTAGTATTTCTGTTTTGCCTTTTCGGTTATTCTAACTCCGCCGTTTTTCTTTTGTTCGTTATCCGTCGTAAGCCGTAGTACTGTTTTTATACCCTTGCATAGGGTATTATAATTTCAGTCAAAAGTTTGCAACGCAGTGAAGGAGACATTTCCGACCCTATAAAGTAAATACATTCTTGATCAGCATCACCATATTAAATGTTATGGAATTACGGTTTTAATTAAATTAAAATCGGCTTCATTGTTTTTAGCAATATAGGCATAGAAATCGAAATGTAGTCGATTTGTAATAACGCCAAGGGTATATAAACTTCGGCTTGCCAAAGTTGGCTTCCTTTCTTGTTAGCGTTGCTTTTGCATGCACTTTACCGATTTTACCCTCCCACTCACTCTCTCTCTCCGTCTTAGTTTCGAAAGTTCTATTCGTGCCGTTTCCGCGCTCTTGCGGTACTTATAACTGCTCGCTTAAATATTTAAATTTGGAATAAATAAGTGGAATGAACAATAATTTGCACTGTTTCTGCAAAAAATGCAACCTCTTAATTAGGTTGCGAACGAGATGAATTTGTTCATAGCGCCAAACTAAAGGCGGCTTGATGAGGTGGTTAGCTGTTACGGCGTTGCTAGAGATAGTTTTCGACGAGCTGATGGTCTCCTCTCTGCGCTGGATTCGCACTTTAATAGCCGTAAGCTATTAGAAGAGTCCCCTAATCGCAAAAAAGCCGCTGGTGGTAAGCATCAAAATGGGTTCTCCGAAACCGCGATCAAAAGAACAACGGACCATTCCAGCGGATCATCAGCTGAATACAGCAAACCCACAAATGTTCCCAAGATCAGCAGCTACAAAAGATTCGGTATCCGAACAATCCGCATTGGAATGCATGCAACCAGGGACTTCTAAAAATAAAATTTTCATTTCGCACACAGATGCAAAAAGAGCACAAGGAATACCAATCTTAAATGATGATACTTTCCTAGCATAAGAAAATTTAAATTGTTCGCTGGGGCACCCGAACACAAGTAACCGTTTTTGTTACAACACATGCAACCCTTTTTGGTACCACAGAATTTGTATCTGTACTACCAGTATCGGTCGGTAATCCGGACGTTAAGTCCACGTGAGGTGTTATAATTCGGACGTTGATGTTGATCAACGCAAATAAGTGGCCCTTACGACACCAAGCAGTGCTTGTTACGCGCGGAGCCTAATAGGCGTAAAAACGAGATCGCGAGAAGTTAAAAGCACAATGTAGAAGCGGACAGACTAAGATTAGAAATACGTATGAGACTAATACTAATTCTAATTTTGTGCTAAGTAAGATAAAATTAATGATTTTAGGCTTGGCAAAGAGTCGGTAGTAGAAATAATGTGGTATAGTCTTTTAAAGTCGTTACACAGTACTCTAAACGGTTCATGCATATCAAAGTTAGATCTACAAATATTTAATGTAAGAACATAGTTCCTGGTAATTCTATTAGGCACGGAGAAGCTTATGCGACCCAGTAACTCGGGACTCTCCACATCCCCGTGAATAAGTTTATAGATAAAAGTTGTGCCAAGCATCGTTCTACGGTTTACTAAAGATGGTAGATTAATTAGGAGAAGTCTACTAGAGTAGGATGGTAAAATAAGGCTTGCATTCCAGTTAAGGCCCCGCAGAGCAAATAATAAAAAGTTCTTTTGCACAGACTCTATCCGGTCTATATGTACACCATACTGAGGACTCCAAACTGCTGAACAGTACTCCAGGATTGGACGGACTAGTGAAATGAACAGAGTCTTTATAACATAGGGATCATCGAATTCCTTTGACCACCTTTTAATAAATCCAAGTACTCCCCTGGCTTTATTCACCATAGAAGTAATATGGTCACAAAACTTAAGTTTAGGGTCAAGGAGGACGCCAAGGTCATCAACATGCGTAATTCTAGACAACGCGCAACCACCCAGCGTATACGTTGCATATTGTGGCTTCACCCGAAAAAATGTCATTACTTTGCACTTAGCGCTATTTAAATCCAAAAGATTTTTACAACACCATGTTTGAAAAGCATTTAGGTCAGATTGTAAGTCTGAACCGCTGGAAATTTCGTTATATTGCAGGCATAACTTAACGTCATCTGCGTACATAAGGACACGCGACTTTGTCAAGGCTAGAGGGAGATCGTTTATAAATAAAGTAAAAAGAAGTGGGCCAAGGTGGCTTCCTTGTGGGACTCCTGAAGTAACTCGGATCAAATCAGAGATCGAGTTTTTAAAGAGGACTCGTTGAGGCCTACCACTCAGATAACTAACCCTAATAAGTCTAGCTTTAATAGAAGAAGCGAGTGATTTACTCAATCTTTACTAAAATCAGTGTAAACTACGTCAGTCTGCATGTTCTTTCTAAAGCCATTTATTATAAAAGACGTTAGCTCCAAGAGGTTTGTCGTCGTAGATCTTCGCTTTATAAATCCATGTGACATGGAGATAAAATCGATCTACAAAGATGTTGCAAATGGGGTGTAATAGTGTTTTCGAAAAGCTTTGGGATGGCGGATAATTTGGATATGCCTCTGTAATTACTTGTATTGCATTTATTTCCTTTCTTATGAAGGGGAATGACAAATGACTCCTTCCAAATAAATGGGAAATGAGATGTTTTTAAAGACAAGGTAAACAATTTGTACAGAGGTCTACACAGAGTTTCAGCACAGTATTTAAGCACGCAGCCTGGAACTCCGTCCGGACCCGGTGAATAGACAGGCTTCACTTTATGAAGATCCAAAAAAGGGAGCTTTCGCTTAACCTCGGACAACAAATCAAGTTCGACTTGGGTATGGCATTTGAATAAGACGGATTTGGACGGGATGAAACAGAATATGTTGTCTGGAAAAACTGGGCAAATAGATCGGCAATTGCCTGATCAGTGTTTGCCGTAGAGTTTTCGAATGATATCGATGCATGGTAACAGGCTGATTTACGCTTAGTGTTAACAAAATTATAAAACTGTTTTGGATCTTGTGAAAATTGGACCCTAAAACGAGTCAAATAGCTTTTATAACACCGGGCGTTAAGCACGATAAAATTTGACCGAGCCCTTAGGTACCGAGAGAAGGCAGATTGTAAACCGCACATTTTAAATTTATTGAAAAGTCTGGACTTAATATTTTTTAGGTGTGACAACTCTTTATTAAACCACGGAGGTATATTTGAAATTGACGGATAGTATAACGGAACACACAGATAAAAGAAGGAATTCAATGCATTATAAAAGATATTAACGGCCTTAGCCACGTTAGTGCATGAATAAAATTCGGCCCAGTCATAGCCGGATATAAAAGTATTTAAAAGATGAAAGTTTGCCTTACGAAAGCAGCGGATTCGTTTAACCGACTTTTCGGATTTTTTATTCAGCTCTGTTCTTGCGTCTACAGTCAGCTCTAGAGTTGGATGATAAGGATCTTCCGGTTGTGTAAGTGGTGACGTTCTTGATAGGCAAACGCCTTCTGAATTTGAAATAAAACACAAGTCCAGTAAACGTCCTAAGGAGTTCTTAACATGGTTCACTTGGGATAGCGCAATGTCAACCAAGCCGTCAATAAAGTCCGAATATTAACGGCCTTAGCCACGTTAGTGCATGAATAAAATTCGGCCCAGTCATAGCCGGATATAAAAGTATTTAAAAGATGAAAGTTTGCCTTACGAAAGCAGCGGATTCGTTTAAACCGACTTTTCGGATTTTTTATTCAGCTCTGTTCTTGCGTCTACAGTCAGCTCTAGAGTTGGATGATAAGGATCTTCCGGTTGTGTAAGTGGTGACGTTCTTGATAGGCAAACGCCTTCTGAATTTGAAATAAAACACAAGTCCAGTAAACGTCCTAAGGAGTTCTTAACATGGTTCACTTGGGATAGCGCAATGTCAACCAAGCCGTCAATAAAGTCATGCTGCGCTAAAGGAAGTAAAATGTCAGAGTTTTAGTCAGGGGACCATGTCGCACTAGGTATATTAAAATCACCCAATACTATTAACTGATCTCGACCTGACAGTTTTTTGGAAATGGACTGAATAACGACGGAAAGGTGATTTGCGTAAATAGGGAACTCAGATGATGGTGGGATATATGAACAAGTAATATATCCAAAACTACCGGAAACGATCATTTTATACCTAGGAATTCGATGTCATAAAATTCATCGAATGTTAGTAATTCAGACGAAAAAATGGAGTCGACAGCAATCAGGACTCCACCTCCCCGTCTGGACTGACGATCAAGCCTATAAATTGTGTACTTACCCGGAAGAATTTCGGAGCTAATAATATCCGGCCTTAACCAGGTCTCTGTACATACCATAATATTATATGGGAAAGAAAAACTATCCGAATACAATTTAGTCAGCTTACTAAGTAAGCCTCTTGTATTCTGATAGCAAAGAAGAAAAGAGGAGGCTAGTTTTTTGGGACAGAAGAAGATGTGGAGGGCGCTGGGGATGATTCTTTAATGGTATTTTCCATTTCCCCTGAACTAGTCTTTGTTCTCTTAGCTTCGTACTCTTTTACAAATATGCCCTCGGGCCAGAAACTGGTGGAACACACAGATGCAAAAAGAGCACAAGGAATACCAATCTTAAATGATGATACTTTCCTAGCATAAGAAAATTTAAATTGTTCGAGAGGTCTGGGGCGAGCCGTGAAACAAATACATGTTTTAGCTGGGGCACCCGAACACAAGTAACCGTTTTTGGTACAACACATGCAACCCTTTTTGGTACTACAGAATTTGTATCTGTACTACCAGTATCGGCCGGTAATCCGGACGTTAAGTCTACATGAGGTGTTGGGGCCACTACTTTATTTTGATCGGACAGAGCGGAAGTACCTAGCGGAGCCACATCGATTCTAGCAACTTCGGTTACCGAATCACTTTTTGCCCCCGATCTTAGTACCATTTGAGTGGCGCGTTAGATTGGCAGTTGAGCTGGAATCGAATCGCAGGCAGCAGGTTGCACGGCACCTGCCATAGAATGCCCACCGACCGCGACTTTTTTGCGCTTTGGGGAATCGGGCTCAGATAGCATGCGGCTATTGAGCTGAGACTCAAGCGCAACGAGCAAGTCCGTATTTTTACGGCAGTTCCGGATTAATTCCGTAACACTGCTTTTTGTGAGCCGCCTAATAGTTATTGCCTGGTTCTCGTATACAATGCATTCATCGCAGTAGTAGCGTAGGCCACTCCTCTTATCGATGGCATCACGAACCAGGCCAGAATAACCAAGACACTGCGTGATAAATTTTATCACATGTATGGCAGGGAATACTTTGCTTTCTTGCAATTTTTTAATGAACAGAAAGCCATTTTCGCTGACCACGGACCACTGTGTACTATAGCGGACAAAAAAATCGAAAGCTCTCAAGAACTTTTTAATGAGAGATCAAGCAGAGCGACAGAGCGGGAGCGAAACACCGAATAACTTTGATGTTAGGCACCACGAAACTATATACAAACGAAAAGAGAGAGAGCGGTATTATTAACCGATTAACTCCGGTATAAAACACCTCTGAGAGACATTTACCGTTGGAGACAAAAAAATCGAAAGCGCTCAAGAACTTTTTAATGAGAGAGCAAGGAGAGCGACAGAGCGGGAGCGAAACACCGATTAACTTTGATGTTAGGCACCACGAAACGAG
The DNA here is from genome assembly GCA_036346975.1 of Drosophila prolongata. Classification (NCBI taxonomy): domain Eukaryota; kingdom Metazoa; phylum Arthropoda; class Insecta; order Diptera; family Drosophilidae; genus Drosophila; species Drosophila prolongata. The sequence goes on along the minus strand of JAYMZC010000261.1, from coordinate 1,076,287 downwards.
ATATAAACGAAAAGAGAGAGAGCGGGATTATTAACCGATTAACTCCGGTATAAGACACCTCAGAGAGATATTACCGTTAGAGTGCGTGCCGTTCCAACAGCGGGCCCTGACTGTAGCTCGTGCTTGTGTATATATGCAATTTTGAGCACAACTGGTCGAGTTGACGTATATTCGTATATCGCCATTACACACTGCATGCAATTTAATGATTTCTTCCTTGCTGTTTTCAGAAAGCTGTTTTCAAGCTGTTACGGCTATAGTCCATCTTTTCAATGCCAAAAACCTATTTGTTGCAATTCACCAGGGCTAAAGATGGGAGCTATACGATAAATTTACAGTCTTGTGCCGCCTGAGAGTTTTGAAACGCGAAATGGCTTGTCTTATGAATCTTGAATCCTTGCTTATGATGATGTTTAATTCTGTTTGCATCGCCGGCAAGAAAGGTCTTTAGGTATTCGATTTTCTTAGTAGCTGACATGTTTTTTCATGAACCTTTCATGGAAATACATCAAAGAATTGTCTCTATTTTAACAATTCCCCATTAAACTTGGGAATGTTAATCTTGTGGCTGCGCTTGGAGATGTCTTCTGCAATTCATGTTGTAACTTCCCTTAGGCTTTCTTATTATAGCCTTTCTCAATCGCGTTGTCCAACTATACATAAACTGCTGTACTTTGTCGACGAAAAAAAAGCCAACCTAAATTCAAAATATAATAGCTTTTGCTTTCCTTCTTAAAGCTTTTGAAACACTTTACAATTTTATTTCAAATCTCCTGCTGCACATCCAAAGTCTCCTGAATTCGAATCCTTTTATCAGAACCATGTTCGGAATCATGACCATCCATCATGTTATGACTGAATTCTGACCCAGTGCGAGTGTTTTCTCAGTTCACGCTGGATTAGCTCCTATTCGCAGCCAAAATAGGTAAAAGCTAATTAACATTCTTACTTTGGAGCTTATTGAAGTTCTATTTCCGACTAGGTGTCAGATTCGTCAGGCCTTATCTAACAGTACTGACTGAGATAGGCGTGGGTAAACCAACGGCTGATTGTAATGAGTGATCCTTGTAGTCCGCTCTTTTATGATCCTGAACCTGGGATTCACGAATCCTTTGTCTCCTTTCTTCCCAAATGGCCGCTGAAAAAGCGTCGGGGCCAAATGAGTTGATTCCTCTCATTATAATGTATACAATGTAGTGCTTGTAAGACTTTTAACGATTTCGGGAGGCAGATTCAGTGTTCAGATCACGTCGGGGTCATTAACAATTTTATCCAAAATGGCCAAAGGTTCGCGTTGGACTCCGAATGATTGGTCCTATATAGGTCGGATTTCGTTTTGCTTAACGAAACAGTAATATTAAATTCGGTTGGAGTGCGAAGAATTTTAGTATGTTGCACAAATGAGGATCTGAAGACTTGGCGTTAGCATCTTATGATTGCGATGGTAGATGGAGAGGAGTTCTTGTTGTTTGATTTTATTGAACAAACTTAACAGAAACACTAGAAACAGTAACTAAAAATGTTCTTTCTTTCAATAGTCGTAATGGATACTCTTGGTAAATGCATCGGATTACACCAGTTATTAACCTATAAATTAAATTTTTCAGCTTTGATAGCTTATTTAACTGTGTTGGAAGACTGCCTACGTTCTGGCTACTTGACTGTCTGGTCCGAAAGTGTTGTAATATTAAATTTTTTTGCTTGACAAATGCTGGGTGTTCAGAGTCTGTTTCGGGAAACCGAACTTTCCTACGCTATTGTGAATCTGCAATACTAATTGGTCAAAGTCGGATTCGGTAAGCCGTGCTGTAATGGCGTTTTCTACTACTAATTCGGAAAACCGTTCTGATACCATGTGCTAGCCAACTATATTAACTTTAAGTTCATGAATAATATTTTGTACAGTGTAAGGGAGCATTGTAAAGCCATTAAGTGAGGAACCAGTAATAGTCAAAACCAAGACACGGTCACTCGAACTCTATATATTAAATTGACTGGCCTAGACGAAAAAGCTTCTTAATTTTTTAAGGACTTTGATCATCACTGTGATTTGTATATTTAATATATCATATATATGTCATATATCTATTGGGCTGTTTACAGGTCATGTCAATCATCATCATCATCCGATCTATATGGAGCTAGCCCTCTGGGATTCGAAGTTGGATTTAGGAATCCGTGCTTGGCTAATACATTTACTGATTAGTTCCAGCCTTCTAGTGGACACTTACGGACAATCGCCTTGTCTCACGACTCGCTCCGCTTCACCATGGTTATCGAGGGTTGTCTAGTGATTAGAGATGAGAAACTATTGGTATCGAAAATTTACCTATGTATCTGAGCCACTATCGATAGTCTTTTGTCACTATCGATGCTGCTGTGCAATTTTCACATCTACTAATAAAACTGCATTCTAGTTTAGCTTAAATTGAGGGATGGTGGTGGCTCTAAACATGCAAAAACATGCATGCAATATAAAGGAATGCATGGATAGAATAATTTTTCTGTTATTTACCTAGCCTCAGCATTTGACTTGAAGTTTTTTGTTTTGTTAATGAGTTGATATCAGCTTTTTGTTTCTTTATTAACCTAGCCTAAGCATTTGACTTGAAGATTTTTTTTTATTAATGAGTTGATCTCAGATTTTCGTTCCTTTATTTCATTCAGAAATGTTATATTATTTTAATCTCTTATATTTCTAGTTGTAGCTAAGCACAAAATATATGAAATATAAAATATACATTCGAAATTGCTTATAATTTAAATTTTTATAAGGAGCCGCACAAAAAACGATAATATCGATAGTATGGAATTTTTGGTCCCAAACCATCGAAAATGTTGAATGGCACCACCATCGATAGTTACCCTGCTCTACTAGTGATATAGATCGGGCAAAACGTTGATTGTGTTATCGAACTTGTCAGACCGTAGGGTTGTATGCGACTTAGAATAACCAGCTGATGTCGATTAGACGGGGCTGTATTCAGGACAGGATAAGACAGCGCTTAATTCGATTTAAATTTTATCCATTTTTGTTGATAAACTTTACACTAACAACTTCAGAAATACACTTAAAAATTACGTTAATAATAATAATGATAAAAAATATAATAATAAATGTATCAACTTTACAATAAATAATTTGCTGCGCAAATCCCCTCGTTAACTAAGATGGCGCCTAGTGCAGACGAGACTTAAGTCCCCACATCGGACGATTCTGAAATGGAAGGTACTTCCGCAACCGTCCTGCGAATTTCTCATACATTTCGGTATAAGGCAGGCTGCTAACCGTCGCTGGTGAGGTTTTAATTTTGCGCTTAGGTGTTGATCTAAGGAAAATTTAACGAGAACAGCAGCACCATCAAGATGTCAGAGATGGCAGAGTGTGCATCATATCCAAAAATACCTAAGCAGGTTGTTCAGTCAAGGAGGTGAATCCAGGTTAAAAGAGAGATCACCAAACTAGTCCCTCAATCTATTTATTTATTTCTATTGCGATTATATCATATCATAGCTCCTATGGGAACATTCGGAAAAAAAATTCCAAAAAATGTATAACTTTGTTGTTATACCCGTTACTCGTAGAGTAAAAGGGTATATTGTATTCGTGCAAAAGTATGTAACAGCTAGAAGGAAGCGTTTCCGACCCTATAAAGTATATATATTCTTGATCAGGATCACTAGCCGAGTCGATCTAGCCATGTCCGTCTGTCCGTCTGTCTGTCTGTCTGTCCGTATGAACGCTGAGATCTCGGAAACTATAAAAGCTAGAAGATTGGCATTTTGCATGTAGATTTTAGAAGTTCCTACGCAGCGCAAGTTTGTTTCAAAATGGTGCCACGCCCCCTTTAACGCCCACAATCGCTCATATACGATTTTAAAAATTTAAATATTTCGGAAAAGTAAAAATGCAGTTTTATTGTGTTTATCAATACCTATCGAAATGTAGAAGAACATTTTCAAATCGGACCATTCGTTATGCGTGATCAAAGTTTCTATCTCCATCTCCCTCGCACTCCCTTTACCTGAGTAACGGGTATCTGATAGTCGGGGCAACCGACTATAGCGTTCTCTCTTGTTTTTAATTTTTTTGTTCTTTGGGATTTGGTAATATTTAAATATTATGGAATTACGGTTTTAATTAAAATCGGACAACAATATCATATAGCTGCCATAGAAACGATGGCAAATTGCAGCGCAAAATCGACATAGCTTCATTGTTTTTAGTAATATAGGCTTGGATATCGAAATGTGGTCGATGCAGGGGCTGGCCGAAGTTTGCTTCCTTTCTTGCTTTTCTTTTCGAATTGATTACGGGAGTAAGTAAAGACTGTTGCTAATCGGAAGGCGAAATGCAGAACTTAGCACAACAGTTAAAAACAAAAATAGACTCTGTCCCACAGGGTTTGGGTGCCCACACGTTGGGCAAGTAAAATAGGAAAACACCATGCCCAACCGTCTCACCAAGATTTTTCTTGCGAGTTCCATGCTGGACCTGCATCGACGCCTTTAAGCCTGTTAAGAGTCTAAGAGTCGCAGGACTTTAAACTTATTGGGCACTGGGGCAAAAAAATATTAAACAAGAAAGGAAAGCTAACTTCGGGCGGAGCCGAAGTTGATATACCTTTGCAGAATATTCTTTAAATTATATTCTCCAAAATTATTCAAATGATGCATTCTTAATACTCATAGAAAAACCCTTGCAAGGGTTTGGAAACACGTGAGCCTCCTTGATTGGCTCGTCTTCTCCTGAAGCGATCATGTCTCTTCCGTACCTTTCTGGATACCATCCACATCCTATTCAAATGGACCGCATTGCTTCCTCGTTGGGAAGTATTCTAGTGTACCTATAGCTAGCCTAGAGACCATATTTATTATTACATGTTCCTCGCTGGATTACCGTTTGGCCGCCTCCCTCCCTCCCTTCTCCGGAATTTATTCAAGGGCTTGTTCTAGGTTGTAGTCGAAAGCGATATATTATTGCACGGCGTAGCTGCGACCAGCTGTCCACCCTGAATTGGCTTATGTGAACTACCCGAAGAAAAAACATGGAAGTTTCGCAGGATTTTCAGTCATGAACAATGGAAGGAACTTCAGCAGGAACACAAAATCCTCATCGGAATTACGTTCAACGTCGTATCGAAGGATACATTCCCACCTGGGGTACACACTTAAACTAATTGACTGCCCTGCGATCCTTAACTTCGTTATTCTGGTTTGCTGCTGTCAAAATGCGATAAATCCCCAACATTTCTATGTTTTGGTGTGTTGGTGTTGGCCTTTGTTTTGCCTTTTGGGTCCGTAGGTCTGAGCCACTCCGGATCTACTAGCGGACCGATAAGTTCTGCAAAACATCCGCTCTTCCCTAGAATTGCCATCTACATTCGTGGAAATATCAATATTATATTTTAAAAATGAATAATGACCAATAACAAATACATAAAAGAAAAAATAAATATTGACAAATAAATAAATCATGCAACTGAAGAGAGCGGACGTGTTTCGCGCGAGCTCCGGGAAAAGTTGAAGAAAGTTGATGTATTAATGACAAATAAAATAAAAACAATAAAGGAAAGCTAACTTTGGGCAGAGCCGAAGTTGATATACCCTTGCAGAATATTTTGTAAATTATATTCTCCAAAATTATTCATATGATGCATTTGGATACTCATAAAAAATCGCAACTTCCTAACTTTAAAAACACCAAAGTTATGGCATTTTCAATCGTTCAGTTATATGAGAGCTATGGGATATAGTCGGCCGATCCCTATGAAGTTTGGTAGGTCGGATTGATTGGGCAAAAATAAAACCCATAGAAAATCCTAACTTCCTAACATAACAAACACCAAAGTTATGTCATTTCCGATCGTTCAGTTATATGGCAGCTATAGGATATAGTCGTCCGATCCCGACCGTTCCGACTTATATACTGCGTGCAAAGAAAAGAAGGGTGTGTGCAAAGTTTCAATTCGATACCTTTAAAACTGAGAGACTAGTAGAAACAGACAGACAGACTGACGGACATGCTTATATCAACTCAGGAGACGATCCCGATCAAGAATATATATACTTTATAGGGTCGGAGATGTCTCCTTCACTGCGTTGCACACTTTTGACCAAATTTATAATACCCTCTGCAAGGGTATAAAAACTAAATTGGTGTATTACAAAATAGGCAAAAATACGATAAAACAAAAAATCAGTGATATGGTTAAAACAAGTGCAAATTATTTTATAATAGTGGCACGCTAAAAGTTTAATAACCGACGAACCAAATAAAGAGCGCATAAGCTCAGTGAGCCGAAGAGACGGGTACTTCTCGTATTTCTCAACGCGCGATAGCGAAGTGCAAAAAACATCTACCCACCCGGCTCTACTGAGAGTCGATACCCAAAGTGTACGATCTTGCTCACCCTCTCTACTCACTGTTACTCCCAATCCAACGGCGTGGAGTTCTCAATGTAAAACCCATCAGAATCGATCCTTGTCGCAACCGCAACATGCAGCGGTAAAACTCCTGCATTCGCACCAAAAATAACAGCAACGGCAGTAAAACCAACAGCTTCTTCAGCAACGGCTCTTATCGCGGAATCGACTGCGACGTCGTAGACTGCAGCGCCAAATACAACGTCAACTAAAAATATGACCTCAAAACAAAACCAAGACAATATTAAGAGTAAACTTAACCCGCAAAACACCGCGTTGGGTAATAAGCCAAGAATAAACCGTGTCCGAAGAGACAACGAATTACCCGGGAGATCCAATAGCAAAAGATTTGGCCTCCTAGCTGAAACTCAATCAGAACTGGGTAAAGAGACCCAACCAAAACCAAAGCCCCCACCAATTTACATTTTTTTTCCCCCGTGTATCGTACGGGACGTTTCGCGAGAAGATAGAGGCGAGATAAGAAAATATAGGTAAAATTCCGTGGAAAAAAGTAACAGTAAGATCAATTTTGTGCCAATGAATCGTTTTAGGAGCGGCAGAGAGTCAAGATTTGAGACTATAGGAAAAAGTCTATTATAGTCAGAACATAACTCTCTGAAAGGCATGTTTAGATCCACAAAGATTTAATACTTGAAAAGTTTAGCCGATTTACCAAGTCGGGGCAATCAATATTACTATGTATAAAGTTATATATGAAGACAGTACTCCAAGCATCGTTCTACGGTTGGCTAGGGAGGGTAAATTAATCAATAGAAGTCTACTAGAATAAGAAGATAAGTTAAGATTTGCATCCCAGTTTAGGCGCCGTAAAGCAAAAAGAAGAACGTTTTTTTGTACTGATTCAATACAACCAATAAGTATTTCGTATTGTGGACTCCAGACGGGAGACCCATACTCCAGAATCGGACGGACTGGCGCAGTAAATAAAGTTTTAGTTGCATGAGAATGAGTTCTAATTGAGGAAATATAATGTAAAAAGTAGCGGACCCAGAAGGCTCCCTTGTGGGACACTGAAGGTAACACGGAGAATTTTAGAACAAGAAAGGAAAGCTAACTTCGGCTCCGCCCGAATACTCTGTATTCTGCCCTTGCAGAATACTCTGTAAATTATACTATTCAAAATTATTCATATGTTTTATTCTTAATACTCATAAAAATCCCAACTTCGTAACTTTACAAACACCAAAGTTATGGCATTTCCGATCAATCAGTTATATGGCAGCCGATCCCGGCCGTTCCGACTTATATACTGCGTACAAAGGAAAGAAGGGTGTGTGCAAAGTTAGGAAGCTGGGATTTTCTATATATATTTTATATTTGGTCAATCAATCCGACCCACCAAATTTCATAAGGATCGGCCGACTATATCCATATAATTGATTGATCGGAAATGCCATAGTTTGGTGTTTGTAAAGTTACGAAGTTGTGATTTTTATGAGAATTAAGAATGAATCATATGAATAATTTTGAATAGTATAATTTACAGAGTATTCTGCAAGGGCAGAATACAGAGTATTCGGGCGGAGCCGAAGTTAGCTTTCCTTTCTTGTTCTAAAATTCTCCGTGTTACCTTCAGTGTCCCACAAGGGAGCCTTCTGGGTCCGCTACTTTTTACATTATATTTCCTCAATTAGAACTCATTCTCATGCAACTAAAACTTTATTTACTGCGCCAGTCCGTCCGATTCTGGAGTATGGGTCTCCCGTCTGGAGTCCACAATACGAAATACTTATTGGTTGTATTGAATCAGTACAAAAAAACGTTCTTCTTTTTGCTTTACGGCGCCTAAACTGGGATGCAAATCTTAACTTACCTTCTTATTCTAGTAGACTTCTATTGATTAATTTACCCTCCCTAGCCAACCGTAGAACGATGCTTGGAGTACTGTCTTCATATATAACTTTATACATAGTAATATTGATTGCCCCGACTTGGTAAATCGGCTAAACTTTCCAAGTATTAAATCATTGTGGATCTAACCATGCCTTTCAGAGAGTTATGTTTTGACTATAATATACTTTTTCCTATAGTCTCAAATCTTGACTCTCTGCCGCTCCTAAAACGATTCATTGGCACAAAATTGATCTTACTGTTACTTTTTTCCACGGACTTTTACCTATGTTTTCTTATCTCGCCTCTATCTTCTCGCGAAACGTCCCGTACGATACACGGGGAAAAAAAAATGTAAATTGGTGGGGGCTTTGGTTTTGCTTGGGTCTCTTTACCCAGTTCTGATTGAGTTTCAGCTAGGAGGCCAAATCTTTTGCTATTGGATCTCCCGGGTAATTCGTTGTCTCTTCGGACACGGTTTATTCTTGGCTTATTACCCAACGCGGTGTTCTGAGGGTTAAGTTTACTCTTAAATTTGATATATTGCCGGGCCCGGTTGTTGAATATTGTCTTGGTTTTGTTTTGTGGTCATATTTTTAGTTGACGTTGTATTTGGCGCTGCAGTCTACGACGTCGCAGTCGATTCCGCGATAAGAGCCGTTGCTGAAGAAGCTGTTGGTTTTACTGCCGTTGCTGTTACTTTTGGTGCGAATGCAGGAGTTTTACCGCTGCATGTTGCGGTTGCGACAAGGATCGATTCTGATGGGTTTTACATTGAGAACTCCACGCCGTTGGATTGGGAGTAACAGTGAGTAGAGAGGGTGAGCAAGATCGTGCACTTTGGGTATCGACTCTCAGTAGACCCGGGTGGGTCTTTGTAGATGTTTTTTGCACTTCGCTATCGCGCGTTGAGAAATACGAGAAGTACCCGTCTCTTCGGCTCACCGAGCTTATGCGCTCTTTATTTGGTTCGTCGGTTATTAAACTTTTAGCGTGCCACTATTATAAAATAATTTGCACTTGTTTTAACCATATCACTGATTTTTTGTTTTATCGTATTTTTGCCTATTTTGTAATATACCAATTTAGTTTTTATACCATTGCAGAGGGTATTATAATTTTGGTCAAAAGTGTGCAACGCAGTGAAGGAGACATCTCCGACCCTATAAAGTATATATATTCTTGATCGGGATCGTCTCCTGAGTTGATATAAGCATGTCCGTCTGTCTGTCTGTCTGTTTCTACTAGTCTCTCAGTTTTAAAGGTATCGAATTGAAACTTTGCACACACCCTTCTTTTCTTTGCACGCAGTATATAAGTCGGAACGGTCGGGATCGGACGACTATATCCTATAGCTGCCATATAACTGAACGATCGGAAATGACATAACTTTGGTGTTTGTTATGTTAGGAAGTTAGGATTTTCTATGGGTTTTATTTTTGCCCAATCAATCCGACCTACCAAACTTCATAGGGATCGGCCGACTATATCCCATAGCTCTCATATAACTGAACGATTGAAAATGCCATAACTTTGGTGTTTTTAAAGTTAGGAAGTTGCGATTTTTTATGAGTATCCAAATGCATCATATGAATAATTTTGGAGAATATAATTTACAAAATATTCTGCAAGGGTATATCAACTTCGGCTCTGCCCGAAGTTAGCTTTCCTTTAATGTTTTTATTTTATTTGTCTTTAATACATCCACTTTCTTCAACTTTTCCCGGAGCTCGCGCGAAACACGTCCGCTCTCTTCAGTTGCACGATTTATTTATTTGTCAATATTTATTTTTTCTTTTATGTATTTGTTATTGGTCATTATTCATTTTTAAAATATAATATTGATATTTCCACGAATGTAGATGGCAATTCTAGGGAAGAGCGGATGTTTTGCAGAACTTATCGGTCCGCTAGTAGATCCGGAGTGGCTCAGACCTACGGACCCAAAAGGCAATACAAAGGCCAACACCAACACACCAAAACATAGAAATGTTGGGGATTTATCGCATTTTGACAGCAGCAAACCAGAATAACGAAGTTAAGGATCGCAGGGCAGTCAATTAGTTTAAGTGTGTACCCCAGGGTGGAATGTATCCTTCGATACGACGTTGAACGTAATTCCGATGAGGATTTTGTGTTCCTGCTGAAGTTCCTTCCATTGTTCATGACTGAAAATCCTGCGAAACTTCCATGTTTTTTCTTCGGGTAGTTCACATAAGCCAATTCAGGGTGGACAGCTGGTCGCAGCTACGCCGTGCAATAATATATCGCTTTCGACTACAACCTAGAACAAGCCCTTGAATAAATTCCGGAGAAGGGAGGGAGGGAGGCGGCCAAACGGTAATCCAGCGAGGAACATGTAATAATAAATATGGTCTCTAGGCTAGCTATAGGTACACTAGAATACTTCCCAACGAGGAAGCAATGCGGTCCATTTGAATAGGATGTGGATGGTATCCAGAAAGGTACGGAAGAGACATGATCGCTTCAGGAGAAGACGAGCCAATCAAGGAGGCTCACGTGTTTCCAAACCCTTGCAAACATTAAAAGATGTCATGCAGGGCATTGCTTGATTCAGGCTTCCAGCTGCATATTGTATCTTTCCTTCTCGCATAGCGTTGCGAATTTCCTTGCCGGGGCCGGCAAAGTGTATCGCCTAGCAGGTGAGGAGGTCCCGTTATTTCCCTCCTGGGTTCCAAGGTCCACTGCTGTACCGTTAATTCACCGTGCGCGTCCGAAGTCTGCCAGTTTACCGTTCGACCTTGTGTGTTACTAAAACCTGCTAGCCAAATATGATCTAAGTCTAGAAAATAGTTTTTACAAAACTATTAAATATTTTTTCACAAATTTTGCAACAATCTAAACTTTTAGAAGTTGGGATTTTCTATGAGTATTAAGAATGCATCATTTGAATAATTTTGGAGAATATAATTTAAAGAATATTCTGCAAAGGTATATCAACAAGGGAGTGCGAGGGAGATGGATTTAGAAACTTTGATCACGCATAACGAATGTTCCGATTTGAAAATGTTCTTCTACATTTCGATAGGTATTGATAAACACAATAAAACTGCATTTTTACTTTTCCGAAATATTTAAATTTTTAAAATCGTATATGAGCGATTGTGGGCGTTAAAGGGGGCGTGGCACCATTTTGAAACAAACTTGCGCTGCGTAGGAACTTCTAAAATCTACATGCAAAATGCCAATCTTCTAGCTTTTATAGTTTCCGAGATCTCAGCGTTCATACGGACAGACAGACAGACAGACGGACAGACGGACAGACAGACGGACAGACGGACATGGCTAGATCGACTCGGCTAGTGATCCTGATCAAGAATATATATACTTTATAGGGTCGGAAACGCTTCCTTCTAGCTGTTACATACTTTTGCACGAACACAATATACCCTTTTACTCAACGAGTAACGGGTATAACAACAAAGTTATACATTTTTTGGATTTTTTTTTCCGAATGTTCTCATAGGAGCTATGATATGATATAATCGCAATAGAAATAAATAAATAGATTGAGGGACAAGTTTGGTGATCTCTCTTTTAACCTGGATTCACCTCCTTGACTGAACAACCTGCTTAGGTATTTTTGGATATGATGCACACTCTGCCATCTCTGACATCTTGATGGTGCTGCTGTTCTCGTTAAATTTTCCTTAGATCAACACCTAAGCGCAAAATTAAAACCTCACCTGCGACGGTTAGCAGCCTGCCTTATACCGAAATGTATGAGAAATTCGCAGGACGGTTGCGGAAGTACCTTCCATTTCAGAATCGTCCGATGTGGGGACTTAAGTCTCGTCTGCACTAGGCGCCATCTTAGTTAACGAGGGGATTTGCGCAGCAAATTATTGAAATGATTGTAAAGTTGATACATTTATTATTATATTTTTTATCATTATTATTATTAACGTAATTTTTAAGTGTATTTCTGAAGTTGTTAGTGTAAAGTTTATCAACAAAAATGGATAAAATTTAAATCGAATTAAGCGCTGTCTTATCCTGTCCTGAATACAGCCCCGTCTAATCGACATCAGCTGGTTATTCTAAGTCGCATACAACCCTACGGTCTGACAAGTTCGATAACACAATCAACGTTTTGCCCGATCTATATCACTAGTAGAGCAGGGTAACTATCGATGGTGGTGCCATTCAACATTTTCGATGGTTTGGGACCAAAAATTCCATACTATCGATATTATCGTTTTTTGTGCGGCTCCTTATAAAAATTTAAATTATAAGCAATTTCGAATGTATATTTTATATTTCATATATTTTGTGCTTAGCTACAACTAGAAATATAAGAGATTAAAATAATCTAACATTTCAGAATGAAATAAAGGAGATCAACTCATTAATAAAAAAAAATCTTCAAGTCAAATTCTTAGGCTAGGTTAATAAAGAAACAAAAAGTTGATATCAACTCATTAACAAAACAAAAAACTTCAAGTCAAATGCTGAGGCTAGGTAAATAACAGAAAAATTATTCTATCCATGCATTCCTTTATATTGCATGCATGTTTTTGCATGTTTAGAGCCACCACCATCCCTCAATTTAAGCTAAACTAGAATGCAGTTTTATTAGTAGATGTGAAAATTGCACAGCAGCATCGATAGTGACAAAAGACTATCGATAGTGGCTCAGATACATAGGTAAATTTTCGATACCAATAGTTTCTCATCTCTAATCACTAGACAACCCTCGATAACCATGGTGAAGCGGAGCGAGTCGTGAGACAAGGCGATTGTCCGTAAGTGTCCACTAGAAGGCTGGAACTAATCAGTAAATGTATTAGCCAAGCACGGATTCCTAAATCCAACTTCGAATCCCAGAGGGCTAGCTCCATATAGATCGGATGATGATGATGATTGACATGACCTGTAAACAGCCCAATAGATATATGACATATATATGATATATTAAATATACAAATCACAGTGATGATCAAAGTCCTTAAAAAATTAAGAAGCTTTTTCGTCTAGGCCAGTCAATTTAATATATAGAGTTCGAGTGACCGTGTCTTGGTTTTGACTATTACTGGTTCCTCACTTAATGGCTTTACAATGCTCCCTTACACTGTACAAAATATTATTCATGAACTTAAAGTTAATATAGTTGGCTAGCACATGGTATCAGAACGGTTTTCCGAGTTAGTAGTAGAAAACGCCATTACAGCACGGCTTACCAAATCCGACTTTGACCAATTAGTATTGCAGATTCACAATAGCGTAGGAAAGTTTGGTTTCCCGAAACAGACTCTGAACACCCAGCATTTGTCAAGCAAAAAAAATTTAATATTACAACACTTTCGGACCAGACAGTCAAGTAGCCAGAACGTCTTCCAACACAGTTAAATAAGCTATCAAAGCTGAAAAAAAAAAAAGGTTAATAACTGGTGTAATCCGATGCATTTACCAAGAGTATCCATTACGACTATTGAAAGAAAGAACATTTTTAGTTACTGTTTCTACTGTTTCTGTTAAGTTTGTTCAATAAAATCAAACAACAAGAACTCCTCTCCATCCACCATCGCAATCATAAGATGCTAACGCCAAGTCTTCAGATCCTCATTTGTGCAACATACTAAAATTCTTCGCACTCCAACCGAATTTAATATTACTGTTTCGTCGGATTGATTGGCCAAATATAAAATATATATAGAAAATCCCAGCTTCCTAACTTTACAAACACCAAAGTTATGGCATTTCCGATCAATCAGTTATATGGCAGCCGATCCCGGCCGTTCCGACTTATATACTGCGTACAAAGGAAAGAAGGGTGTGTGCAAAGTTTCAAGAATGTATAGACTTTGTAGGGTCGGAGATGTCTCCTTCACTGCGTTGCACACTTTTGACCAAAATTATAATACCCTCTGCAAGGGTATAAAAAGGACTCTTTGTGACCTGCCATTCAGATAACTTGAGAACCACATAAGGAGATCAACTGGAAAATCTAACAGGTCAAGTTTTTTAAAAAGAAGAAGTAAGTAATTTACAGAATCAAATGCTTTACTAAAGTCAGTGTAAATGACGTCTGTTTGAAAACTACTATTGAAGCCCTTTATCACAAATGTAGTGAGCTCTAGAAGGTTTGTGATTGTGGATCTACGTTTTATAAATCCGTGTTGACACGGAGAAATGATTGATCTGCAAAGGTGCTCCAGATGAGGAGTAATGATATTTTTAAAAAGCTTAGGAATAGCTGACAACTTAGAAGTACCTCTATAGTTACTGGCTTCTAACTTGTTACCTTTTTTGAAAAGAGGAATATCAAATGATTCCTTCCAAATATTTGGGAATTGGGAAGTTTCTAGAGATAAGGTAAACAACTTGTGAAGAGGTTTGTACAGGGCCTTAGCGCAATACCTAAGGGTGGATACCCTGGAATACCATCGGGCCCTGGCGAATAAACAGGCTTAATACGAAGAAGATCCAAAAAAAGAGTACTTTCTGTTAAAGTGGGCCAGAATATGAGGTTTGACTTGGATATGGTGTAAGAATAAAGCTGAGATGAATAATCTAAAGTAGAGTATGTCGTTTAAAAAAATTGGGCAAACAAATCGGCTATTGCCTGATCTGTGGTTGCCGTCATATTTTCGAACGACAGTGAGGATGGATATGAATTAGATTTACGCTTGGTGTTAACGAAGTTATAAAACTGTTTCGGGTCATGAGAATACTGGACCTTACAACGGTTTAAGTAACTATTATAACACTGAGCATTAAGGTGATTTTATGGAAATTGGCGAATAGTACCACGGAACACAGGAATTAAAAAATGGGTTTATTGCAGTGTAAAAAACATTAACTGCATCGGACATATTATTGCATAAGTAAAGATCAGACCAATTAAGGCCAGAAATAAAATAATTTAGCCTCAGAAAGTCTGCCTTGCGAAAGCAATGTATTCGTTTGTCTGATTTTTCCGATTTTCTTCTATAACTCTACCCTTGTCAATTGTTAGTTCGATTGTAGGGTGATAGAGGTAGAACCAGCAAAACACGCAAAACGAGGCACTTACTCAAAAACGACGCCGGAAGTATTTTTGGGACGGCTGCAAGATCCTCATTTGGTCAGCTAAATACACAGAAGGGATTCTTATACGCCGATGCTAGAGCTGGAGAAAAATCGATGTTAACATCGATGTAATCGATGTTTTCAAAACATCGGTAACAAAAAACAGAAACTCCATATGGCCTGGTTCAAGAAATGCCGACGCGCTGGAATAGCGCATACGAAATGATCAAGCGAGTAATTCTGACAAACGAATATATTAGTGTAGTATTGGCTGTATCTCACAATGCCCCTTCACCGTTGTCTGCCGAAGAAATTGACGTTTTAAAAGAGATTTCGATATTGCTTGCTCCATGCGCGGATGCAACCTTGTCGGTTTCGACGAACACCAATGTCTCAATTTCGTTGATCATTCCTGTAATTTGTGAACTTTTCCACAAAGTTAATGGATTCGATTTCAAAACAATTGAAGGAATCGCTGCCGCAGATTACATGAAGATTCGTCTAAGGGAAAGATTGTTTGCATATGAAACTAGAACGATTCCTCGTATCGCAACAATTCTCGATCCGCGATTCAAGAAGCAAGGGTTCCTTGCCCAATCGAACTCGGAGGAAGCGGCCAAGGCTTTGCAGGAAGAGCTGAACTCCGTTATGACAACAACTCCACGACCGCAGCCAGCACCACCAACAGAGGAACCTACACGGTTCTCATTCCTCAAAACTAAAATGGAGACAACAGTTCAATCACTTCGGGCAGATTCCATTATACTCTTACGCCAACATCTAGAGAAAGGGAACCAACCGGAAAAGTGCGATCCGTTGGCGTATTGGGAGGTAAAACTTTATATGCTAAGTCTTTTGTTCTTCAAATATTCAATTAAACAAAATATCTTATTTCAGATGTCAACTGATGAACCATTTAAAAAGATCTCGAAAAAGTTCCTTTGTATCCTCAGCATCCTCATGCGAGTCTGGACGCCTCTTTAGCAAGGCAGGCCAAATGATTTCGGACCGTCGCACTCGCTTATCGCCATCAGTCGTCGATAAGCTTCTGTTCCTTAACAAAAACAAAAATATTAATAAAATTAAAATATAATAACAAAAAAAAAAATTTTGTTAAACATCGATTAAACATCGATGTTTTTCACCAAAAACATCGAAAACATCGATGTCCACAAACATCGATTATTCTCCACCTCTAGCCGATGCCCTTCGAATAGGAACGGAAAACCCACTCCAGTCTTATCTAGGAAACGTTCAGAAGGTCCCAGGACAGTCACAAAGCCCACTGGAAGCTATGATGGTTACTATGCAACAAAGTATGATGGAATGTATGTCCTTCATGAAAACGACCATGCAAACACTAGTTCAAAACCAGAGCATGGAGTTACAGTTGCTTCCAGCAAAGCAGTCCAAATAATTGATGGCAAATCTACGAATAACCATGTGGAACGCCAATGGCGTTTCCCAGCACAAACATGCAATAACACAGTTCCTAAATGAAAATCATATGGACATTATGCTACAGATAGAGACGCACCTCACAAACACATACAATCATCCACACGTTAAAGCCCACGGCGGAACTGGCATCCTAATCAGGGAACGCATCAAACACCACTTTCACTAAAGGTTTTCAACTAAATACTTGCAGGCCACGTCCATTAAAGTGCAGTCAGGTAACGGACACCTTTCTCTGCGTGTGTCAGGCGATGAGCTGGCCGCACGTTTACGTAGCGAGATAAAGAATCAGGTCGTTACATTGTAATTAAAATAAAGATTTTGCTTAATATTTAAAGTACTTGCCTTGCTTGCTAAGCTTAATTATTTTTTCACAAAATTCCCCGTTAGTTAATTTGATCAATTTCATCACACTCGCTAACATCCTAATTTGATCGAAGACAGCTTTAGTTACAAGAAAATTATTGGCACTCATTTAACATTTAAATTGTAGCCCGGACACTTTTTTTTATACCCTTTTAGATATTATTATAATTTCAGTCAATAGGAGTCCTTTCCCACCCTATAAAGTATATACCCTTGGCCATCACTTAACACGGGGGTTACGTTCCTAGAAATCCTAACCAAATGTTATTAGGTATACGCCTTTGCATTGCATTCATATTTACAAATTTAAAAGTTGGTATTAAATTAAAAAAGTAAATCATTTAATTAATTAACAGGTTAAACTTTATAACAAAATGTTAAAAATTAAGGAGATCATATGTTTCTATTCACATCAAATTTGAAACAAGAAACGAAAGCTAACTTCGGGCGGAGCCAATGTTGATATACCCTTGCAGAATATTCTGTAAATTATCTTCTCCAAAATTATTCATATGATGCATTCTTATTACTCATAAAAAATCCCAACTTCCTAAATTTAAAAACACCAAAATTATTGCATTTCCTATCGTTTAGTAATATGGCAACTATAGGATATAGTCGGCCAAAAATAAAACCCATAGAAAATTCCAACTTCCCAACTTTGCAAATACCAAAGTTATGCCATTTCCGATCAATCAGTTATATGGCGGCTATGGAATATTGTCAGCCGATCTTCATGAAATTTGGTATGTCGAATTGATTAGCCAAAAATAAAACCCATAGAAAATCCCAACTTCCTAACTTTAAAAACACAGTTATGGCATTTCCGATCGTTCAGTTATATGGCAGCTATAGAATATAGTCGGCCGATCCCGGCCGTTCAGACTTATATACTGCGTGCAAAGGAAACAAGGGTGTGTGCAAAGTTTCAATACGATATCTTTAAAACTGAGAGACTAGTTCGCGTAGAATCAGACAGACGGACAGAAGGACGGACAGACAGACGGACATGCTTATATCAACTCAGGACGCGATCCTGATCAAGAATATACATACTTTATAGGGTTGGAGATGTCTCCTTCACTACGTTGCACACTTTTGACCAAAATTATAATACGCTCTGCTAGGGTATAAATATATTATATATCGATATTTTGCAATCGTGAAAGAACGAGGTCTTTAGCGAGTTAAAAGGGGGATGGGAGCAAATTGGTAACCGTGTAAGACCGAGTTTGTGCTAAAAGAGTCCGTGTTAGCCGAGGGCCAAGTGTATATTATTCCGTCTGTCCGTCCTTCTGTTCGTTTCAACTCAACTATATGGAACAACTTCTTCGGTCACAGCTGCAAAACGGTACCATCGTTTTCTGCGACAAAAGGCACCAAATGGATATGCATACCCAGGCTTCGAATGATTGGTAATCTCTCGCTCTTCTTGAAGCACCCAAATGGACGAACATTTTTCGAAACCTGGAATGTTGCGACTTGATAAAGATAATAATAAAGAAATCAAACGTGCCACCGGCATCACGAAATATAGACATATCCTGGGTATTACCGCATGGTGCACCCTTTTAAATTATAAACTTAAAGGCAGTCACAAACTCACTCTCATAGAGACCAGACGTGCCTTCGCTTCCAAAGCAAACCGAAAACAAAACACAAAAATAAAAAACTACCAACAACATTCTCCAAAATTCTAACAGTAACCACAAGTGCACAAGTGCGCAAACCAAAAAAAAGTGCAAGACCAACCAAGGGGTGAAAACACAGTGACGGCGTGATGGGGGATCCCCCTGATTGAGGTCCAATAACTGCCCACGAAAAAACTATGTCACTGTTAAGATCTCCTGGCCCAAAATACCTTATTATTAGAAGGTGTGATCTACATCTAGATCTTAGCAACATCAACCCATTTCTTTAAAAAAAAAACAAATTGACTTCACATGTGGCGGTGAGGTAGAAGACTGTAATAAACTGAGAAACGGAACACTACTCAAAAAAACAAAAACAACACCCAAGCCAATAGATTACTCGCATTGAAAGCTTTTGCTCCTGACATAAAAGTCGAAGTGTGTATCCACAACGGACTAAACTCAACCAAAGGTGTAATCTACTCGAATGACCTAAGAGGAATAGAAGAAACTATTATACAAAAAGAACTTGCCAGGACGTATTGGAAGTTAAAAAGATACTGAAAAGGGAAAACGGCACACTTAAAGAGACTGGTCTAATAATAATTACGTTTAACCGCCATGACCTTCCAGAGAACATTAAAATTGGCTATCAAAGGACCGCAGTTAGGGAATACATTCCACTCCCATTAAGATGTAATAACTGTTTCAAATTCGGCCATCTACACAAGTTCTGCAAAAATAAAAAAATTTGCTATAACTGCGGAGAAGAACACCACACAGACACACAGGAGAAATGCACTAGGCCACAAAGATGTATAAATTGTAATGACGACCAAAAAATCGACCCCCACAACTCAACCAATAGGAGATGCCCAATCTTCAAAACCCAGCAAGAGCTTACTGCTATAAAAACAACCAAAAAATGCGACAACAAAACTGCCCTAACAATACTAAGATCAAGAAATTCGAACAACTCACCCATTTCCTACTCATCCATCGCCAAAACAACACCTCACACACATCACAACACTACACCTTCACAAAATTCAGGACCTCAACAACTCAAAGGACCCAACCTCACACAGCAAGGACAATCTACCCCCAGGAAACAATTAACTTCATACGCAGATCTATCTATAGACAACAAATTAGACTCTTCCAATTCAACCCACCCAACCCCCAAACCAACCACTAACCCAGTTCAAATCCTACCTCTCTCTACATCAAAGCGAATGCTAGCATCTCTCAAAGCCGCAAACAAAAATGCAAACAAAAAAATCAAGTCTAATTCAACAAAAACTGGAGAAGCTTCGAGCGACTCTTGTGACATGGACACTAACTAATCTATCCACACCCCAATAAACTATAAATATGGTTAAAATAATCCAGTGGAACATTAAAGGTTACCGAAATAACTATCCCAAACTTCAATTAATTATTAAACAATTTAATCCACATATAATAGCCCTACAAGAAACACACATATCGAGCACTACATCACTCCCAATTCCCATAAACTTTTTAATTTACTGCAGCTACAGTACAAATGCATTCGGTGGCACAGCCCTCCTAGTGCATAAATCCATTTCCCACTCACAACATCCACTAAATCCAGATCTTGAAGCTGTAGCTCTTACCTTAGACTCCAAAAAAAAATCACCCTTATCTCTACATACATTTCTCCCAATAAGCACTTTAATCTAAACAACTTAAAAAACGTTCTATCCCCAACAAACCTACCCACACTAGTCCTTGGTGACTTCAACAGCTGGCACCCTTACTGGGGTTCCCCCAGAGCCAACTCGTTGCAACATTTATAGACCGCTCTGACTACATTCTATTAAATGACAAATCGCCGACTCACTACTCAACACACAACACATTTACACATATCGACCTCTCTCTCGCCACCGCCAACATTGCCCCCGAAATAACATGGAAAGTGATCGACGACCTCAATGGCAGCGACCACTTCCCAATACTTATTTCTTTGTTCCAGCATACATCCCCATCCTTTACCGCTAAACCCTCCTTTAACCTCAAAAAAGCAAACTGGAATCTTTATAGTGACAATATCTTAAATTACAGCTCAGGTACTCAACCTACCAATAATATAAACAAAGAAGCTGCCATAATTAAAAAAGTTATAATTCAAAGTGCCCACCTCTCTATACCCCAAAACTCTATCTTTACCCTCAAACGTACTATTCCCTGGTGGAACAACGACCTAGCTTGCCTTAAATACACGAAAAACACAAAATGGAAGTTGCTTAAAGCTAACATCAGTTCAGAAAATATAATTGAATTCAAAAAAGCCAACGCAAAATACAAAAGAGCAATTAGAGAAGCCAAAAAAACCGCCATCAACTACTTCACCTCCGAAATCCAACCCAACTCTGAGCCAACTAGAGTGTGGGCAAACGTTAAACGTCTATGCGGACTCTATCCCACTAAACATATCCACACTATCTATAACCCTTTCACCCATACTAACACCACCAATCCATCAGAAATAGCAAACACCTTCGGTAACGTCTGGTCAAAAGAAGCTGAGAACTCAAATTTCTCTACTACATTTAGATCAAATAAGAGCCTTGTCAATTACACCACAAACTACTAACCATGCCACTTAGCGCTAGAAATAGAAAAAGACATAACCCTAATAGAACTTCTATCAGCCCTTAGCTCTCTCAAAGGTGCCACTCCAGGACCGGATCGCATCTCCTACTGCATGATAAAAAACACACCTACCCCTTTTAAACTCAAAATTTTACAACACTTTAATAATATTCTCAACTCTCATATCCCCCAATCATACAAACTCAGCCTAGTCCTCCCTATTTTAAAACCCCAAATCGTGCCCAAATCATACAGACCTATTGCCCTAAACCCATGCTTAGCAAAAGTTCTGGACAAAGTTATTGCTAAAAGATTGTGGAGGTTTGTTTTAACCAACAAACTTTTGCACAACAACCATTTCAGTTTTAAAAGGGGAAAATCTGTCCTAGACAGTCTACTATACGTAGACCATCTAGCGACCAGAGCCCTTTTCTTAAAACGACACATTTCTATAATATCCCTAGATTTCGCTAAAGCCTTCGATAAAATAGGAATACATTCTCTCATCCACCAACTTCAAAAATGAAAAGTAGGCCCCCGAATACTAAAATACGTGGCCAACTTTATGAACAACAGGAAAATCATAATCAAAAACGGAACCTCACTTTCCAACTCTTTCCCACTTGACAACGGCATCCCACAAGGCTCTCCCATCTCTGTTATCCTATTCCTAATAGCCTACAATTCCCTTTGTAACATCATTTCCATTCCTAAACAATTTAAATTTACGGCCTACGCTGACGATTTCCATTTAATCATAGAACACAAAAGAAAAAAAAACCCCTCTACAAATCTAACAGCTGTCTTCCAAAAAATTAAAGAATGGTGTACTTACTCAGGTTCCTCCCTCTCGATTGAAAAAAGTCAACACCTCCACATATGTCGGAAACACAATTGCAGAGCAAAAATATATACTGGTTCCCTAACCATCACTGAAACTAGTACTACAAAAATCCTAGGCCTCACCATTAATAATAAATACAACTGGTCCACCCACATAAGCAGACTTAAAGATAGCCTCCGCAAACCCTTAAACATCATCAAACACCTATCCTCCCCAAAATACAACACCAACACCACATCCCTTATCCAAATTATCAAATCCATCCTAATCACTAAAATCGACTACTGCCTACCTATCTATGGTAGTGCACCTACACACTTAATTAACCACTTAAAAACCATTCAAAACTCAGCAATTAGAGCAGCACTAGGCGCATTCCGTACTACACCAACCAACAACCTTCTCATTGAATCCAACATTTATACAATAGAACACAGAAGAGAACTTTTAACGGGCAAACTATCAAATAAATTAATTTACTCTTACGACACCCCCCTTAGGCATCTTACCAAGACCACCAAAAAAAAATTTAAATACCCAAGCACAATAGACCGAACCATAGAAATCTGCAAAAAACTAAACCTCCCCTACCTACCAATCAAAAGCTACCCCAACAAAAAATACAACATGGAACTAATAATAAAAGCTACAAATACTGATCTGTCTAAGTACAGTAAAACCAACACCCCTCCAACTACCTATAAACAACTTTTCCAATCCCTAAAAAACACCCTCCCTAACCACCAATTCCTTTACACCGACGGCTGGATGGCAAATGGCATATCAAGCTTCAGCGTAACCGACGAAAACAACACCATCAAATGTGGTCTTCTTCCTCCCTATTCCTCAGTCCTTACAAGCGAACTAATAGCCATCCACGAAGCTATAAAAACAGCTTTACAAAATCCAGGAAAACACGCAATCTGCTCAGACTCCCTATCGTCCCTTAACTCCCTTACTAATTTTAACAACCACTCCTTCTACCCTACAATAATAAGAAATCTAGTTACCAATCATTTCCCAAAAATCAAACTAATTTGGATCCCCAGTCACATCGGCATAAAAGGCAATAAGAATGCTGACAAAACAGCAAAAGAAACACAAAAATACCCGCTTATATACACACAAAACAACAACACTAACGACATTACACACTACCTCAAAAAGTACATTAAATTAAAACAATCCGACCTGCATAACAATACCTCTTCCTGGTATAACAATATCGTTAAAAATACTCCTTCCAGCTTTACGTACTCGCACACCAATCATAATAGGAAAACCCAAATAATTATAAACCGAATTCGACTAGTACACACCTCACTTACAAACTCACACTACATGAACAGATCCCTTCCAAACACTTGCCCATACTGCAACAGCCCTCATTTAAACATTGACCACATTTTATGCTCCTGCCCTTCCCTCTCCCAACCTAGAGCTACATCCTTCCTTTCTGACAACCCAGCCAACATCATAGCAAACCCTTCCAATGAAGACATAACTAAAATCATTTCATTTCTTAAAAAAGCCCAACTTATTCACAAAATCTAAAATTGTTCTCATTTCTTTAAATTAAATTATTACTGTCATCCCAGACGAGCGGAAGGCCTCAGATGGTAATGCTCTTATTATAGTTAGTTCATAGTTTTAAAACTTAAGCTAGCTTTATATAAAAATAAATAAATAAACTTAAAGGTCTTTCCTATTACTATGTCAAAAAAATACAAATAAATATAAAGATTAAAACCTTTTAGTACACTCCTAAAATTAATTTATAAATAATTTAAAAGGCATTTTTTCAATTAAATTCAATTTAAACCTCGAAATAAAACTTCGTTGTGTTCGATGTTTTTACAGCTCTAAATTTTAAAGCACAGCAGTTTCGACAAAATATCAGTTCAAATCAGACGTAAAAAAAGGGAAGAACTGGCGACTGTCAATAAAATAAAAAAGCTTTTAAACAAAACGGACTTGTTTCTAATTACAAATTCAAAAAAGGGTAAGCCATTACACTATGCTAAAAATCCCAGCTGTAACTAATCAATTTTAATAAAAGGTAATGTAAATTCTGTATTTTATATTTATTTTTGCCTGGCTAGCTTATTAAAGATAATTACATTGAAGAATACGCATACATGTTTGTTTGTCTATGTGTACAAAGTAAAGGATAATTATTATTCGGAAATATTGTTTGTCATTTTATTATTATAGGAATTTATTATTCCTTATAGATATAAAAATATATATACAGGTTATCTATGATAATAGTAATTCATTTATGGCTTCCTAACATGTCATTATGATTTGACGGTGCTGCATAAAAAGATTAAAACTATAACCTTATAAATTGTATCCTTAATATAGAAGTATTTTACGAATACATTTATTTTTGATCAATTTAACAATAGAAAATGAAAAATCCTTAACTAATCAGTACTATGCAATTAACTTTTATTTTAACAGGTTGTTTTTTGTTTATATAAAAAGCATTTTTCTGTGTCTACTCCTAAGAAAATATTGAATATTAAGATATATCATTTAATTTCAAAATTCACTTTTGTCCTGGCCTATTTAAAATCAGGTAAAAATAAAATAATAATAATTTGTCGGCCTTTTTATAGAACTATAGTTTTATTTGTATAAAAACTAGACTTATTAAACAGTGTTGTGTATTTAAGTTTCAGTGTTTGTTTGAATTTAAAATGTTTTTCAATGTCTACACGTTTATGCAGTTTTAGCATTATTGTGTCAAATAGACGTTTGAAATGAAATTAATACACAGTGTACCAAGCTCATAAATTACATTTCTGAATCATTTCACATTAATTTATTTTCTTTAATTATTCGTGATTGTGACAAATGTTGTTTGTTAGAAAGCTAAAATTTACTAACTTATAGATCATATAAAAAACGAATACTTTTTTAAAACTTAAATGAGTATATATATTAAGAAAAATTTATTGATGTATAACACATTTTACCAATTAAAAGTTTGTACATCAACCAAATTCAAATTGGAGCGCACATTCTTTACTTGTCGCGGTGCACATGAAAGTTATGATGTCGTAGATTGACTGGGTAGCAAAAAAATCACAACAAATGATTTTCTAAATTGAAAAAAATAAACATAATTAATAAATATGTTTTCCGATATATGTATGTATATACATATTTACTACGTAAATAATGGAAATATAAATGTTTAAATTGATCTATGAGTTATATAAGACATATGGATTTTTGAATAAGAATACAAGTTTGTAATGTGAAAGCATAAAATCTAAACTTTTTAAATAAACATTTTAATCTTGGTTTTAAAATAAATTTTTAATTTAGTTTTTATTAATGTGAGCATAAGATAAATATTTACCGAATGATAAATTTTTATACTGAAAATTCGTATATTTAATATATAGCTTTTCGCTAGTTTTTTGTTTTATATATGTATATCACAAGTTTGAAGATAGTAGAAAGAGGTGATTTAACTACATTTATTGGCATAAACGAACAATCAAAACATCGTTTGATTAAGAGTAAATTATTGAAACAAGATGGTTATCGTTAAGACATGCAAAGCTAAGTATCCAGGACCTACAAAAATCCTAGCAATCGATGCCGTTTACAGTCGCACTGCAACTTTTAAGACGATGGGAAGATATAACTTCTCGTTCAGCATTGGATCCACTTTGTGAACTGTTTTGATCCTCTATGGACCGAAATCGTAGAAAGCCTTGATCTGTTACTAACATACTATCAGAAGCACTTGACGTTGTGTATGAGTTTGAAGATGCAGACGCCACCGAAGCTGATGAAGCAGTACACAACTCGGAACGAAGCTTTCCATTATTTTGATTATGCATTTGTGAGTGTACACCTAAATGTAAAAGCGGGTCATTCAACAAATTTTTAGTTGCTACTGTGTCGACAAGTACTGATGACGATATTCCATTTATGGAAATAGAATTTGGAGAGCTGTCCTTGGCAATAATGGCAGAACCATCATCGTTGTTTATCAAGTTTGTACACTCTACATTATTTCCTGATATTATTTCGTCTTCCTCCTCTTCTTCTTCTTCTTCGGAATTAGGATCATAAGGTAGCTGTTGTAGTTGATGCTGTCTAGTGGGTATACTCTTAAATAGATCAGTCCCACCCTGCAATGATCTTAAATTTGAGGGACGACCACTTGATCTCTGGTAATAGTGGGCTTTGTCTCTATCCGATATTCCTAACGTCTGCGCTCCATTGGCGGTTATTCGTTGAGTCCCAGCAGAAGCAATTGGTGTATCAACAGTACGACCTGAAGCAGTTCCTACCAATGTTACTCCACCACTAGGAATACTGCTCAAAGTACCACTCTTGCGAACGCCGTTGAAAAATCCACATTCATATGAGTTATAACTACCATATCGCCCTCCACCTGCATTTGATGACGAGCAGGAATTGGTTGAGTTTGAACTGCGGCGCTCCGGATTCTTATTTTCAAAGAAATTTTGTTCAAGTGTACCATTACCAAACTTTCTTTCGCGCCCACTTGTTATTTTTTGGCGATCATGAAAACACTCACTTTTTGACTGAGCATTGTGAACTGATTTATCCTTAAACACAGGTCGCTCAAATATATTAAATTCATATCGTTTGTTTTCCTGTTCAAGTGGCTCAGAATAACAACTGTCGTTTTGCAACAGTACTACTTGCTGCTGAGAAGATCCAGAACCTGAAGTAGAGCCAACCTCATTTTTGTCGTAAATTTCTTTTTGCACTTTTCCAGAAGTACCACTGCCGGTGGTGTGTAAATGGAAATTTGGATTTTCATAGTGATCTGGAGGTGTATCAGTCATATAGTCCGTGCTCGTATAGGTGGGCTGCTCGTGAAACCGCATTTGATGGGATTGGTGGTTTTGCTTGTAGTTTTGTGTAGCTTGGGATGCATAATCTGCCACATTCTGACCATTAGGAGCACTTCCAACCGAACCCGTATCATAAGGCCTCTGGTACATAGGCTCCTGCAGTTGATATTCACAGGGCCGGCTGTTTGAATTTGAGGCAACGGTCGGCCCTATAGAGTTCAGAGCATAGCTGTCATCGTATATAAGTTTTCCGGTCCGCATAGTGTACGTATGAAGATTGGGATTTGCGTTGCAAATAGCTGGGAAGTCGGTTTCGAACTGCTCTTGACTAGAGCTCGATGTGCATGGCAGAAAGAAATTGGTTACATTTGAGTTGTGGCTGCCATTGCCGACATGTTTCTCTCTAATGGCATTAATCGTTGAACCACCATCTTGGCCGTACACACCCATGGCTCCCACACCAACACCGGCCATCCGAACATCCCCATTAGCAGCATTTAAAGAATCGTGCCCAACACTGGTCTTAAGCCCTG
Source organism: Drosophila prolongata (assembly GCA_036346975.1). Classification (NCBI taxonomy): domain Eukaryota; kingdom Metazoa; phylum Arthropoda; class Insecta; order Diptera; family Drosophilidae; genus Drosophila; species Drosophila prolongata. Next base: position 1,048,671 of record JAYMZC010000261.1, on the reverse strand, counting down.
TTACCCAGGATATTAAAGTTATTATGGCTATCTCTATGAGCCGCAAAGAAAACTGATATCCCCATTGTAGCCAGTCGACATCGACAATATTAGTTGGACGAGATGACGAAATACATATGGCACCAAATATCTGAAGGGCAGCCAATAGAACAAACAGAAGAGCTGTGGCAATCGTAATATGTATGGCGTAGGACAAGTTCTGATAGCCATGAATATAGTTTTGAGATTTGCTGCGAAGAATGCGTTTTAAAATGCGATACAAGTAGAGATAAAGGAGCCCCAAGCTGAGACATATAAAAATATAAATTATTTGACAGATAAGATTCAAGACTCGCGGAGGTGGTGGCAAAATAGTCGATGGAGACATTGTAGCAGTAACTTGACCTTGTTGATTATGAAGTTGCTGCCGACGAAAATACTGCTGTTGCTGCTGTTGTTGAAAATACAAATGGTGGTTTTTGAGTGTATACGATTCAACATAATGTAGTGTAATGCAAAGCACAACGTGTACGCCGCAGCCTACAACCACGGTCAGCGGTCTTATCAGAGCCGAGTACCTATTGTTCTTGTGGTTCAAAGACTTAAGAAAAAGAAACAACATAAGCACCGAAAAAGCAACTGTTAAGAATGTTGAGGGTAAATTCAGCAAGAGTTCTGAAGTGAATATATTAAAGGTGCCATGAACATTGTATGCGTCGAAGCAAAGGAAAAATATTCTCAATATACAGATCACAATCAGTATGAGATAGATGCACACAAAGTACGACTGCGCAAACAAATGTGTAAGCTTGTTATAGGTAAGCAGTTTGTAAAGGGAATATACCGATAAAATAGTAAAGAGAACAACTGATAAATAGATGTGAATATTCCAGGCCCAGGTCCAAGTAGTGTTTGCCGATGCAGCTGCTGCTGAGGCGGCAATCGCATCACGATCGCCCATGCTCGGATCCAACCCTTTAATAGTGTCAGTAGACTTTCCGTCATGTCTTGATTGGCCCGCGTTAGTGGTGGCATATGAAAAGGAGGTGGCCGAGACGTCGCCAATGGCAGCAGCAGCTGATGGCGTTGTTCCTCCTGTTGTCTGATTAGCATTATCATAATAATCCAACATACCTAACTGGTATTTGCTCTGATTAATATTAGGACTAGCCACAGAGGATCCATCAACATCAGTTTTCTCCTCATTTGTTAAAGTTTTTTCGATCAGTACAATTGGTGAAGAGGGCGGATGTCGCATGCTAATTATGGGTCGCTGAGTTACCTGCTTTAACAACACAGCAGGTATGTCCCCGTTCTTTCCATTCGATCCCAGAATACGTCTTATATTTGGTAAAACTTCCTGTCTTTTAATAGGATCAGTGACATCCGGTTCATGGGGCCCCTTTGCGATTGATGTCTTTTCATTTAAAAAGTTGTCACTGGCGGTACGTGCCGGTGTATTGAGAGCTTTTTTACGATCCGTGACGGACACATTAGACACCGTTCCATGAGAGCCAGTTGAATCAAGAGGGTGCTTTGCATCTAAACCAGTATTAGCGTAACTTAAGTCCGCTAACGGATTTACAATGGCATCGTTACTATTGCCTCCCAGATCTGGTGGTCGAATTGGGATCCGGTCCTGACTGGGCATTAAACTTGGCGGTGGGATGGGTCGCCTATTAATGCCAACTAGACCCTCATTATTGGTACCACGCAATGTGGGCTTATCTGCAAATGGATTTTGATACTCCGGTGGCAGTGGCGGTGTGAAGAAAGCTCTCGAAGGTGGTGAATATGATGGAATGTCGCCAGGATACATTGGTATTGTTGGTGGTTGCCCTCCGTTCGATTTTTTCAAAAGGTTGGGAACTGCAAATGGGGTTGGATAAAAAATTAATTATGAAAATTATCCCATGTCAACTTACTTGATGATGACGGAGTCGAATTAGACTGAACGGTGTTCCTGTGACGATCTCTGTCATGTGGGTGGTGACGATTTGGATTTGGGTAAGTCGGGTTATTATTACTTTTTAGTATGTCAGCATTGGGCGCCGAAGTTGGCAATGCATGGTCTCTCTCTAAGTCAAGTTCATAATTTTTCTGGCGACCATTGACACCTTGTTGTTGATGTACTGAGAAATACCTGTGAATACAAAAATATATATATTAATTACCAATTATATAAACCTGGTTTATTCTAAGATAAAATGTTATTGATTGAACAGTTTTTCTTTTTCTTAATTGAAAAATAAAGTTAAGTAAGTAAGGTTGTAAATAAATATACAGTAAGTTATTTGTGAATTATAAAATTTTATTTTTGTATACTAAAGTGTTTCACCTGTACGAGAAAGGTTAAAAAGTTATTAAAATACCCCGTTGGGACTAAGCGTACCAGGAGAGTGTGCGAAGTAGTCGTCTGTTCAAAATTCTTGTCAAATGACATTTAAAAACAACATTTTAGAGATCTTTTCAGAATACAAATTTTAAAGCCTGTGTTCGTTTGTGAGTATCCATCAAATCGCGGTTTTAGAGTCCGGAATTAATTTTGTTGTATTAAGGTGGAAACACAGTATTAAAAATTTTTCTGCGTTTTTTCTGAATGCACAACCTTTTAAGAATATTGCGTTAAAATTTTTGATTAATCCGAGTAAAACTTCCGAAGTTTGGGCAGTTTATTTTTCTGTGTTCAAAACTTTAACACGCTATCCTAAAAAGTTGCCATTTTCAAAGTCGGTGTACACGATCCTGCAAAATCTACTACCCCAATCGTTTTGAAATTTTGCACATTTCTTCTTTACTAAATTCCTCAGGTAACGCTGGTACTTGGATTTTCGGGGTAAAGTCGAGATTTTTGACATTGAAGTGCCTTTCAAAATCGGAAAAACGTTTTTTTTTAATCTCGAAACTTGGGGAAAATTTGTCCTTCAAATAATGCAATTTTATTTTTTCAATTTAGATAATTCTGTGATTAGTTACTATGTATACCGAAAACCACATATTTTTCGAGGTGCCGCCAGAGACCGTCTATATCTCACTCACTTGTCAATATTTTTGAATGCAAATTTTCACACATATTGTTAAAAAATTTTTAGTATCGCATGGGAAAACAAAAATTTTACTGAGACTTGTCGTACGACAATAAAAATTCGTAAAAAATCACATATTTTTCTAGCTAAAAAACCGTAGTTTTCTACATTTTGACACCTTAAATTTATACAATATTACTGATACATTACAGAAGTAGTCAGCTCATCTCAACTCTGGTCAGCAGGTCAATTTATATTTATTAATTCCTTTTTTAAGAAAACTCCAAACCGGCACACAATGTATTGTTCGTTACGAACACATCCCTTACTTATTACATCAGATTTTCAATTCTGCGGCTACATATAGAAGTCGCAACATGTACTGCAGTCCATAATAATATAATATCGTAATATCGTCAGATTTTTTAAAAACGATAATATTGTAAATTTGATCAGATGCTTAACACGCCACCATGTTAAGTATTCTTGATCATTATTAATTCTTGAGCATTACCAGCCGAGTCAATAAAGAATTGATCGGACCATTATCTGCATTAAATATCTTAGTTTATGAAAATTTGTTTGAATATGTCATAAACATGTTCTTCCATTATCTATATTTTTGAGCACATCTCAGCACATACCAAAATTTGATTATATGCCTTAAAAATTAATTATTTATTTATAATTTATTTTATGTGTTAAACTTGAAAATCACCCAGATTGGACGATTCTGCTGCCATAAAATTTGGAACATTCGTAAAATGATAATTTTTAATTGTAGCGAGTGTTTCAAAAATCGGTACGATTTCGGTATGTATAAAGCGTGCACTGGAAAAGTGATTTGTAGCGATTATATTAAGAATCGGCGTAATATTTTATTAATACAACGAAAATTTATAATTGCAGCTATAATATAGTCGTACCCTATTAAAATGTGAAATATATATTTTAATCGAAATCGTTTCCAAAAGCTCGGCCATAATTGTTAAGGCTCTAATGACTCTCTCTATGGGACAACGCATCAATTATAGAACAAATAACTTTAAGATATTAAGTAAATTTGTGGAAGTCGACTTCTTATGTTTATGATTATTTATGTTTGACACAACATATAAATGTTTCAGATTTAATTTAAATGTTTTACACACGATTCATTTTATTCAAGTAAGCCATGTTTCTTAAAAGTATTTATTATTAAAAATAGTTTTCTAATATGTCTTGTGTTTTTTTCTTACCTCTGCGTTGTTAGAAATGGTGTGGCAACAGTAGTTAGACCTAAGGAATAACTAGTATCTGGTATGCTTCGCTTGGTTGTAGAGGTTGTTCCATATGCTACTTTTATTAAAACAGCTGCAACACTACGCTCAAAGTTATTTAACTTTTCCAAATAATCCTTTTGGACTATAGGGGAGGTAGCAGCAATCATATTATTTCCAGTGCTATTGCTCAAGTTACCGTATTCATTAGACTTTTCCTGCGAAATGGTTCTGTTGTTCCTCGAACTTAATTCTTCTAATAATATAGACTGGGTCAAACAAATTTGGTGAACAGCAATCAAAAGCAGAAATAAAATGAGGGCATGATGGCGTCGAGGCAAAAGCATTTTTCGAGACAAGAGAGCGATTAAATCGTGTTTTAATACTGATGAAGGGTTTGTTGTGGCGCTTGTGGGTTGAGTCCAATCTCTCCTTACTTTTTTTTCAATTTTATTTTTATGTTCATGGTGGTTTCCTAAATTAAAAAAAGTCTGTAAAAATTCGAACATTATTAATAACACTTACCTATTCCCGAAAAATCACGCTTCTTAACCTTAATTCGAAAGCTATGGTCCGTTTTAAGCATGATATTGTACTTTTGAATGTGACTCCGACCTTATATTAGTGGTTATTTACGGAGGGCATTGTTTTAACATGGCATTTGCTCAATACGGATGGCTCATGTTACATGCAATAAAAACATTGTAGTTGTGGGAACCTAATAAAAAATAAATATATTATATTAAATATATTATTATATATATATTTATATTTATAATTAAATATATATTTATTTACATAAAGCTAGCTTAAGGTTTATAACTAAAAACTAAAGTCATTATCAACGAGGGTCATACCTCTCGTATAAGATATCAGTATACGTTTTTTTTTAAGGAACTGAGAAGAATTATAATGATTTTAGCTTCGTTCTCTTTGGAAGGGTATGCTAGGATAATGGCTGGCCTGACCGAAAGGAAGCTGTTGCTCTATGTTTGGAGAGGGAAGGGCAGGAGAATTAGATCGAGGTCGAGATTTATTGTGGGCTGGTGGAAAATTACTAAATATATGGGAAAATTCCATGTTAAAACACATTTCAATAATTTTGCAGTTTGCAACGTTAAAGGGTATGTTTACTTAATACTTGTTGGATTATTTGGTAGTCTTTTTTTGTGGGGTTGGATAAGGCTGGGTTGGATTTGGTTTATGTTGTGAAATGTTGTAACGGGCTAAGTTCTGGCTAACGGGTAAGGATTATTTGTTACCTCTTATTGAGATTGTTGAAATTATGAGAGCAGTTGGGTGACAACTTTCTGATTTGTTGGTACCACGTAAAGGTTTTAAAGTGCTGGGTGATATCGTTTGACTTGTAATTGGACGTGTATATTAAAAGGTATTTATGGTATTTTTTTTATTACTATTTTATTATTTTGGCCTTAGTGTCTGCAGTCGCTTAGCCGTTTTGTGGCTAGGTACCCAGATTATAAGGGTTTTCGGGAAGCGATTTAAAAATAGATTTCGGATATATAGCAGGAGTTTTTGTTAGAATTGATGACGGAGATGATGGAGGAAAGCGAGCCAGACTCAATCGAAAGCTTGAGATACATCGAGAAATATTGCGCTGCATTATTCCCGACGCTCGGAGGTTGTGGTTCTGATGTTCTTCTGTTAACTAGTTCGGTTGCTCAATGGTTTTGACGGAATCCAAATTGATGTCCGGGATATCATTGTGTGCTTCCAGATATGTTATTTTGCGTGTTAGAAGGCATTTTTCGGTTTCAGATACCCGAGGACTTTCGCGATCTTCTTTGGCTGAAACAATCGTTGTGTTCCCCAGTGCGTATGTTTGACATTATTGTCTCCTGCTCTTCATGAAGGACATAAATTCCACCATGCCTTTTTGCATAGTAACAATCATAGCTTCCAGTGTACTTTGTGACTGTCCTGGGACCTGCTGAACGTTTCCTAGATTAGACTGGAGTGGGTTTTCCATTCCTGTTCGAAGAGCGTCGGCGTATAAGAAGCCCTTCTTGGTATTAAGCTGAGAAAATGAGGATCTTGCAGACGTCCCGAAAAATACTTCCGGAGTCAGTGTGGAGACCACACAGCACCAATAGTTTGCCGTGTGATTTCCTCCGCAGTTTTCACATTTCTTCTTTTGGGGGTCATACGTGTTGGCAGGGCAGTTAGCGGAATTGTAAAAGTCTCCACAAACTACACAGACTGATCCAAGTGTCCAGTATGTCCTGGTGTGGCCATACTACTGACAGTTTGTGCATTGCCATGGACACTTACAATTGGAAATCCTTGCAGCTTTTTAGTTGGTACGTGTAATAGTTTTTCGTAGCTTCCTCCAGGTATTTAGACAACGGAAATTTTCTTCAGATTTGGTTTGAAGTTTGGTTTCGTGAATATTCCCTTTAGGGATCGGAACAAAATGAAAATGTCCGTCCCCGCCCAGAGCAAAAATTGTATTGACCAGGGCGTTGTTGGGGCGTTGGTTTCGGTTGGGTATTTTATCTGTTTTTTGTGTTTTAGCGTCTTTTCACTTTTTTTTGTAATACACCAGTTTAGTTTTTATATTTTAATTGTCTTTAATACATCAATTTTCTTCAACTTTTCCCGCAGCTTGCACGAAACAAGTCTCCTCTTTTCGGCTTAAAGTGCAGCCGAATTGAATTGATGGATGTGAGAGTTCAGAATATTATTGAGTTGTAGAATTTTAACTTTTGTTTTTTACCATACAGATTCTATCCATTCCTGGGAGAGTCGAGTGCAAACAGTAGTTCTATTGGGCCTATGTCTTTTTCTATTTCTAGAGCTGAGTGGCATGGAAGTAAGTTTGTAGTGAAGTTGATGTGTGTTTGCATTATATTTAGCTGGAAAATCACAACCATCGATTGTTCGTAAGATTAAACATCTTAAAGTGAATAAAGTTTTCGTTTATCGCACCATAACTCGTTACAATGATATTGGTAGCATCGCAAAACGTCATGGAGGTGGTCATCCAAAGGCTGCAACGTCACATGAGATGGTTCAAAAAGTAAAGAAGCGACTTGAGCAAAATCCCCGACGAAATATCCGACCGTAGTATCTGCCGAATACTGAAAAATGATCTCAAAGTCAAGCCTTCCAAGATCCAAAAGACGCACGATCTCACACCGAAGCAGCGACAAGTCAGACTTGAGAGAGCGAAGGAGTTGCTTCGCTTGGCCGAAAGCGGTCAACTTCCGAACATTGTGTTTTCTGACGAGAAAATTTTTACAATTGAGCAATTCGTAAACTCTCAAAACGATAGAGTTTATTTGACGGATCGTTCATGCGAGAATTTGAGTCATCGATTAGCCACCAGGAGGCAGCACCCGCCACAGATAATGGTTTGGGCCGCTGTAATCGCAGATGGGCGCTCTCCAATCGTTTTTATCGAGCCTGGCGTCAAAATAAATGCGCAATATTATCGGGAAAGTATTCTGAAGGTTGCTTTGAAGCCGTGTGGGCAGACAAACATTTCGGTGACAGACCATGGACGCTTCAACAGGACTCGGCACCATCTCACAAAGCTCGATTGAACGAAGAATGGCTGGAAAACAACGTTCCAAACTTCATAACGTCCACACAATGGCTCTCGAATTCACCAGACGCAAATCCGATGGATTATTCTCTTTGTGCCATTTTGGAGAGCAAGGGCCGCACTAAAAGATACACCAGTCTCGAGCAGCTTAAAAAAGCCGTTGTCCGCGAGTGTGCCAAAATACCTGCAAGTCACATTCGGGCAGCTTACGATTCGTTTTTGGACTGTCTCAAGACCATAGTCAAGGCAAAAGGTGGTCATATCGAGCAAAAGTGAATTGTTTCTGAATTTTTTTATTATTTTTAGACATTTTTTACTTTGAATTGAGAAAAAGTAATTTTCCAAACTAAATTTATGTCTTTTTTAAATGGTTACACTTCGAGTGCCGGACCCTGTATTTATGATGGATTAAGGTTAAGGAGTCCCCATTTTTATACCTTTGCAGAGGGTATTATAATTCTGGTCAAAAGTGTGCAACGCAGTGAAGGAGACATCTCCGACTCCATAAAATATATCTTCCTGAGTTGATATAAGCATGTCCGTATGTCTGTCTGTCCGTCGGTCTGTTTCTACACGAACTAGTCTCTCAGTTTTAAAGATATCGAATTGAAACTATGCGCACGCACCCTTCGTTCCTTTGCACGCAGTATATAAGTCGGAACGGCCGGAATCGGCCGACTATATCCTGTTTTGTTATGTTTTTAAGGATAGCTAGTTACTTGTTCCACCAGGGAACAGTATGTTTGAGGGTAAAGATTGTGTTTTGGGAGAGATGAGCACTTTGAATTATTCCTTTTTTATTATGGCGAGCTTGCTTATTTTAATTGTTAGCAGGTTTAGAACCTGAGTTGTAATTTAAGCTGTTGTACCTACAGTGGGGATCAAAAGTGAGTACATGTTTGCATATTTCACATTTCGAAGCGAATGATGAAGAAAACAGTAAAGCAAATGGAAAAAATATTTATTCTATTTATTCAATATATAATTTACTATACATTAACAAGAAAAGATCAACGAAGAGGTGCACAAAGAATAACAGAAAACTTGAAAACAAAAACAACTCGTATGTACTCATTTATGCACCTTTGGCATTTTAAACTTCTTATCTGCAAAAGAATCAATAATTTACCGTTAATTGTCATCTTATTGCTTTTGCTTTGTTTCAAAATTATGCGTAAATTGAGTCAGGACGTTGAGAATTCTATAATAACTCTTACCGAGAAAGGCTGTTCGTCCCGGTTAATATCTAGTAAACTTGGAATAAGTCAGTCGGTGGTCATACGCATCCAAAGAGGACGCAAGGTTTCGGTTGAATCCCCTATTAGGGGCCGTCTTCGACTTTTAACAGATGCGGATGCTCGTCATATTATGTCTTATATGAGAAAGGACAAGTTCATAACGCGTGGTGGCTTCTTTAGAGATTAATAAAGATGTCGATGGACAGCTCGAAGATCATTTCAAAAAATTGGGTATGTTGCAGCAGTGAAAAAAAATAAACCTGTCGGATAAAAATGTGAAGGCACGTTTAAGTTTTGCCAGACAGCACCGAAATTGGTCTATATATGACTGGAAGCGGGTAATTAGGTCAGACGAAACGGCCCGGTGAATCAATCCAACGACACCACGTTAAGCAAACGGTAAAGCATGGTGCAGGCAATATAATGGTTTGAAGCTGTTTCACCTGGTGGAACATTGAATCAATGCACAAAATAGAAGGGATTATGAACAAAGAGCAATATCTAAATATATTGAAGAACCATCTTCCCGAGTTTATTGATCGCTGTGCTTACAACGAAGATGCTTTAGCTGGATGGAGACCCGAAGCATACAGCAAAAGTCGTACAGAAATAGAAAGTGGACCAAAGATTTCTGTTGACGCAGTGTCCGGCTCAAAGCCCTGACCTTAGTCCAATAGAAAATATGTGGTCAATAGTCAAAAGACGATTGGCACAATATCAATCAGCTCCATCAAGCCTCGCAAATTTATGGGAAAGGGTGCTTGAGAAAAGGCGCCGTATACCCAAAGAAATCTTGGAATACCTTTGAAAAGTATGCCAAACCGTATGGAAAGAGTTATTAACAAGAAAGGAAAGCTAACTTCGGGCGGAGCCGAAGTTGATATACGCTTGCAGAATGTTATGTACATTATTTTCTCCAAAATTATTTATATGATGCATTCTTAATACTCAAAAAAAATCCCAACTTCCTAACTTTAAAAACACCAAAGTTATGGCATTTCCAATCGTTCAGTTATATGGCAGCTATAGGATATAGTCGGCCGATCCTTATGAAATTTAAAAGGTCGTATTGATTGGCCAAAAATAAAACCCATAGAAAATCCCAACTTCCTAACTTAACAAACACCAAAGTTATGGCATTTTCGATAAATCAGTTATATGGCAGCTATAGCTATAAGGCCGATCCTTATGAAAATTGATAGGTCGGATTGACTAACCAAATACAAAACCCATAGAAAATCCCAGCTTCCTAACTTTACAAACATCAAAGTTATGGCATTTCCGATCAATCAGGTATATGGTTTTATAATTTTGGTCAAAAGTATGCAACGCAGTGTAGGAGACATCTCCGACCCTATAAAGTATATATATTCTTGATCAGGATTAATTCGATATCTTTAAAACTGAGAGACTGGTTTGCGTAGAAACAGACGGTCATGCTTATATCAACTCAGGACGCGATCCTGATCAAGAATATATATACTTTATAGGGTCGGAGATGTCTCCTTCACTACATTACACACTTTTGACTAAAATTATAATACCCTCTGCAAGGGTATAAAATTTGATTTCTGCTGTCGAAGTGCAAAATATTATTGGCTGCACTTCTACAATGGTTAGAAATGATATAAAATATGAGCCAGCAAATGAAACGCGTGGTCGACCTAAGATATTGGACAAAAGGTCAGTGGATCGCTTAACAAGAAAGTCAAGAATCGAACCTTTCGCTTCTGCTGCATCCCTAAAAAAACTTGTAACTTAAATGTAAGTTTGGAAACAATAAGAAGACGAATAGAGATAATAACCTCATTTCAAAAAGTCCAAGAAAAGTGCCGTCACTTACAAAAGGGAAGCGAATTGGCATTTCAAAATAACGAATTGTTTGAAACTTTCAAAAAAATTGTCTTAAGATTGTAGATAGTGTGTAAGTCGGAATGACCCGCATCGAGCGACTATAGCATATAAATCCAATAGAAACAGTGGGGAAAAAAATTAAAATGAGAATAACTTTGTTGTTTTTTAAATTTTGTTTTGGTTCGTTGGGATTTGGTAATATTTAAATACAATGGAATTACGATTTTAATTAAATTAAAATCTGATATCTATATCATAAAGCTTTCATGGAAAAATGAAAAAATTAAAAATAAATTAAAAAAAAATTTTTTTTGCTGGTTTTCTATTTATTAAAATATAAGAATATCATATACAACAATAAGTTTGCTTCCTTTCTTGTTATATTTCTAAAATCAATACATAAATAAATAATAATAATAATAATAGCGTTGTCGCTATTAAAGGCTCATGTTAACTTAAAAATATTACAAAATCTGGTTTTTTTAATAAATTTTGAACGGATAATTTTAAGTGGGATGTCACTCGACGCGTATTTTTGAGAAGAACACGACTAGGATAAAACCCTTAAATATTTTGCATACCCGACCCTGAAAAGCTAAAATTTTCGCTTCTACCACTGTTTATCCAATTCATCGCCAATTAATTTTCTTAAAGTCTTGGTATGCACACAATTTTCTTTTTGCGATACTTTTTGATTGCTAGTTTTGATTGAACCATCTCAACTAATTTTCGATTCTGCTTCTCGACCGCATTGTCACTACGTTTCTTTCTTGTAATGTATCTCTCGATTAGCGGATTAAATATTTTACTTTGTGAAAATTATTGCCTACTCCCATTGCGCAAAGGCTAACATTTTGCTGTAAAAAAAAAGCGTTCCAATTTTAGGATTTAGTTAAAAATACATAATCCATTGGTGTTTACCATTACTAATGCACAAACAAACTAAAAACCATCACACTGCCATCCTAAAAATTACACATGTCAATTTTGAATTTTGGCTCAAATGAGCTGCAATGTTGAGTCTTGATGCGTTTTATAATTCATATATTTTTTTTAAGAAAAAAAAAACAACCCCATATTTAAGTTACATTTAAACAACGAGGTTGCCCCGCCAGAAGCTACCATACAGGCGCAAACCATAACATGACCCCAGCCATGCTTGACTGTAGCTTATAGGTTTTTATACCCCTGCAGAGGGTGTTATAATTTTAGTCAAAAGTTTGCAACGCAGTGAAGGAGACATTTCCGATCTTGTTGTTTCTAGTTCTGTATTAGGGACAAGGGAGGATATTCTTCTTCCGATTTCGTTTTGGGATCACGTGTTATTTGCAGATGAGTCAAAATGTAACCTTTTTGGTTCAATATGTTTGGCGGCGACACAATTCAGAGCTCGAAAACAAACTCCTAAAGCTACAGTCAAGCATGGCTGGGGTCATGTTATGGTTTGGGCCAATATGGTAGCTTTTGGCGGGGCAACCTCGTTTTTATTGGCGGGATCATGGTTTTTAAAGGAAAACGTGCTGCAAACTGGTGAAAAACTGGGCATACGCGATCAATTTCGGTATTACCAAGATACTGACCCCAAGAACTCCGATGGAATTGTCAAGACTTGGCTAATACGAAACTGCCCCCACGTAATCAGTACGCCAGCACAATCACCGGATCTTAATCTTATCGAAAATCTGTGGGAAATTTCGGAGCAGTCTATTCGGAAGAGAAAGATTTCCAATAAAAATTACTTAAAAAGTGCCTTAACGGGAAAATACAATCAAATTACCGTAGAAACAATCAAAAAGTCGGTCGAATCAATGGGAACCAGATTAAAAGCAGAAGGGGGCGCAACAAAATATTAAATTTAAGAAATTAAATTGTTATTACATTTTTAGCCCCTTCTCCGAAATAAGCTTTGGAAAATAGCCCATTTTTTGTTATATTGGAATTATTGGTTTCCCTTAATATTTAAGAGAATGGTTTTTCGTTCCTTTAATATAATAAGTGTTTCTCTAAAATAATGCACTTAAATTTTTGGAATATCCTTGCTGGTTAAGAAGCAGTGTCGATTTGAAATTTCAGTTTATTATTGTACGAAATAAGCTTTGAGCGACTGTATATATTAAAATTTAAGGTTTTTATATATGGTGTAAGTAATTATATATATAAAACTAAATGTCTACATTGCTTACAAACGAACAAACGGATTACAGCGTTGCGTTCTTATTAAAAATACATGCACAATACATATTTTATATTACTGAGCTGCAAACTTCTTATTTTTTGGTAGTTTACAAATATACAACCAGATATCTATTTAACCATTGGAGTGGATATTATAACAATGATTCAGAAAAGTGGTTAACATTAAAGATTGAATTCTACTCAAATAAGCAACTTGATTTTAAAAGCAATGTGGATAAAAATGTCCAAATCTTTTTTAGTTGCTTATGTGTGTACATACATATGTATGCATAGTCCCAAATAAGATAAGTTTTTAATTGTTTATATAGTCAATATTTGGTATCAGCAAAAAGAGCATATTATTTAGCAATTAACGATATATTTCTTTATTTCCGTATTTGAAAACGCCTACTAACGAAATGCACAGTTGTTACATGTAGAAATTGAAAATTTCATTTTTCTTAAGCACTTTGTTTATATTCAAAGATAATTAAATAAAAATGTATATACAAGAAATTACCTATTAACCTCCATGTCTTGCAAATATATCGGTTTTTAAGATGTTTTATATATGTATATCCATAATGCACAAAAAAATATGCATGCACACATGCACAAAACTAGTTATTGGCTTTTTCACTTCAGATTGAACAGAATACTTATATGTATACATTCAGATGTGTACACATAAGCAACAAAGTTATGTATACCTGGGGTACACGACTGGAATCAATAGCAGTTTGAATAACCAATGAAAGTTATTATATTTCATAATATTCCATTTTCGCTTTTAACACAATATTTAATATCAATCACAAAAACAATTTAGTTTATTATGACGTCTCGACTTTTCACTATATGCAACACATCTACAAAATGGCGGATATAAAATCGATCAATAATCGGTAACACCGATATATACATTTCTTCATGCTCTCAAAACGTTCTTAATACTTATAATTCACAGAGCACATCTAGTTGCTTGCATTGGGACAGATGTATAACTTAAAATCCCACTGAGCACCTTTAAACAGAGCAGTGAGCAGAGTTTAAAATTGTAAGCCTAGTATCCAGAGAGCGAGAGGCAAACAGCTGGCGTTCACTTTACGTCGGCCCTTTTTTAACCTAGCACCACAGATCGACGAAAAAAATACCAGAAAATTGCATATCGTTGCCTGTCTGCGGAAATGAACTTTGGGTGAACCCTAGCGAAAAGATTAAAAAATTTAATCTTTTGGCGTGCGCTTCCCACTGAACATTATCAGAAATGGAGGGAAAAACTAAAAAAACTCGCAAAAGTCGATTGCAGGAGTTTACAATTGAGGACAAAATAACATTAATACTATCTGGGGTGCCTCTTGTCAGAGCAAAATGTTTTTTAGGTCCAAAATGTACGAAAAAACACAATAAAAGTGCAGATATGCACTTTAAATTAGCAAATAATTATCAGTAAATTAAAAAACAACTGTTAAATTTAAATTGTATTGTTTTTAAATTTCTTTGTACAGCGGCAGATTTGTCTTGTATTTGATAATATCTTTTAAAGGCTCTTTCCCGCAAATACGATATTTGAATTCTAACTGCTTGTCAACAAATCCAGCTGATTATGATTATGATACCGTAGCACGCTTAAATCTGATGAACTCTCGAAATTCTGGTCACACTGGAAAGTTTTTACGCTAGCATACTCGTTTGTCGATCTGAATACTAGGCTTTAGGCATATCAAACTGCTTTCAGCATACCTTTTCCAGCTACTAGTTAAACGCCATGTCATAAATAACGCTTTACAAAGTTTAAATAATGGTTTAAAATGGTTTACTTTTACAAGTTAAGGATTGCATGGTAAATGATCTGTGAATTTGAATATAACGTGAGATTAATTTTTAAAACGCAGAATGGCCGTTTACATATAGAAAACTCTTATAATTGCGTTTGGATGAAGTAAGACAGCTGCTTATTATTTTGATATTTAAATGACCTAGCAACATCAGGGAAAACTGGGGTAGAGCTCGCTTGAATAAAATACAATAAAAAAACATTTAGCGTGGCGGAGGGATATTCCGAATATTAAATGTTAATCGACAAATTTGGTCATATTGACACAAAAAGCGTTTAGTAGGACACACTTTATTAGGGTGTGGTAAATCCAAATATTTGACATTCTCTAGCGGAAAAACTTGAATCTTTACAGTGTGACTGCATTTTTGAGAGTTAATCAATATTAGGCGTGCTACGGTCAATCAGCTGGGTTTGTTGACAAGCAGTTAATATTCAATAATCTTATTTGCGGGAGAGTCTTTAAATGATATTCTCAACTACCTTGGCAAGACAAGTTTGCCGCTGAACAAATTAAAAAATAACAATACAATTTCAATTTAACAGTTGATTTATTTTTAATTACTGATAATTATTTGGTAATTTAGGGATCATAGCTGGAGGCGATTTTTCTTGGAGGCGATTTTTCTGAGTTTTCTTTTGTGTTTTTTCGTCCAATTTTGACCTGAGGTGCAAAGGTGGACCACAAGTTCGACCTTGTGGAGATAGCGCTTGAGAAAGGCTGGAGGAGCAGCGAGAACAAGTCATTGAATTGAGCTTGGCTGTCTGCCATCCTTGACATTTATAATAAAAAGAAATATGAAATTATAATAAAGCAAACATTTTTATACTTAATGAACTTGATTTGTTACCATTTAGACAATATTGGGCAATTGCTGTTCATATATTTTCTGCAGGCTGGCAGACATATCAGCCACAGCTGTTCAGATCAGCTGTTATCGGATGGTGGATGTGCTCTGTGGGAATCGGACTAATCACATTAGTCAAGAATGCCAACCGTTTCCGACGGATGGACTCTATGGGGAGAGGGCATTATGCTCAGGCCAACCAAAGTTCATTTCAGCAGACTGGCGACGCTATGCAATTTTCTGGTGGTTATTTTTACTTATAGCGAACTCTAGCGAGAACCCTAGAATAAAAAATGTAATCTTTTGGCGTGCGCTTCTCAGTGAACAATGTCAAAATGGAGGGGAAATATACATAAAAAAAAGTCGATTGCAGGAGTTTACTTGTGAGGACAAAATAAAATTATTACGATCTGTTTAGTTCCGCCCAGAATTGTAGGATTTGTCAAATAAAAAACATTTTATTGGAACCATTAAAAAAAAGGGTTTGAAGTAATAGCCTGGGAAATGGAAAGTAAGTCATAATCTGACATTATTAAATATTTGTTAACGTTGAAATATACAATATCTATGTTTAGATAATAGTTTCATCTATTGCCACAATAAGTACATGCCGCCATGCCGACAACCAATTTCACGCTTGCGTCCTTTGAACACATTTTAATTTAATTAAAATTTTTTGTTTCCTGTTTATCAACAAAACCAGCTGATTGACAGTAAGACCGTGGTACGCTCCGTTCGGATGAACTATCGAAATTTTGGTCACACTGGAGTACTACGCTTATGATAAAAATAAAACCTGCTGAAAGAAGAAAGTAAAAAGTGCTTCCTATAATAAGAAAATAAATGTATCTAAAAAGTACACTTAAATAACATATTTGAAGTTTCGTTCAAAATTAACTAAAAAACAATGGTATTGTTTGCTTTTTGAAAACTATTTGAATATGTTTGCGACTTACGTGAAGAGAACCATGGAAACCAAACTATTAATATTCTTACACCTCGACTGCACGACTAATAAATAAAATTTGCCCAAATCAAGAAAACACTGAGTCGTAGCTAAAAAGTTAAAAGTATTGGAAGATAATAAAACAAAACCGGTAATTTATGTGTTTGGTAAAAGCAGGTGTTTGTTGTTTTTTAATCAATATATCCAAAATTGAGGGAACTCTGCTGAAACTCCACATAACGAAAAAGTGGAACGGCCTCCCCACATCTTTTTACTACCACGCCACTGGTTCGCAGATAAAAAGAAGTTCGGCTACTAATTTTAATTGTCTCTCGCCAAGATTTTAGTGGTGTAATGGCCAAATATTGGCAAGGAAACGAGCGGTGCATTTTATTGATGATATGTTTAGTTTTCTAACGAGCCATCTATCGATATTTTTTTGATTTTGAAGCGGAGGGTAAATAATTGTTTATTACCCGTCAGCCAAATTTTTAATACTTTAATTAAGCCTGTTATTAGAGAGACCATTGGACCAAAAATGTCGCAAATTTTCGATTATTCCCTAAGAAATTCACCAAAGTTCCACTTTTGGTCATCTCTAGTTTTCCATGGCTAGCTGGCTAGCCCATAGAAACAGGTATAAGATTTTGCCTTAGGGTTGTTGGATTTTGAAAAAATATCGTATTGATGATATTTGCTGTTTAAAAAATATCACCAAATGATATTAAAAAATATCGTAAAAAAAATATTGATTTATCGAGTATTTTTGATATTTTTTAATGTTCAGTTAAATTCTAGGAAAGGTTTCCTGTTGCTGTAAATTTGGTTATTTTATAGGCCTAAGAATATGTATAATAAAAACAAGAAAGGAAAGCTAACTTCGGGCGGAGCCGAAGTTGATATACCCTTGCAGAATATTCTGTAAATTATATTCTCCAAAATTATTCATATGATGCATTCTAAATACTCATAAAAAATACCAACTTCCTAATTTAACAAACACCAAAGTTATGGCTCCCGCTCTGTCGCTCTGCTTGATCTCTCAGTAAAAAGTTCTTGAGCGCTTTCGTTATTTTTGTCCGCTATAGTGCACAGTGGTCCGCGGTCAGTGAAAATGGCTTTCTGTTCGTTAAAAAATTGCAAGAAAGTTATCTCGGCTGGACAGCAAAGTATTCCCTGCCATACATGTGATAAAATTTATCACGCAAAGTGTCTTGGCTATTCTGGCCTGGTTCGTGATGCCATCGATAAGAGGAGTGGCCTACGCTACTACTGCGATAAATGCATTGTATACGAGAACCAGGCAATAACTATTAGGCGGCTCACAAAAAGCAGTGTTACGGAATTAATCCGGAACTGCCGTAAAAATACGGACCTGCTCGTGGCGCTTGAATCTCAGCTCACTAGCCGCATGCTAGCTGAGCCCGATTCCCCAAAGCGCAAAAAAGTCGCGGTCGGTGGGCATTCTATGGCAGGTGCTGTGCAACCTGCTGCCCGCGATTCGACTCCAGCTCAGCTGCCAATCTTAGGCGCCACTCAAATGGTACTAAGATCGGGGGCAAAAAGTGATTCGGTATCCGAAGTTGCTGGAATCGATGTGGCTCCGCTAGGTACTTCCGCTCTGTCCGATCAAAATAAAGTAGTGGCCCCAACACCTCATGTAGACTTAACGTCCGGATTACCGGCCGATACTGGTAGTACAGATACAAATTCTGTAGTACCAAAAAGGGTTACATGTGTTGTACCAAAAACGGTTACTTGTGTTCGGGTGCCCCAGCTAAAACATGTATTTGTTTCACGGCTCGCCCCTGACCTCTCATCACTGGATATTACGGCTTATATCCGTAACAAAATCCAAGTTGATGATTTGAAGGTCGAACAATTTAAATTTTCTTATGCTAGGAAAGTATCATCATTTAAGATTGGTATTCCTTGTGCTCTTTTTGCATCTGTGTGTTCCACCAGTTTCTGGCCCGAGGGCATATTTGTAAAAGAGTACGAAGCTAAGAGAAAAAAGAATAGTTCAGGGGAAATGGAAAATACCATTAAAGAACCATCCCCAGCGCCCTCCACATCCTCTTCTGTCCCAAAAAACTAGCCTCCTCTTTTCTTCTTTGCTATCAGAATACAAGAGGCTTACTTAGTAAGCTGACTAAATTGTATTCGGATAGTTTTTCTTTCCCATATAATATTATGGTATGTACAGAGACCTGGTTAAGGCCGGATATTCTTAGCTCCGAAATTCTCTCGGGTAAGTACACAATTTATAGGCTTGATCGTCAGTCCAGACGGGGAGGTGGAGTCCTGATTGCTGTTGACTCCACCTTTTCGTCTGAATTACTGACTTTCGAAGAATTTTATGACATCGAATTCCTAGGTATAAAATTATCGTTTCCCGGTAGTTTTGTATATATTACTTGTTCATATATCCCACCATCATCTGAGTTCCCTATTTACGCAAATCACCTTTCCGTTATTCAGTCCATTTCCAAAAAACTGTCAGATCGAGATCAGCTAATAGTATTGGGTGATTTTAATATACCTAGTGCGACATGGTCCCCTGACGAAAACTCTAACATTTTACTTCCTTTAGCGCAGCATGACTTTATTGACGGCTTGCTTGACATTGCGCTATCCCAAGTGAACCATGTTAAGAACTCCTTAGGACGTTTACTGGACTTGTGTTTTGTTTCAAATTCAGAAGGCGTTTGCCTATCAAGAACGTCACCACTTACACAACCGGAAGATCCTTATCATCCAACTCTAGAGCTGACTGTAGATACAAGAACAGAGCTGAATAAAAAATCCGAAAAGTCGGTTAAACGAATCCGCTGCTTTCGTAAGGCAAACTTTCATCTTTTAAATACTTTTATATCCGGCTATGACTGGTCCGAATTTTATTCATGCACTAACGTGGCTAAGGCCCTTAATATCTTTTATAATGCATTGAATTCCTTCTTTTATCTGTGTGTTCCGTTATACTATCCGTCAATTTCAAATAAACCTCCGTGGTTTAATAAAGAGTTGTCCCACCTAAAAAATATTAAGTCCAGACTTTTCAATAAATTTAAAATGTGCGGTTCACAATCTGCCTTCTCTCGGTACCTAAGGGCTCGGTCAAATTTTATCGTGCTTAACGCCCGGTGTTATAAAAGCTATTTGACTCGTTGTAGGGTCCAATTTTCACAAGATCCAAAACAGTTTTATAATTTTGTTAACACTAAGCGTAAATCAGCCTGTTACCCTGCATCACTATCATTTGAAAACTCTACGGCAAATTCTGATCAGGCAATTGCCGATCTATTTGCCCAGTTTTTCCAGACAACATATTCTGTTTCATCCCGTCCAAATCCGTCTTATTCAAATGCCATACCCAAGTCGAACTTGATTTTTTGTCCGAAGTTAAGCGAAAGCTGCCTTCTTTTGGATCTCCATAAAGTTAAGCCTGTCTATTCACCGGGTCCGGACGGAGTTCCAGGCTGCGTGCTGAGGTACTGTGCTGAAACTCTGTGTAGACCTCTGTACAAATTGTTTACCTTGTCTTTAAAAACATCTCATTTCCCTCTTATTTGGAAGGAGTCATTTGTCATTCCCCTTCATAAGAAAGGAAATAAATGCAATACAAGTAATTACAGAGGCATATCCAAATTATCCGCCATCCCAAAGCTTTTCGAAAACACTATTACACCCCATTTGCAACATCTTTGTAGATCGATTATATCTCCATGTCAACATGGATTTATAAGGCGAAGATCTACGACGACAAACCTCTTGGAGCTAACGTCTTTTGTAATAAATGGCTTTAGAAAGAACATGCAGACTGACGTAGTTTACACTGATTTTAGTAAAGGGTTTGATTCAGTAAATCACTCGCTTCTTGTATTAAAGCTAGACTTATTAGGGTTTCCATGTGATCTTCTAACATGGATCTCAAGTTATCTGAGTGGTAGGACTCAACGACTCCTCTTTAAAAACTCGATCTCTGATTTGATCCGAGTTACTTCGGGCGTCCCACAAGGAAGCCACCTTGGCCCACTTCTTTTTACTTTATTTATAAACGATCTCCCTCTAGTCTTGACAAAGTCGCGTGTCCTTATGTACGCAGATGACGTTAAGTTATGCCTGCAATATAACGAAATTTCTAGCATTTCAGACTTACAATCTGACCTAAACGCTTTTCAAACATGGTGTTGTGAAAATCTTTTGGATTTAAATAGCGCTAAGTGCAAAGTAATGACATTTTTTCGGGTGAACCCACAATATGCAACGTATACGCTGGGTGGTTGCGCGTTGTCTAGAATTACGCATGTTGATGACCTTGGCGTCCTCCTTGACCCTAAACTTAAGTTTTGTGACCATATTACTTCTATGGTGAATAAAGCCAGAGGAGTACTTGGATTTATTAAAAGGTGGTCAAAGGAATTCGATGATCCCTATGTTACAAAGACTCTGTTTATTTCACTAGTCCGTCCAATCCTGGAGTACTGTTCTCCAGTATGGAGTCCTCAGTATGGTGTACATATAGACCGGATAGAGTCTGTGCAAAAGAACTTTTTATTATTTGCTCTACGGGGTCTTAACTGGAATGCAAGCCTTATTTTACCATCCTACTCTAGTAGACTTCTCCTAATTAATCTACCATCCTTAGTAAACCGTAGAACGATGCTTGGCACAACTTTTATCTATAAACTTATTCACGGGGATGTGGAGAGTCCCGAGTTACTGGGTCGCATAAGCTTCTCCGTGCCTAATAGAATTACCAGGAACTATATTCCACTTACATTAAATATTTGTAGATCTAACTTTGATATGCATGAACCGTTTAGAGTACTGTGTAACGACTATAATAGACTATACCACATTATTTCTACTACCGACTCTTTGCCAAGCCTAAAATCATTAATTTTATCTTACTTAGCACAAAATTAGTATTAGTCTCGTACGTATTTCTAACTTAGTCTGTCCGCTTCTACATTGTGCTTTTAACTTCTCGCGATCTCGTTTTTACGCCTATTAGGCTCCGCGCGTAACAAGCACTGCTTGGTGTCGTAAGGGCCACTTGTTTGCGCTGATCATAGTGCATCAACGTCCGAAATGGCATCAGTTATATGGCGGCTATAGGATATAGTCGGCAGATCCCGTCCGTTCCGACTTATATACTGCGTGCAAAGGAACGAAGGGTGTGTGTGTCTATTCGATATCTTTAAAACTGAGAGACAAGTTCGCGTAGAAATAGTCGGACAGACGGACATGCTTATATAAACTCAGGAGGCGATTCTGATCAAGAATATATATATTTTATAGGGTCGGAGATGTCTCCTTCACTGCGTTGCACACTTTTGACCAAAATTACCCTCTACAAGGGTATAAAAAGATTAGCTATATGTAATCAATTTCATTTTAAAATATCAGCTTTAGTATAATTGTCTTGGACCGATTTCACCCTATTGTTCCTATGGGAGCTAGGATATAGACGTCCGATTGGCACTAGCTTTTACCCCGATTAAGGTATGGAAAGATTTATGTCAATAGCTTTTACACTGCGCGAAATATCAGCAATTCATACAAGGTAAATCCGATTGTTTCTATGGGAGCTATAGGATATTGACGTTCGATCGGGCGTACACATTATTTAGGATGACAGTGAAAGTTTCAGATCGCTAGCTTTTTATTTTTATTTATTCTTTGTTATATATATATTAAACAGCCTGCTAATTTCAAATCGGAAAGCCAGACAATTTCGATTTTCTGAGTCTATTCCTAAAAATAAAGTTGTTCAGAACAGAAAAACAGCTATCTAGTCAATAAAATTTATGTGGAAATCGAGTATAATCGCTATGAATCGATACATCGGGGATCATATAATGTTGTTGACAACCCTAGCGAAGTATACGTATATACACTTTTTGTATATTGGGCAATTTAAATTTTAGGAAATAATGAAATTATTTTGAAGAAAACATCCGATTATGCACTTTATAAAGACTACTGAAAAATAACCGGTTACATACAATATTTTTTATGGTTCTGAGTTCGGAACGTAATTTGTTGTAAGCCTGAGCCATATTAGGGATAAAAATGGATGCATTTGATGTGTCAGATAAAAACAGGTAACGTAATTTTTTATATCATATATGCTTTATGTGTTTCCAAAATAACTACAATCATTGAATAAATTTTAATTATAAATATGTGCTCTTAATAGATGGTACTTTGGTCCCATGTCCCGACAAGATGCTACAGAAGTCTTGATGAACGAGCGTGAAAGAGGGGTATTTTTAGTTCGCGACAGTAACTCGATAGCAGGGGATTATGTACTTTGTGTACGGTAAGTAAACTATCTAATTATGTCTGCACATTAGGGAGGCAAACAAAAAATTGATATCGTTTAAATGAGAGCAACGAATCAAGACATGGAGAGCCAGAAAAGTATGTTAGGGTTAAATGTAAAACTTAGTCGACTACACCTGGATGTAAATAATTAAATTATAAATCAGAGGCAACGGTAAGCAACGGTGCACAATTTCTCAAAGTATAAGCTGATGAGAGTAGGAATTTTCACACAAATTTGGACCGAACTAATGTACATGTACACTTGTCACAATGTCTCTTTGTTCAGTTAAAAAGATATAAACCGCCTTTAAAGATACCGATAAGTTAAAATTTGTTTTAGTTTTTCATAGATGTCTCCTTATTACTTAAACCTTTTAACAAACTTATTTTCTCAAAAATATTTACCAGTTCAAAAATTGTATTTGTATTGGTTTATTTTGTTTTTTCATTGGCCTCTGTAATATTTTCTTTTTTTCGTATTTAAAACCGTTCAAAATATATTAAGAAGACAATTACCGATTTTTTATTGTGACTAAATTTAAATCACACGATAGAAGTCAAATCCTTGTATCCTTGGATAACTAATGTTAATGGGCGTAAAGTCCTGAAATAAAACAAAAAAATAAGTAAATAATCGTTTTATTCCTTTAGCTATTTCAGGCTATATAATAAATATATACTGGTCTGCTCCTTATGTAATAAGGAGTCAATTAGGAGTTAATTAGTTAGAGTCAGTTTTAATTAGACGAAACATTGGTGTGCATTCCTGAAAACAGAAAATGTTTAAATTATTTTGCGATTAAAAACAATATTTAATTATTTTAAATCTATGCCGCTGTATTCTATTTGTATCTCTCAATTTTTTTCTTAGCTAAAGTAAAAAATAAGTGAATAAAGTTAATTATGCCTGGTGTGTATAGTATTGATTAATCCGATTTCTATAAAATTTAATATGTTCTTTTTAAGAACAGATGGGCGTCCCTTATAAAAGTTAGCCCAAATATTGTGTTGTTCTTTATCTCAAAAATATTAAAGCTACAAAACACAAATGCATAATTTTAATTTATTTAAACCAATTTTAGATTTAATTTAAATAAATTGATCACCGATTTATTTACACCTTTACTTCATTATTGAAAATGTGTCCTTCTTCGCGTTACAAACTTGTATTTGAATTTAAAATACCTTCTGAAAGTGAATAAACAGAAAAATTTTTGAGTAATAAAATTGACCAATTTTTAACTCCCTAAAGAAGAAGTTTACTGGCAAGTGTACAACATAAAAAATAATTACACATAAATCCTATTTCATTTTTATTCAGAGAAGATACAAAAGTTAGCAACTACATCATTAACAAAGTTCAACAACAGGATCACATCGTTTACCGCATTGGGGATCAATCGTTCGATAATCTACCGAAACTATTGACTTTTTATACACTTCATTACTTGGATACAACGCCTCTAAGACGACCGGCCTTTAAAAAGATGGAAAAAGTAATAGGAAAATTCGATTTTGTTGGCAGCGTGAGCATACATTTACAATAATATTTTGTAAGGATGTTAATTTATTTCACTTTTTTAAAGGATCAAGATGACTTGCCATTTCAAAAAGGTGAAGTTCTCACAGTAGTTCGAAAAGACGAAGATCAGTGGTGGACTGCTCGTAATTCATCGGGAAAAATTGGGCAAATACCAGTTCCTTATATTACGGTGCGTAGAATATATATTTTAACCTCCCCGCTTACCACCGTCTGACCATTTTCAATATTATTGAGGGGCAGTATTAGTAAAAAATAAAATCTGATTCGCACGACGTAGCAGGAATACAAAAATATTTTTCTAACAGTTCCTTGAAAGGCTTCATATTTTTTAAACACTTCTAAAATTAGATTTATTTATTTTAAAATAATCATTACACTCAAATTATAAATTTACATTTCAACAAGAAAGGAAAGCTAACTTCGGGCGGAGCCGGAGTTGATATACCCTTGCAGAATATTATGTATATTATATTCTCCAAAATTATTCATATGATGCATTCTTAACACTCATAAAAAATCCCAAATTCCTAACTTTAAAAACACCAAAGCTATGGCATTTCCAACCGTTCAGTTATATGGCAGCTATAGGATATAGTCGGCCGGTCCTTATGAAGTTTGGTAGGTCGGATTGATTGGCTAAAAATAAAACCCATAAAAAATCCCAACTTCCTAACTTCACAAACACCAAAGTTATGGCATTTCCGATCAATCAGTTAAATAGCAGCTATAGGATATAGCCGACCGATCCTTATACAATTTGGTACGTCGGATTGATTGACCAAATATAAAACCCATAGAAAGTCCCAACTTCCTATCTTTAAAAACACCAAAGTTATGGCATTTTCAATCGTTCAGTTATATGGCAGCTATAGGATATAGTCGACCGATCGCGGCCGTTCCGACATATATACATACTGCGTGCAAAGGAAAGAAGGCTGTGTGCAAAATTTCAACTCGATAGCTTTAAAACTGAGAGACTAGTTTGCGTAGAAACAGACAGACGGACATGGCTATATCAACTCAGGAGGTGATCCTGATCAAGAATATATATATACTTTATAGGGTCGGAGATTTCTCCTTCACTGCGTTGCACACTTTTGACCAAAATTATAATACCCTCTGCAAGGGTATAAAAATGTAAATTCACAAAGCTGTAAGCAGCTCTAAGATAAGCCAACAGAAGCTAATACAAGCAGATTTCCTCTCTTTCCTTAGAGATTCAAACTTTTATCACATCTATAAACCTGTAATGCATAATTTTATTATCATCATTTATTATCAAGTGCTAATCGAGTCTATTCTAGACCATGCTGTTTACTATTTTTGCTAACACAGAGATTAAAGATATTTGTCGAAAATTTGCAATATCCGTTAAATCTTTTTTTTTGAGAATAGGCGTAATCTTAGTTGATCTCCATTCTACATTGTAAAAAGGTGATTTCAAATCATTTTTAGATTAATTTACCCATGGAGAGGGTATTATAATTTCAGTCAAAAGTTTGCAACGCTGTAAAAGGAGACATTTTCGACCCTACAAAGTATATATATTCTTGATCTCTCCGTCTGTCCGTCCGTCCGTTCCTACTCAAACTTGTATAGCTATCTACTTGAAACTTTCCCAAAAGTTGTCTTTTTATTGCAGGTAGTATATATGTCGGAACTAACCGGATCGGGCGACTATATCAAATAGAACAATCGGAAAAATATGTATAAAAGTATAACTTTGTTGTTTTAAATTTTTTTGTTCTTTCGGACTTGGTAATATTTAAATACTACGGAATTACGGTTTTAATGAAATTAAAAGCAAAAATTCTTATTTCGATTTAGAACCACTTTTAACTCATCAAGGAAAAAGTGGAGTTTCATTTTCTTTATTTGCACACATTTGCCCTATTTTTGCTGGTAATTTGTCCACTGATAAACTCTAAACAGAAACTGTCTTGATCAAACTCCTTTTTGGAGTGGGTAGATCTTCTACACAGTATAAGTAATGATTGGATGATGATGACTATCACCCAAAAATAAGTTGTTCGCTAATCTGTTTCCAGCACATAGCATTTTCTCATTTGTATTTTTTATGCAATGAATTGTGATTGCTTTTTGTTTTGCATTTGAACTGTTTTACTTTGATTTCGTTCCTGTAGACACTAGCTACACCTCCATGCCCATATTTCTATGTTTGACAATAATTAGATAATTTCCAATAAAATAAGTTATGAGAAAATACTTCAGCTAAAAGAGCTATCACCATTCTTTTATTTTAAATTAGAATAAAATAGTTTATACTAAAAGCAGCACCACCGAACAGGTTTTTTTTATCACACACTTTTTACCAAAGTCTTTATTGTTTTAAAAAAATAATTTTCCCTTTACGAAGCAAAGAAAAACAACAAAAAATACAGCCCTTAATGAAAACTCGTGTTAGCCCAATGTGTTGGGCAAGTTGCAATGGGGACCCGGAGAACTGATTGCAGATGCACCAAAATCCCTCCTCAAGATTATAAAATATCAAAAATAATCTATATATTATACAAAGATATTTTTAATAAGAAAGGAAAGCTGTCTTCGGGCGGAGCCGAAGTTGATATACCCTTGCAGAATATTATGTAAATTATATTCTCCAAAATTATTCATATGATGCATTCTTAATACTCATAAAAAGTCCCAACTTCCTAACTTTAAAAACACCAAAGTTATGACATTTCCAATCGTTCAGTTATATGGCAGCTATAAGATATAGTCGGCCGATCCTTATGAAATTTACAAACACCAATGTTATGGCATTTCCGATCAATCAGTTATATGGCGGCTTTGGGATATAGTCGGCCGATCCTTATGAAATTTGGTAGGTCGGATTGATTGGCCAAATATAAAACCCATAGTAAATCCCAGCTTCCTAACTTTACAAACACCAAAGTTATGGCATTTCCGATCAATCAGTTATATGGCAGCTATAGGATATAGTCGGCCGATCTCGGCCGTTCCGACATATATACTGCGTGCAAAGGAAAGAAGGGTGTGTGTGCAAAGTTTCAATTCGATATCTTTAAAACTGAGAGACTAGTTCGCGTAGAAACAGACAGACGGACAGACAGACGGACATGGCTATATCAACTCAGGAGGTGATCCTGATCAAGAATATATATACTTTATAGGGTCGGAGATGTCTCCTTCACTGCGTTGCACACTTTTGACCAAAATTATAATACCCTCTGCAAGGGTATAAAAATGATTGATTATATTTTTTAAGCATGATACCTGCTATCGGTACTATATTTTAATAATGTTGGACAACCCTAGTCGACTCCCTGCAGGT
This sequence comes from Drosophila prolongata, assembly GCA_036346975.1. Classification (NCBI taxonomy): domain Eukaryota; kingdom Metazoa; phylum Arthropoda; class Insecta; order Diptera; family Drosophilidae; genus Drosophila; species Drosophila prolongata. The sequence goes on along the minus strand of JAYMZC010000261.1, from coordinate 1,020,749 downwards.
GGTACACCAGAAAGTAGGATTACCTCACCTGATCGCTGGCGGTCGCAGATTAGATTTCTACTTTTAGTGTGACCGTCCCGTGACCAGTGCTCTGTCTTATTAAATTTAAATGACTATCTTTTTTATACCCTTGCTGAAGGTATTATAATTTCAGTCAAAAGTTTACATCGCAGTAAAGGAGACATTTCCGACCCTATAAAGAATATATATTCTTGATCAGCATCACCAGGAGAGTCGATCTACCCATGTCCGTCTGTCCGTTTCTACGCAAACTAGTCCCTCAGTTTTAAAGCTATCTGCTTGAAACCTTTCACAAAAGTTGTCTTTCTATTGCAGGTATATAAGTCGGAACGAGCCGGATCGGGCGACTATATCCTATAGCTGCCATATAACTGAACGATCGGAAATGACATAACTTTGGTGTTTTTATACCCGTTACTCGTAGAGTAAAAGGGTATATTGTATTCGTGCAAAAGTATGTAACAGGTAGAAGGAAGCGTTTCTGACCCTATAAAGTATATATATTCTTGTTCAGGATCACTAGCCGAGTCGATCAAGCCATGTCCGTCTGTCTGTACGTCTGTCTGTCTGTCCGTATGAACGCTGAGATCTCGGAAACTATAAAAGCTAGAAGATTGGCATTTTGCATGTAGATTTTAGGAGTTCCTACGCAGCGCAAGTTTGTTTCAAAATGGTGCCACGCCCCCTCTGACGCCCACAAGCCACAAGCAGTGGCCACACTTTTGAAGCTATTATGAAAATTTTAATTGATATGTATTTGTTTCGTCAATACCTATCGATTGGCCTAATAAAAGTTTGCCACGCTCACTCTAACGCCCAAAAACCCATTAAACGCTTAAACCTGGCTAGCGCCTACATTTTCGCCTTTCATGGCCCGTGGTACCACTGTAGCGCCATCTAACGGATGACTTTGGAACAGCTGGCCAAGGTGCTAATTCGAGCGGCGAAAAACATACAAAAAGGCATATTTATATTAAGTTGTTTAGCTGAGTAACGGGTATCTAATAGTCGAGGCACTCGACTATAGCGTTCTCACTTGTTAAAGTTAGGAAGTTGGGATTTTTTATGATTATTAAGAATAAATCATATGAATAATTTTGGAGTATATATTTTACATAGTATTCTGCAAGGGTATATCAACTTCGGCTCCGCCCGAAGTTAGCTTTCCTTTTTTGTTTTATTCTGATATTTGTGCGATGCCATGCCCGTCCGTCCGTCATTCCGTTTCTACGCAAACTAATCCCTCAGTTTTAAAATTATTTGAATAAAACTTTTCGAGAAGTCTTATTTATGTTGCAAGTAGTTTATACAGTGGCTCACAGCTTATTTCGTGCGGACGTAAACTTGAAATTGAAAATCATATAGCTGGCAAACTATACGGAACATGAAAATGATTTAAATGCAGTTGTTTGGTTGTATTTTGGCATTTATTATGGAACTTGATTATTTTTAAACTACATTAACGCTTAAAAGTAAAAAAAAACAGCTTATTTCGTGCAAGGGACTTCATGTTAAATATATTGACATTTAATAGTCTTAATTAATACTTTGTGTGACCTCCCTTCTGTTTAATGACATCCTTTAATCGAGTTTGCATCGAACAAACCAACTTTTTTGTGGTCTCCTGTGGAATCTTGTCCCATTCTTCCTCGCTTTTACCCTGATCAAGATATGCGGAAATAAATAAGACTTGGAAAAATGTATGTCAATAGCTTATACCACTGCGCGAAATATTCTAAAAAACATCAAATTTGGACCGATTTCACCCTATTATTCCTATAGGAGCTATAGGATTTATATGTCTGATCGGCACGCCCTTTTACCCTGATCAAGGAATGCATAAAAAAATAAGATTTGGAAAGATGCAAACTTGATCTGCGTACACATGTTTTAAGACGACTGTGCAAGTTTCAGCTCGCTAGCTTTTAAACTTTAAATTCATCGCTATATCGAGTCCCCTATTGATCCTGATCAAGAATATATGTCGGAAATGGGGGTCGGAATATGTGGGTCGGAATATGGGGGTCGGAATATGGGGGTCGGAATATGGGGTGGAATATGGGGTCGGAATATGAGGTCGGAAACGTCGATTAAATTAATAGATTTGTATTTTTCTTAAAATTTGGTTGATGTGTTGTTGTCAATAATTATTTTGCTGTAATACTCACTTCATCATATAAGGCAACGTTATGCAACTTAATTAGTCTTTCGCTATCTCTATATTGTCCTTTCTTTTTAAGAGTCATTCAAAATTAGTTATATTCAATTTCTTTTTGATTTCCATTTTTGTTTCGGGTTTTAAAAACATAATCAAATCAAAATAATTTGTTTTTTGTTTACTTCCGAATGGCTAATCATTTTTATGACTTATGCACTTATAGTCTAATACACTCCAAGTTTATTTCAAGCAGCTCAACAATACCTTTTGATTTCTAAAACGAAAGATATATATTTTGTTTTCTTGCAACGGGGAAAAAATCAACAGACTTTTTGGTTACAATTGATCCTTAGAACAAAATTTTACTGTTTTTACTGTATCTCATAACTAAAAATTTACAATATTTAACCATTTCATAATTTAAATTTGTAGCCTGGTTCGGATTGCGATTCTTCGGATCAACAAATCGATCAGTCTGGGACCACACTCAAAAGGACAGATTTAAATGTAAGTGCTAAAAAAACATGCAATAAAAATAATGACTTTCTGTAAAATATATTATCAGCGCAAACTTCCTGCATATGCCCGAGTAAAACAGTCTAGGGTTCCCAACGCCTATGATAAGACTGCATTGAAATTGGAAATCGGTGATATTATTAAAGTCACGAAAACTAATATTAATGGACAATGGGAGGGGGAACTAAATGGGAGAAATGGTCACTTCCCATTCACGCACGTTGAATTCGTCGATGATTGTGATTAATGAATCTTATTCTCTATAATTTTAATTTTTAAGTTAAATGTATTAAACCTAAGTTGTGCAAACCAATTGTTAACATAATCAAAAAATTAAATAAACATTAAATGAGTTTAGAAAATAAACGCGAATGAAGGGGGAATGGTATTGTATAGTGTTATACTATGTTACAAATTTTGTATATCTGTCAATTTCAATAATTTAGAATTTGTTTTTCCTAAAAGTTGAAGTGTATGTTACGTAGGAAATATTAGGGCCACATACCCTACACACTTTTCTGTATGCCAAATGGATTGTCGCGGGCCCTATTGTCAAGGTTTTCTGTCAAAAGTTATTTTTTTTTTTACTTCTTGAATTGGTTTTTACAAAGATACGGCTTAGTTTATTTTTACGTTATAATTATTTGAATGAATATATACTTGGGTGTTTAAGTACATCGATTAATGTACTTGTAATGTACTTGAAGTTTAACAAGAAAGGAAAGCTAACTTCGGGTGGAGCTGAAGTTGATATACCCTTGCAGAATACTCTGTAAATTATATTCTCCAAAATTATTCTTATGATGCATTCTTAATACTCATAAAAAATCCCAACTTCCTAACTTTAAAAACAGCAAAGTTATGGCATTTCCAATCGTTCAGTTATATGGCAGCTATAGGATATAAAGGCCGATCCTTATAAAATTTGATAGGTCGGATTGATTGGCCAAATATAAAACCCATAGAAAATCCCAACTTCCTAACTTTACAAACACCAAAGTTATGGCATTTCCGATCAATCATTTATATGGCGGCTATAGGATATAGTCGGCCGATCCTTATGAAATTTGATAGGTCGGAGTTATTTACCAAATATAAAACCCATAGTAAATCCCAGCTTCCTAACTTTACAAACACCAAAGTTATGGCATTTCCGATCAATCAGTTATATGGCAGCTATAGGATATAGTTGGCCGATCCCTGCCGTTCCGACATATATACTGCGTGCAAAGGAAAGAAGGGTGTGTGCAAAGTTTCAATTCGATATCTTTAAAACTGGGAGACTAGTTCGCGTAGAAACAGACAGACGGACTGACGGTCAGACGGACAGACGGACATGGCTATATCAACTCAGGAGGTGATCCTGATCAAGAATATATATACTTTATAGGGTCGGAGATGTCTCCTTCACTGCGTTGCACAGTTTTGACCAAAATTATAATACCCTCTGCAAGTTAGCTGCTACATTAATGGCGACCGTGACAGGACAAGGTATATGGAGAACTTTACGTTCAATTTCGTCATTCGAGCGTCATTTGTTTGCATTAGGATCTGATAACTATTTACGGGCATGTTGTGGAGGCAGTTGTTGCGTATAAGCTGAACAGGCTTTCAGTTCAAGTCGAGTACTCGCACCAAAACGAATGTGGTACGAAAGCAACACGGACACATACACTGGGCTCATCCTAACCTGAAACGCAATGTGGAAACTTTGTTCAAAAACATTTGGCCACAAGTGGAGAAGCTAAACAGCCTTCTAGATCAACGGTGGTACATTCATCGACATCATCACGGACTCATACGATGGGCTCATCCTAAGCATACAATAACATATGTTATAACATATGTTATTGTATCATGATCCTAAGCAGCTCATTCAACGGCAGCGTCCGTGGAGGAAAGCAGCCATCGCAAACCATCTCTAAACTTGGCGTTGCCGAGCTTATCGTAATATAACACATATTCTTTATCGGCAATGGGAATATTACGCATGGGAAAAGACGAAGATGCAGGTTTGGCTGCCGGCGAGGCAAAACTAACACATCTTAGATTACAGAGAAGCACCATCGAACGCCATATAGAAAACATATATAGCAAGGTAAAGCCTAGTATCCAGATCCACAAACGATTACGCTAGCGTAAAACTTTAATCTTTAAAGTGTGACCAAAATTTTGAGAGTTCAACAGATTTAAGCGTGCTACGGTCGTACTGTCAATCAGCTGGGTTTGTTGACAAGCAGTTAAAATTCAAATAAATTAAAATTCAAAGTATTTGCGGGAAAGAGCCTTTAAAAGATATTATCAAATAACTTGACTGTACAAAGAAATTGAAAAACAATACAATGTAAATTTAACAGTTGTTTTTTTTTAATTTACTGATAATTATTTGCTAATTTAAAGTTTATAGCTGCACTTTTATTGTGTTTTCGTACATTCTGGACCAAAAATACATTTTGCTCTGACAAGAGGCACCCCAGATAGTATTAATGTTATTTTGTCCTCACATGTAAACACCTGCAATCGACTTTTGTGAGTTTTTTGAGTTTTTCCCTCCATTTCTTATAATGTTCAGTGAGAAGCGCACGCCAAAAGATTAAATTTTTTAATCTTTTCGCTAGGGTTCACCCAAAGTTCATTTCCGCAGACTGGCAACGCTATGGAATTTTCTGGTATTTTTTTCGTCGATCAGGGGACCGACGTGAAAAAAAGTCCCGACGAAAAGTGAACGCCAGCTGTTTGCCTCTCGCTCTCTCTCATGACTGGCGTACGGTTTCCGTCGATCTGGATACTAGGCTTTAAGAAGAAGGTTTGCAGTTTACGAAATGGTTAAGTTTACGCTCGAAGAAAATTGGGAAAATCTTCTTCCGAAACTGCAAGAAAATTGCGGTCAAAATTTGGAAAAAATAAAGTGCCTTCCAGGCAGTTTGAGGATAGTTTTGGGAAGCGTGTGCGTGAGACTAGATCGTTGATGGATAAAACAACACGTTTAAGTGCTCGTTGGACATTTCGCGCACTTCCCTGCAACGGATTTTAACCAAATTCAGTTGGTTCAGCAGCTTAAGCCGCATGACCATCCAATGCGTTTTCGGTTAGCGGAATGGGCTCAGGAGCGCTTGGTCGAAGATGACCATTTTTTCCGAAAAATCGTGTTTTCTGATGAGGCCCATTTTCACCTCGGTGGTTATGTTAATAAGCAAAACTGTCGCATTTGGGGTTCAGAAAATCCACACGTCGTCTTGGGGAAGCCAATGCATCCACAACGAATGACTGTTTGGTGTGGTATGTGGTCAGGTGGCATCTTTGGGCCGTTTTTCTTTGAAAACGAGGAAGGAGCCGCCGTAAGCGTTAATGGTGTCCGCTATCGCGGCATGTTGGAATACTTTTTCTTTCCCCGAATACATACTGTATAATAAAGGTCCAAAGGCCCTTGCCAAAGACTCTGGTCTTTCTCAAAGTTACGGCTAACCATATTACTGAAGTGAGAACCTTTAAAAACTAGTACTTTGTTTAGGTATGTTTTAACACAGTGCTAACACTTATTTCATAATGGAAATGTTATTTGTAATTTTGTTTATCACCAAATCGCATATATTGAATTATACATATTTATTTTTTTATTTAACGGACTTTAAAACACGTTTTACTTTAATTTAAAATGTTAATAAAAAAGTTACAATAGAACAAAATTTACAATAATTTAACAGTTGAGTTTATTGCTAAAATGTATGTTGAGATACAAAAAGAAATAATTTCGCGACACTTTTTCCACGTGGCATTCCGTTTGTGTACACTGTCATATTGAGTTCCAATTCAATGTCCTGTGGTCCCTCTAGTGATTTCATCAGTAATACATTAACTTGGTTGTTGTTTTTTAAGGTCCTATAAATTAAATTTTTGACTTTATTATTTTAAATGTCTAAAAAGTGAGTTTAAATATATATACGTACTCAAAATTCTTATCAGTAGCTTTCTGAATATTCTTGATTGCTTGTATGCGGACAATTTTGAGATCAAAATCGATGTTATCATACCAAAGTGGACCCCTCAATGTAAAGATGGGTCGACCTTCAGGAGATATCATTAGCTTGGATACGAAGGTTATAAAATTATATGTGTAGGCTGACGGTTTTGTGTAACAATCTTCTCCTTCACAGAAGTTGGTGTTTTGTCGGCACCGGCTGTAAAAAAAGTAAAAATATTATACTTATATTTATAAGAATAAACAAGAAAGAAGCCAAAGTTGATGTAAATTACATTCTCCAAAATTATTCATATGATGCATTCTTAATACTCATAAAAAATCCCAACTTCCTAACATTAAAAACACCAAAGTAATGGCATTTTCAATCGTTCAGTTATATGGCAGCTATAGGATATTGTCGGCCGATCCGGCTCGTTCCGACTTATATACTACCTGCAATAAAAAGATAACTTTTGGAAAAGTTTCAAGCAGATAGCTTTTAACCTGAGGGACTAGTTTGCGTAGAAACTGACAGACGGACGGACAGACGGACATGGCTAGATCGACTCTCCTGGTGATGCTGGAAAAAACTCACAAAAGTCGATTGCAGGAGTTTACATGTGAGGACAAAATAACATTAATACTATCTGGGGTGCCTCTTGTCAGAGCAAAATGTTTTTTAGATCAAAAATGTGTTACGGAACTGCATTTTGTCCTGGGACGGCGCCGGCTAGCTCCGGAATCCCCAGGGCGGAGTATCCCCAATGTCCCTACGGATTCCACAACAAAAAACATCGATGACACGCGTCTCACATCACAAAAAATATCGGTCTTCACTAACAAGCAAAACAAACAAAATGTAAACAATGCAATTAATTGAAGTGACGGGAAATATATGGTGTTTTGGTGGCTATTGGTGACCTAGCCAAACACGCCCGCCCAACCAAGGATGCCCCGGAGAATTCTGCGGAGGCATCACCCATAATCAGTCGGTCGGAGTCACTCCTCGCGACTAGGACAGCTCCATCTCCCCCACAGCGACAACTCACTCGCACATTTCGGTCTTCATATACATTTAATATCCACAGTAAGTACTAAAGTTAACATAACTTGTTCTCCTAGTAATTAATTCATCTTTTCTTAGCCTTTATGACCAAACTTGGCAACCGTCTACAGATTTACGCGGTCAAAGCAGAAGATTACCTTCCTTTGGCAAAGGCTACAGGCGCCGCGGAAATAATGTTCCACCAGACACGTATTGGTGGAACTCGCAGTGAACGAGGCGCACAAAAAAAAGGGGCACACACTATGTATCTCGGGTCACCTAATCCTGAGGAGCTCCTGGGGAAAAGAAGGGACTGGCCAAACGGTAAGTAGTATGCGCTGTAAACAATCCCACCGAAAACTAATAATCGCGACCCTTATTTACAGGCAACAACGAGGACAAATTGAGGTTTTCGGGTCTAAGTCCGGATAAATTTACAGGTCAACAGGTAAGTATATAAATTTAGTAAAGGTGCACATATATTTTAACATTTATAATTTTCAGCCACTTCTAGGCTAGGCACCGGGCTAGATGTGCCCCGGCCGAGTCGAACTCCAACAGAGGCCAGCGGCGATAATGGCCAGGAACACCACGAGGAGCGGTGGTTAAGGAGAAGGCAGTGGCGGTGCCTCTCGACGCGGCGCGAATTGGCAGCCAGTTACTCCAAGGCGACTTAACAGCCAGGAACGGACTCACCGGCGTATTTTAGAAAGTGTTGGTGGCGTCCGAGGATGGCGAGTTATGCTGCCCCAAGTCGTGTCGCTGGGTCGAAAGAAGGTGCGTAGATGATGTATGCCAATATTCCAATTATATCTCCCGATGTAATTTTCCAATTTAATAATTCCAATTTGATTATTTGAATTTAGTCTTCCAATTTAAATATCCCGGGTCCTATGTATTGGGACCCCGGTTGCCCTACGAATAATTATTTATAAATAAAATAAACTATTAAACCTAACACAAATTTCTCTAACACTCACTTTTTTTTATATATTTCGGCACAAACACTACTTTAACATTTTTGTTCCGTCTGCTGGGACAATATGGCTGCGACTATATCAAAATCTGCCTATCATTCCTATCTCGCCATATTCCCTTTGCCTCTCTCGAAATTGGGTCATTGGACATATCAAGGCCATCCTAGCCATACCCAGAGCGAACCGGGCTATTTTAAATAGCTAGATAGCCACGGGCATCAGCAGAAGGGGGCGCCACTCCAGTAGGGGTTGCCACCTTCCTACTTTATCGATAACCCTACCAAAAACGAATACCTCCTTCTTAATTCCTCCAGCCGATTCCAACTTGAAATGCAAAAAATGTACGAAAAAACACAACAAAAGTGCAGCTATGAACTTTACTGATAATTATTTGCTAATTTAAATAGCAACAACTGTTAAATTTAAATTGTATTGTTTTTTAATTTCTTTGTACAGCGGCAGACTTGTCTTGCCAAGGTATTTGATAATATCTTTTAAAGGAAGCCCCGAATTGGCCAACCAGGTAAACATAGAGTGTTCAAAGTTGAAAGTTAATCTGTGGCGTTTGTTAATTGTGTAGATAGTCAGCATTCTAACCAAGAAAGTACAAAATTGCTTGTACTAACAATTATAATTCACACAAAAATTTCGAATTACACATAAGTAAATACAGGGTGGCCCATCTAGCGTTTGCTTTTTGAACTATCGATAATTTTGACTTTGACATTTCGAATGTCATTGTCAATGTGTTAGATATTAAGCCTAGTATCCAGATCGACAAACGATTACGCTAGCGTAAAAACTTTAATCTTTCCAGTGTGACCAAAAGTTTGAGAGTTTATCAGATTTAAGCGTGCTACGGTCGTACTGTCAATCAGCTGGGTTTGTTGACAAGCAGTTAAAATTCAAATATCGTATTTGCGGGAAAGAGCATTTAAAAGATATTATCAAATACCTTGGCAAGACAAGTCTGCCGCTGTACAAAGAAATTAAAAAAAAATGCAATTAAAATTTAACAGTTGTTTTTTTAATTTACTGATAATTATTTGCTAATTTAAAGTTCATAGCTGCACTTTTATTGTGTTTTTTCGTACATTTTGGACCTAAAAAACATTTTGCTCTGACAAGAGGCACCCCAGATAGTATTAATGTTATTTTGTCCTCACATGTAAACACCTGCAATCGACTTTTGTGAGTTTTTTGAGTTTTTCCCTCCATTTCTTATAATGTTCAGTGAGAAGCGCACGCCAAAAGATTAAATTTTTTAATCTTTTCGCTAGGGTTCACCCAAAGTTCATTTCCGCAGACTGGCAGCGCTATGGAATTTTCTGGTATTTTTTCGTCGATCAGGAGATCGACGTGACCAAAAGGCCCGACGAAAAGTGAACGCCAGCTGTTTTCCTCTCGCTCTCTCTCATGACTGGCGTACGGTTTCGATCTGGATACTAGGCTTTAAGTAGAAGGTTTGCGGTTTACGAAATGGTTAAATTTACGCTCGAAGAAAATTGGGAAAATCTTCTTCCGAAACTGCAAGAAAATTGCGGTCAAAATTTGGAAAAAATAAAGTGCCTTCCAGGCAGTTTGAGGATAGTTTTGGGAAGCGTGTGCGTGAGACTAGATCGTTGGACATTTCGCGCACTTCCCTGCAACGGATTTTAACCAAATTCAGTTGGTTCAGCAGCTTAAGCCGCATGACCATCCAATGCGTTTTCGATTAGCGGAATGGGCTCAGGAGCGCTTGGTCGAAGATGACCATTTTTACCGAAAAATCGTGTTTTCTGATGAGGCCCATTTTCATCTCGGTGGTTATGTTAATAAGCAAAACTGTCGCATTTGGGGTTCAGAAAATCCACACGTCGTCTTGGGGAAGCCAATGCATCCACAACGAATGACTGTTTGGTGTGGTATGTGGTCAGGTGGCATCATTGGGCCGTTTTTCTTTGAAAACGAGGAAGGAGCCGCCGTAAGCGTTAATGGTGTCAGCTATCGCGGCATGTTGAAATACTTTTTCTTTCCCCGAATACATACTGTATAATAAAGGTCCAAAGGCCCTTGCCATAGACTCTGGTCTTTCTCAAAGTTACGGCTAACCATATTACTGAAGTGAGAACCTTTAAAAACTAGTACTTTGTTTAGGTATGTTTTAACACAGTGCTAACACTTATTTTATAATGGAAATGTTATTTGTAATTTTGTTTATCACCAAATCGCATATATTGAATTATACATATTTATTTTTTATTTAACGGACTTTAAAACACGTTTTACTTTAATTTAAAATGTTAATAAAAAAGTTACAATAGAACAAAATTTACAATAATTTAACAGTTGAGTTTATTGCTAAAATGTATGTTGAGATACAAAAAGAAATAATTTCGCGACACTTTTTCCACGTGGCATTCCGTTTGTGTACACTGTCATATTGAGTTCCAATTCAATGTCCTGTGGTCCCTCTAGTGATTTCATCAGTAATACATTAACTTGGTTGTTGTTTTTTAAGGTCCTATAAATTAAATTTTTGACTTTATTATTTTAAATGTCTAAAAAGTGAGTTTAAATATATGTACGTACTCAAAATTCTTATCAGTAGCTTTCTGAATATTCTTGGTTGCTTGTATGCGGACAATTTTGAGATCAAAATCGATGTTATCATACCAAAGTGGACCCCTCAATGTAAAGATGGGTCGACCTTCAGGAGATATCATTAGCTTGGATACGAAGGTTATAAAATTATATGTGTAGGCTGACGGTTTTGTGTAACAATCTTCTCCTTCACAGAAGTTGGTGTTTTGTCGGCACCGGCTGTAAAAAAAGTAAAACAAGTGAGAACGCTATAGTCGATTGCCTCGACTATTAGATACCCGTTACTCAACTAAACAACTTAATATAAATATGCCTTCTTGTATGTTTTTCGCCGCTCGAATTAGCACCTTGGCCAGCTGTTCCAAAGTCATCCGTTAGATGGCGCTACAGTGGTACCACGGGCCATGAAAGGCGGAAATGTAGGCGCTAGCCAGGCTTAAGCGTTTAATGGGTTTTTGGGCGTTAGAGTGGGCGTGGCAAACTTTTATTAGGCCAATCGATAGGTATTGACGAAACAAATACATATCAATTAAAATTTTCATAATAGCATCAAAATTGTGGCCACTGCTTGTGGCTTGTGGGCGTCAGAGGGGGCGTGGCACCAATTTGAAACAAACTTGCGCTGCGTAGGAACTCCTAAAATCTACATGCAAAATGCCAATCTTCTAGCTTTTATAGTTTCCGAGATCTCAGCGTTCATACGGACAGATAGACGGACAGACGGACATGGCTAGATCGACTCGGCTAGTGATCCTGAACAAGAATACATATACTTTATAGGGTCGGAAACGCTTCCTTTTACCTGTTACATACTTTTGCACGAATACAATATACCCTTTTACTCTACGAGTAACGGGTATAAATATTATACTTATATTTATAAGAATAAACAAGAAAGGAGCCAAAGTTGATGTACCCTTTCAGAATATTCTGTAAATTACATTCTCCATATGATGCATCATATGATGCATTCTTAATACTCATAAAAAATCCCAACTTCCTAACTTTAAAAATACCAAAGTAATGGCCTTTCCGATCGTTCAGTTATATGTCAGCTATAGGATATTGTCGGCCGATCCGGCTCGTTCCGACTTGTATACTACCTGCAATAAAAAGACAACTTTTGGGAAAGTTTCAAGCAGATAGCTTTTAACCTGAGGGACTAGTTTGCGTAGAAACGGACAGACGGACGGACAGACCGACGGACAGACATTAATTATTTTAAGGTAATTTTATATCGTCGCCTGTATATCCCTGCATTCTCCAACTTCGTCTGTACTTCCGGGCAGTAAGTGCGAAAACTTACCACCCCTACCATAATATGCAGTACTGACAAAATTTAAAATACCAGAAATAACAATTAATGAGAAAACGTGATTGGAGTGATAATATAAAAAATCTCACCGCTTTACTCTCAAACCTGGTCAATATTATAAAGTGACAAATCTTAAGCGTCATTAAAATGCTTATTATGACAAAGATTGATTTTGGCTTATACATTAACGAAAAATTCCTATCATACAACTTAAAAGAGAACGTCTTTGACTTTCAAAGTGAACGGTCGTGTTTTTTTTTCTGCGCTCCGATTTTGTATTTCTGTTTTATTTAATCCCATCGGTGGGTCAAAACAATTTTCATTTTCTTTCAGTAATTTAAACATACATTTAAAATCCGTTCGCTTCGCGAGTGATCTAAATATCGTTGTGCACGCTTGTATTAATACATAATATAATATAATATTAATAATAATAAAAATTGTCTTAATCTCTTAATTCTGTTCTGTGTTTTTCTTTTTTTTGTAACCCCGTCGATTCTCTTTTGTGGGTTTTTCGTCGTAAGTCGTAGTGCTGTTTTTAGTGTTGCTTTTGCATGCACTTGAACTAAATTGCGCTCCCGCTCTCTCGCTCTCATTGTTTTGAAAGTTTTAAGCGTGCTCTTTCTGCGCTCTTGCGGTACTTATAACTGCTCTCTTATAAATTTCAATTCATTTTCTTGGTACAGTGGTTTCAATAGGTAAAATGAATAAGAATAATTTAGTCTGCGTTTGAAAAAATGCAGGCTCGTACTCAGGGCTGACCAGTCTAATATGACTTTCTGGCAATGTGAAAATATGGTGCACACCAAGTGCGCCGGTTTTACTGGCCGGACAAGTGATGACCTTTCAAAGGGGCCCAATTTGCAGTTTTGTTGTGATGCTTGTGTCGAAGTTGCGAACGTGATGAAATCGTTCATGTGCCAAACTAAAGGCGGCCTGATGGGGCTGATTAGCAGTTTCGGAGTTGCTTGAGATAGTTTTCGCCGAGCTGATATTCTCCTCTCTGCGCTGGATTCGCAGTTTAATAGTCGTAAGCTATTAGAAGAGTCCCTTAAGCGCAAAAAGGCCGCTGGTGGTAAGCAGCAAAAGGGAAACACCCCGCAACCGAAATCAAAAGATCAACAGAGCATTCCGGCGGATCAGCAGCTGATTGCAGCAAACTCGACTCGGCTAGTGATCCTGAACAAGAATACATATACTTTATAGGGTCGGAAACGCTTCCTTTTACCTGTTACATACTTTTGCACGAATACAATATACCCTTTTACTCTACGAGTAACGGGTATAAATATTATACTTATATTTATAAGAATAAACAAGAAAGGAGCCAAAGTTGATGTACCCTTTCAGAATATTCTGTAAATTACATTCTCCATATGATGCATCATATGATGCATTCTTAATACTCATAAAAAATCCCAACTTCCTAACTTTAAAAATACCAAAGTAATGGCCTTTCCGATCGTTCAGTTATATGTCAGCTATAGGATATTGTCGGCCGATCCGGCTCGTTCCGACTTGTATACTACCTGCAATAAAAAGACAACTTTTGGGAAAGTTTCAAGCAGATAGCTTTTAACCTGAGGGACTAGTTTGCGTAGAAACGGACAGACGGACGGACAGACCGACGGACAGACATTAATTATTTTAAGGTAATTTTATATCGTCGCCTGTATATCCCTGCATTCTCCAACTTCGTCTGTACTTCCGGGCAGTAAGTGCGAAAACTTACCACCCCTACCCTAATATGCAGTACTGACAAAATTTAAAATACCAGAAATAACAATTAATGAGAAAACGTGATTGGAGTGATAATATAAAAAATCTCACCGCTTTACTCTCAAACCTGGTCAATATTATAAAGTGACAAATCTTAAGCGTCATTAAAATGCTTATTATGACAAAGATTGATTTTGGCTTATACATTAACGAAAAATTCCTATCATACAACTTAAAAGAGAACGTCTTTGACTTTCAAAGTGAACGGTCGTGTCTTTTTTTCTGCGCTCCGATTTTGTATTTCTGTTTTATTTAATCCCATCGGTGGGTCAAAACAATTTTCATTTTCTTTCAGTAATTTAAACATACATTTAAAATCCGTTCGCTTCGCGAGTGATCTAAATATCGTTGTGCACGCTTGTATTAATACATAATATAATATAATATTAATAATAATAAAAATTGTCTTAATCTCTTAATTCTGTTCTGTGTTTTTCTTTTTTTTGTAACCCCGTCGATTCTCTTTTGTGCGTTTTTCGTCGTAAGTCGTAGTGCTGTTTTTAGTGTTGCTTTTGCATGCACTTGAACTAAATTGCGCTCCCGCTCTCTCGCTCTCATTGTTTTGAAAGTTTTAAGCGTGCTCTTTCTGCGCTCTTGCGGTACTTATAACTGCTCTCTTATAAATTTCAATTCATTTTCTTGGTACAGTGGTTTCAATAGGTAAAATGAATAAGAATAATTTAGTCTGCTTTTGAAAAAATGCAGGCTCGTACTCAGGGCTGACCAGTCTAATATGACTTTCTGGCAATGTGAAAATATGGTGCACACCAAGTGCGCCGGTTTTACTGGCCGGACAAGTGATGACCTTTTAAAGGGGCCCAATTTGCAGTTTTGTTGTGATGCTTGTGTCGAAGTTGCGAACGTGATGAAATCGTTCATGTGCCAAACTAAAGGCGGCCTGATGGGGCTGATTAGCAGTTTCGGAGTTGCTTGAGATAGTTTTCGCCGAGCTGATATTCTCCTCTCTGCGCTGGATTCGCAGTTTAATAGTCGTAAGCTATTAGAAGAGTCCCTTAAGCGCAAAAAGGCCGCTGGTGGTAAGCAGCAAAAGGGAAACACCCCGCAACCGAAATCAAAAGATCAACAGAGCATTCCGGCGGATCAGCAGCTGATTGCAGCAAACCCTCAAATGTTGCTAAGATCAGCAGCTAAAAAAGATTTGGTATCCGAACAATCCCTAGCAGAATGCAAGCAACCAGGGACCTCTAAGAACTCCGATTTGTCCGTAGTGGATTCACAATTAGCGGATCCACCTATCTCTCAGAATGTAGCATCACCACCACAAGGGACTACTGAGTCCGGACAACCGGCTTAAGTTGGTTTTGCAGAAACAATGCCTGCTCCACCAAAATCCGTTTCAAAATCCTTTCACGAAAGAAACAAATTTTCGTTTCTCGGCTTTTCCCTGATCAAACATCTTCTGATGTATTGTCTTATATACAAGACAAGACTAAAGCCGATTGTAATGATGTAAAGGTGGAAAAGTTTAAGTTTTCTTATGCTAGAGACATTTCATCTTTCAAGATAACTGTCCCTAACGAGCTTTTTGAAGCCATATGCTCGGGCGACTTTTGGCCGGATAATATGGTTGTAAAAGAGTTCGAGGCTAAGATAAAGAAGAAGGGGCCCGTGGGAGTAAAACTTCCTAGTCGAGTCCAAACCAGTGTACCAATTTCAAAAAACTAACTTCTAACCTCCTTCTTTCCTATTAGAATGCAACAGGCTTGCGTAGCAAACTCACTAAATTGTATTCTGATAGCCTTTCCTTTGCATAATTTAACAGTTATTTTTTTTAATCTACTGATAATTATTTGCTAATTTAAAGTTCATAGCTGCACTTTTATTGTGTTTTTCGTACATTCTTGACCTAAAAAACATTTTGCGCTGACAAGAGGCACCCCAGATAGTATTAATGTTATTTTGTCCTCACATGTAAACTACTGCAATCGACTTTTGCCAGTTTTTTGAGTTTTTCCCTCCATTTCTTATAATGTTCAGTGAGAAGCGCACTCCAAAAGATTAAATTGTTTATTCTTTTCTTCTGGCAACGCTATGAAAATTTCTGGTATTTTTTTCGTCGATCTGAGGACCGAGGTGAAAAAACCCTTGACGAAAAGTGAACGCCAGCTGTTTGCCTCTCGCTCTCTTTCATGACTGGCGGACAGTTTTCGTCGATCTGAATACTAGGCTTTAATGCTCAGTGTTATAATAGTTACTTAAACCGTTGTAAGGTCCAGTTCTCTCACGACCCGAAACAGTTTTATTACTTCGTTAACACCAAGCGTAAATCTTATTCTTATCCTTCCTCGCTATCGTTCGAAAACAGGCAATAGCCGATTTGCGCAATTTTTTCAAACGACTTACTCTACCTTAGATTATTCATCACAGCCTTATTCTTACACCATATCCAAGTCAAACCTCATATTCTGTCCCACTTTAACAGAAAGCTCTTTTTTTGGATCTTCTTCGTATTAACCCTGTTTATTCGCCAGGGCCCGATGGTATTCCAGGGTGCGTGCTTAGGTTTTGCGCTAAGGCTCTGTGAAAACCTCTTCAAAAGTTGTTTACCTTATCTCTTGAAACTTCCCAATTCCGAAATATTTGGAAGGAATCATTTGTTATTCCTCTTTTCAAAAAAGGTAACAAGTTAGAAGCAGCTCCTTTTTAGATTAATCATTTCTCGGTGCAACACGGATTTATTATTAATCACAAACCTTTAAGAGCTCACGACATTTGTGATTAAGGGCTTCAATAGTAGTTTGCAAACAGACTCCTTAGTTATCTAAATGGCAGGTCACAAAGGGACCTTTTTTAAAAATTTAATTTCTAAAATTCTCCGTGTGACTTTTTATGGGGTCAATCCGATATACGCGACTTACACGTTAAGTGGCAGCTCTTTGGATAGAAAAACTCTTGTAAACGATCTCTTGGACCCTAAATTGAATTGAATTTTCTAATCACATTTCGTCCATGGTTAATAAAGCCAGTGGAGTGCTTGGATTTATTAAAAGGTGGTCAAAAAAATTCGATGATCCTTATTTAACAAAAACTTTATTTATTTCGCTGGTCCGTTCTGGAGTATGGGTCTCCCGTCTGGAGTCCACGGAATACATATTGGTCGTATAGAATTCTTCTCTTTGCTTCACGGCGCCTAAACTGGGATGCAAATCTTAACTTACCTTCTTATTCCAGTAGACTTCTGTTGATTAATTTACTCTCCCTAGCCAACCGTAGAACGATGCTTGGTACTGTCTTCATTTATAACCTTAGACATGGTGATATCGACTGCCCCGACTTGGTAAGTCGGCTAAACTTTTCTGTGCCCCTAATATTAAATCATTTTATATCTAACTATGCCTTGCATTAGCCTTTCAGAGTATTATGTTCTTGACTGTCTGCCGCTCCTAAAACGATTAATACTAGCTTCATTGGCACAAAATTAATCTAACTTTTACTTTTTTCTATATTTTCTTATCTCTTGTCTATCTTTTTGCGAATCGTGCCGAACGATACACGGCATCGCCCCTCGGTCGGTTGGGCGGGTAAGTGGGCCGTAAAACTCCGCGCAAAAAAAAAATGCCGGTGCTATTTATCCCCACTAGGACGAGAATAAGCATGAATCGTGCAAAAAAAATTATAGTACAAATCGTAAAAAACAAAATAAGGAAAAACTTGCCCAAGCCACAGCTAGCAATCATATTCGAAAAAAATGTGTTAGACTCATTATTAATTTCAACTTTAAATAGTGTTCATTATGACTTACTTTTTTTGCTCGGGATCATTAGTGTATCCATATGGGCAATTAATGGTAGTACATTTATAGCTTCCTCGGGTGTTTGTGCAAATGTCAGTCTAAAAATAACGAAAATTAAATAAGAATGGAAGTTTACCATGGTAAGTTTATATACCCTTGTAATTTAAAAGTCATATACACATTTATTCGGCTGGAAACTTGCGGCTATAAAAGTTAATTCAATCTAATAGGTTAATGCTCTTTGGGAACATACATTTAGGGCCTTTCAGGCCCTAACATTCCATATTTAAGCCTAGTACTCAGATCGACAAAAACTGTCCGCCAGTCATGAGAGAGAGCGAGAGGCAAACAGCTGGCGTTCATTTTTCGTCAACGTTTTTTTTCACCTCGGTCCTCAGATCGACGAAAAAAATACCAGAAAATTGTATAGCGTTGCCAGTCTGCAGAAATGAACTTTGGATGAACTCTAGAGAAAAGATTAAAAAATTTAATCTTTTGGCGTGCGCTTCTCACTGAACATTATAAGAAATGGAGGGAAAAACTAAAAAAAACTCGGAAAAGTCGATTGCAGGAGTTTACATGGGAGGACAAAATTGCATTAATACCATCTGGGGTGCCTCTTGTCATAGCAAAATGTTTTTTAGGTCAAGAATGTACGAAAAACACAATAAAAGTGCAGCCCTGAACTTTAAATTAGCAAATAATTATCAGTAAATTAAAAAAAAACAACTGTTAAATTTAAATTGTATTGTTTTTTAATTTCTTTGTACAGCGGCAGATTTGTCTTGCCAAGGTATTTGATAATTTCTTTTAAAGGCTCTTTCCCGCAAATACGATATTTGAATTCTTACTGCTTGTCAACAAATCCAGCTGATTGACAGTACGACCGTAGCACGTTTAAATCTGATGAACTCTCGAAATTCTGGTCACACTGGAGATTAAAGTTTTTACGCTAGCATACTCGTTTGTCAATCTGAGTACTAGACTTTACCTAGAAAATTTTGATTATTTTTTTTTAATAATTTTTCTTTTATTTATTAAAAAGTCTCCTTAGGTCTTAAAAATCATTCTGACCATGAACGAGGAAAATTGAAAACTTCTGAAGGAAATCTTATGGCTTGGCGCTATTGTCCTTAAGACATTCATATTCCTTCCGGATTTCAATAAAAATACATCATGGTGGCAAGCCTAGAATGTCTAAGAATGCTAGTATCCTTTCGGGTATTGGCGAAGAATTCGTTCTAAGACCACCACTAACTGTCATCTAAATTGTGTTACCCTCGGAAGAAAAAACATTTTTTAAAAACTTTATTTAAATATGTTAATAACACCATAACCCACTGGATGGCCTGTTCCCAATTGCGCTTCTTTTATTCTTTTCTGGACTGTTCCATGTATTCTTTTTATACCCTTGCAGAGGGTATTATAATTTTGGTAAAAGTGTGCAACGCTGTGAAGGAGACATATCCGACCCTATAAAGTATATATATTCTTGATCAGGATCACCTCCTGAATTGATATAGCCATGTCCGTCTGTCCGTCTGTCCGTCTGTCCGTCTGTCTGTCCGTCTGTCTGTTTCTACGCAAACTAGTTTCTCAGTTTTAAAGATATCGAACTGAAACTTTGCACACACCCTTCTTTCCTTTGCACGCAGTATAAAAGTCGGAACGGCCGTGATCAGCCGACTATATCCTACAGCTGCCATATAACTGAACGATCGGAAATGCCATAACCTTGGTGTTTGTAAAGTCGAAAAGTTGGGATTTTCTATGGGTGTTACTTCTGTCCAATCAATCCGACCTACCCAATTTCATAAGGATCGGCGGACTATATCCTATAGTTGCCATATAACTGAACGATCGGAAATGCCATAACACTTTGGTGTTTGTAAAGTCAGAAAGGTTGTCGTAATACCAATCAGGACTCTCATTTGGCTAAGCACTCGGTCTTTGCTAAGGACCAAGTCACGCGACCACCAGTCAATACAGACGAAGCTGCTAAAGCTGTTATGAATGCCTCTAGGAATGCCAAGGCGACTGCCTTTGATGCCAATAGGTGCCTCTCTGATACTTCTGATGAATTTGATGATTCCAATTTTTCAGACACCTCATCTGTCCCGACTATGACCATTTTTACCCCCAACGCTTTACTCAGGTAAATAACCTAAGGAAAAGACGAAATCTTGACATACTCGGAGGTAGTAATATCAACAAATCATCGCTGCCGAACCCTGTTGGCGACCATAAACGTCCTCAAGCTCCAGCCTCTGGCATGACCATACAATCACATTCTTCAAGTCAAGAAGACTCTACCTACTTAGGAAAGAACAATAGCTTTGCTATTTTGTCTGACGATGATGATGATGGTACAATGACTTCCACTCATAAAGAATCAATCACCACCGAAATTACTGCACAACTTAAAGCTTTGGGACACAACCCTCGGAATGTATTAAACCCCCCCTGGTGAAAATGGGAAGGCGAACCGGGATATATTCTTTGTGGAGCTGGAACCAGCTAAAAATAACAAAAATGTATCTCTTCTTTCTGAGGTCTTTGATCAAATCATGTCTGTAATGACGACCACACTACAAATGTTACAGAGCGTGATTTCTAAGCACGCCAATCTATCAGGGTCAACGCAATGCGATGACTAGTTACGGTATAAATATCGTTATTTGGAACGCCAACTTAGTTGGCAAATCACTCGAGATTGAGCACCTCCTCCAGGAACGCAATATTGACATTTTATTGATCTCAGAGACACATTTTACCAGCCGTACCTTTTTCCACATTAATGGATATGCTGTTCACTCTGCCAACAACCCAGATGATCGACATCGTGGTGGCTGTCATCATCAAATCCTGTTTAGATTATGACATAAGTGCCACAATATCGGAGCCTCACCTGCAAGCAGTTGCCATAAGTTTGGTCACTGGGTTTGACAGAATTTCATTTGGTGCTGTCTACTGTCCACCTGGTCACCGCCTTTCTTGGACGACTGAGGAATATCTGCGTCTTTTTGGCTCTGTAGGTAGCCGCTTTCTCATTGGAGGGGATTGGAATGCGCACCACAGTTTCTGGGGGTGCAGGCGATCATGCCCTCGGGGAAACAGCCTGATGTCAGTTATTGCTGACTCAAATATGCAGATTTTGGCTACTGGCGACCCATTAATTTTCCTTGGATCATTGACCACCTCCCGACGGCCATTGATTTTGCAGTGTACAAAGGCATCCAGTGCAACCACCTTACAATCTCAGAGTACCCGGGACTTTCCTCTGATCATATTCCGCTCCTGATATATTTTTTCGTGGCTGCCTATTCGATCGTCACCAAATCCAGGCTTCTTCCCCGGGGTTCGGATATAAAAAGATTCAGTGCGCAACTTACTGCTCTGACTCAGGAACAAACTTCTCATCTTTCTGAGGTCTTTGTTGAACAGATCCATCAAGCTTCCCCTCCTCCTAGAAGTATACCTATTCCTCCTTAATCTTGGGCTTATTCAAAGCTAAAAATTGCTGCCTTGGCCAGAAAAGGTTATGCACTTCGCCGTGTCTGGATGAGGACGAGGCATACCATCGATATGGCAAGGTGGAAGGCTACTGTGTCAGAGCTAAGGAAAGTCCTCTGTTCGGGCAAGTCAAAATTTTGTATGATACTAACCAGAATCACGGATTTACGCTCTGGAAGTGCACCCGCAACCTTAAAAGACAGCCGCTTCAGAGGTTTTCCCTTAAACGTAGTGATGGGACTTGGGCCCACAGTGATTCCGAGATTGCTGAAGTATTTGCTGATGATGGCAAAGTAGCAAAGGCTCTGCCTAGCTCTGTCATTGCACAGCTCTGTCTCCTCTTTAATGCTTGCCTGGACCTTGGTTATTTTCCATCACCTTGGAAACGAGCATTAGTCACAATGGTGGCAAAAAAAGGAAAAGACCCATGTTGCCCGGAATCTTATAGGCCAGCAAACTTGCTGTCCACTTTCTCCAAGATTTTTGAGCGGATCATGCTTGGTAGACTTCTAGCTATTAACGCCTTTGAAGACGCACTTCCAAACCACCAGTTTGGTTTCCGTAGTCGCCATAGTGCTATCGAGCAAGTGCTTTCGAAGACCACAAATACTGCTCAGCCGTTTTTCTCGACGTTCGACAGGCCTTTGACAGCGTTTGGCACGAAGGACTGTTCTACAAGCTAATGCCGCTTTTGCCTGAAAGACTCTGGAATCTCATTGTATCGTTCTTAGATAAGAGGGAGTTTGCTGCAGATATTCGTGGACACCGTTCTGGACTTCGCCCAATTCGTGCTGGTGCCCCGCAGGGAATCGTCCTTGGTCCGGTCCTGTATACAATTTACACTTCGGATCTTCCAAACCCAGTTGCTCGTGGTACACTCCTGGCCACATATGCAGATGTCACTTTATTTCTTGCAGCTGGTAGCACCACTACGTCTGCCTCCCGACGTGTCCAGACATTCTTGGACGAATTTGAGTGCTGGGCCTCTCGATGGAACATTGCGCTTAATGTTGACAAATATGAATATATGTGAATATATGCAATCGAGAGCTTGGTAAAGTAAGCAGCTGGGCCAAAGACAATGGCCTTGGTCTAAACCCAACAAAATGTAAATGTCTCGTAATATATAAAAATAAAGTAAATATTGCTGACCTGCAGCCATTGATGATAAACAGCATGCCCATTAAATATGTAGAAAATGCTACAAACTTGGGTATCATATTCAATAATAAACTTAGTTGGAATGACCATATAAATAAGGATGTAGGCAAAACGTACGGTTTACTAAGATCTCTCTGTCCGGTTAAAAGTCTGTTACCCATAAATGTTCGTATGTTAATTGCCAAGACCTGTTTAATCCCTACACTTTTTATGGGATAGAAATTTTTTCAAATTGCGATGCAGCCAGCCATCAAAAAATAAAAGTTGTATATAATAATATAGCAAGATTTATATTCAATCTACGTCGATTTGACCATGTTACAAGCTATGCATATAGAATATTTGAACTTAATTTGACCGATTGGATGAAACTAAGAGTTTTATTATATCTGCACAAAATAATTTACACGAGGGAACCAACTTATCTTTTTGAAGCATTAAGATTCACTTCCTCAAGAAGAGCAAATAACCTCATTCAAATAAGACACAGATCTCTACTCTTGAAAGGCAGTTTTTCGTACACGCAATAAGGCTATGGAACCAGCTCCCAAACCCTTTAAATAATATTAGTAGCGCCACGCAGTTTAAGTCAAAACTCACATTACACCTACAAGATACTAGCACAATATAAAAAAAAAAACAAAAAAAAAACAAAAAAAAAACAACAAAGCGACCCTTTTCTTTTCCTTAACCTTTAATGTTTAAGCGTAATTTTAAGAATTCCATTTAAATTTCCAAATAACTATGTCAAATCTGTATTAATAAGTAATTTGTCCTACGTGACTATCGCACTAATTATAAGTTATCAACTTGTAGCGTTAGGAAAGCATTTAAAAATAAATTGAAATTGAATTGAAAAACGCAGCATGCCTCATTTGCTCTCCGCCCTGGCCGTTCGCGTAGCCTTTACATTGATGGGAATAGACTCAAGCACGAAGATAAGGTGACGTACCTTGGAGTTACCTTAGACCATCGCCTTTGTTGGAAGGGACAAATTGATCGAGTTTGTGGATCAGCAAGAACAAAACTTGACAAAATGGACTGGCTCCTTCGTCCAGGCAGCGGCCTATCCCTTGAAGCTAAGGTGCGGCTTTTTAAGGCCATTGTTCTTCCAACTTTAAACTGGGGAATCACTTGCTGGGACACGGCCTGTGATTCGTCACTAAAAAGGGTGCAAACGTGCATTGCAAAGGCTCTCAGGAGGATGCTAGGGGTGAAGTGGCACCATTATGTAGAAATCCTCAAGTCGATACCGGGAACGTTTGCTCACACATGCAAACTGTCTGGCAAGACATCTTGCAACACCACTGGGTCGACGGCGTCTCCGCAGACCACACCTGGCAAACTTATGGATTCTCGGCTGTGACAGACACGGTCGTCTTCTGTAACAACACATCCTGATTAACTTTTGATCGGCTATGACCACACCTGATTTGCCCAAGAATGGAGCACCCGCTCCCGCTTTTTTTGTGATCTTTAGAAATAATTTGTCAATACACGAAAACATGGTCCATCCTCGTGTGGCGCGTTCAACAATCTATAAAAAAAAGGCGAACTGTTCTTTTAACTTGCAGCCGTATGTGTAAGCTTATTGCTTCAATAACACCCGGTATACACAGCTCCATTTCTTCTCAACTTGGAATTGGGTGGTCGATTTGAAGCTGTATTAAATTAGTTTATTTTTATTACGTTTGCAATGTTTTGCATCTGATTGCTACCGAGCACTTACAATTACTTGGGTGCCCAGTGAAGTAATCAAAGACAGAAACACAATATTGAAAAATATGAAAATATTTCTTTTTATCTGTTGAAAAACGTGCTTTAATAATTTACCAGCTCATAATTTCTAATACATGTATCTTTTTTTTCAACAAAGTATTAGATTTTCAAATTATTTTGCGGAAAAAAATGGTATGATACACGTTCTTACTCATTTGTTTATCGTTAGTGCGTAAAGATTAATTATTTAATTAATTAAAACTTTAGATTACGATATGCGATTTGCATCGCGAAACGCAAAACATCGCGTTTATTAATTTTTCGAACGTTTTCGACTGATTTACTAGTTGTTTTTCCGGGGCGTTAAGAAAACACGTCTGCACGCAGCCGAAGTTGATTGACCTGTGAAATCTTGAAGTCTTTTTACTGTTATGCTATTGTCTAATAAACCTAGGGCTAAATTATTTTCATGAATGTGAAGTTTGTCTGTATATTTCTTACTATATTTGTTTAAATCTTCTTTTATTGTTGAAATATTTAGATCTTTATGAATATTTGCATTGGTTACATAACAACAATTTGTCGCAATGTTTTTGATTGTTTTCTAAAGTGGCTGCTGATTTTCGACTTAGCAACCAAGATATTTTCAGTGATTTCAGTTGTTGACATTTCGCTTTTATGTGGGGCTTCCATGTTAATCTGCGGTCGAGGTGCATGCCAAGATACTTCACACAAGTATCTTGTCGAATCGCTGAGCCGTTAAGTGAAAGTTATTTGGACGGACTTCAGGGAGTTGATTTTAATTTTCCAGCGGAGAAACCAGGCTTCAATCAGACTGAGCTCACATTGCAAGAGATGAGATGCTTCATCTCTGGATGAGCTTGTTGCCAGAATGGCTGAATCGTCAGCATATGTTGCAACGGTACAGTTGTTTGTTACTGGCAATACACTCCCTTAAGGAACGCCTGCGTTATTGAGAAGTAGTGTTGACGTATCATTTCTCTGCTGGCAAATAGGATCTCAGTAGTAAATAGTAGGGAGCAGGTAGCCATTTCTTTATCTTATAGAGTAATCCATTGTGCCAAACAGGATCAAACGCTTGCTGAACATCAAGAAATGTAGCAGTACAGTATTTTTTGTTCTCAAGTGCGGATACAATTTCATTGATAACCCTATGATACTGCTCAGTGGTCCCGTGGCCTCTTCTGAATTCAAATTGATATTCAGAAATGATGGCAAGTTCGTCCAAAACTGGCAACATCCTCTTCAGTAGTATTTTTCCAAATACTTTCTAAAATATTGTCAACAGACTAATGAGACGGTAAGATGATAGTTCAGTTTCTGTCTTGTTTGGCTTAAGAATCATAATGATTTCTGCACATTTCCATTGACTTGGGAAGTGGTCTAGTCTGAGAATACCGTTAATTACTAGTGTGAGAAACCGTATGAATTTTGGTGGTAGAGTTTTAAGAGTGATGCCGTCTATCCTATCCGGGCCTGGTGATTTTTTGTTGTTTAAGCATTTAATTACTGTCACGACCTCGTCAAAGTGAATACTTTTAATAGGCAAGCTCATTTGACAGGGTGACCCAAGAAAGTTTTCTTCTTCAGATTCTGTTATAGAATTGTTAATATCATTTGCCTGGAATACAGAGTGCAGGTGTTGTGCAAATCCTTCTTCTTGTTCATTATCGGAACGACCCCAGGTTCCATCGCTTTTGCGGATGATTATGTTTCTTTTTGCTGGTCTCTTTAAATATTTAGTTGCTCTCCACAGGTTATACTCGTTGTTGCAAGAATTAGGGTATAAATTTCTCAGATATGCAGCTAGAGATTTATTTCGTAAATTTGACAGCAGCTTTGTTGTATAACATTTTGTCAGCAGGATAGTGGGTTTCTTGCCAACGTTTTTTCAGGTCTCTTTTTTGTCGAATTTTTTCTGGAAGTTCGGTAGAGAGTTACAATTGGTTTGGTTGTTGTTTTCTGTGGGTGTGATTCGTGTTTATGTAACTCGCTAAGTCTGGATCCCCACCATGGGTGTTTGGCATTGAAGTCGCCTCCAACAATAAACTTTGTTCCCAGTCCTTGAATAAAGTTCTTAAAATCGAGCTCCTTTATTATACTTCACACAAGTATCTTGTCGAATCGCTGAGCCGTTAAGTGAAAGTTATTTGGACGGACTTCAGGGAGTTGATTTTAATTTTCCAGCGGAGAAACCAGGCTTCAATCAGACTGAGCTCACATTGCAAGAGATGAGATGCTTCATCTCTGGATGAGCTTGTTGCCAGAATGGCTGAATCGTCAGCATATGTTGCAACGGTACAGTTGTTTGTTACTGGCAATACACTCCCTTAAGGAACGCCTGCGTTATTGAGAAGTAGTGTTGACGTATCATTTCTCTGCTGGCAAATAGGATCTCAGTAGTAAATAGTAGGGAGCAGGTAGCCATTTCTTTATCTTATAGAGTAATCCATTGTGCCAAACAGGATCAAACGCTTGCTGAACATCAAGAAATGTAGCAGTACAGTATTTTTTGTTCTCAAGTGCGGATACAATTTCATTGATAACCCTATTATACTGCTCAGTGGTCCCGTGGCCTCTTCTGAATTCAAATTGATATTCAGAAATGATGGCAAGTTCGTCCAAAACTGGCAACATCCTCTTCAGTAGTATTTTTCCAAATACTTTCTAAAATATTGTCAACAGACTAATGAGACGGTAAGATGATAGTTCAGTTTCTGTCTTGTTTGGCTTAAGAATCATAATGATTTCTGCACATTTCCATTGACTTGGGAAGTGGTCTAGTCTGAGAATACCGTTAATTACTAGTGTGAGAAACCGTATGAATTTTGGTGGTAGAGTTTTAAGAGTGATGCCGTCTATCCTATCCGGGCCTGGTGATTTTTTGTTGTTTAAGCATTTAATTACTGTCACGACCTCGTCAAAGTGAATACTTTTAATAGGCAAGCTCATTTGACAGGGTGACCCAAGAAAGTTTTCTTCTTCAGATTCTGTTATAGAATTGTTAATATCATTTGCCTGGAATACAGAGTGCAGGTGTTGTGCAAATCCTTCTTCTTGTTCATTATCGGAACGACCCCAGGTTCCATCGCTTTTGCGGATGATTATGTTTCTTTTTGCTGGTCTCTTTAAATATTTAGTTGCTCTCCACAGGTTATACTCGTTGTTGCAAGAATTAGGGTCTAAATTTCTCAGATATGCAGCTAGAGATTTATTTCGTAAATTTGACAGCAGCTTTGTTGTATAACATTTTGTCAGCAGGATAGTGGGTTTCTTGCCAACGTTTTTTCAGGTCTCTTTTTTGTCGAATTTTTTCTCGAAGTTCGGTAGAGAGTTACAATTGGTTTGGTTGTTGTTTTCTGTGGGTGTGATTCGTGTTTATGTAACTCGCTAAGTCTGGATCCCCACCATGGGTGTTTGGCATTGAAGTCGCCTCCAACAATAAACTTTGTTCCCAGTCCTTGAATAAAGTTCTTAAAATCGAGCTCCTTTATGGTAAATCTTGGTGGGAGATATATTACTGTGATTGAGACATCTGCATGGATGCATTTAATTGAGGCAGCCTGTATAGCATTTTCTCTAGTATTGTCCATGATTTTAAATTTCAGACCGTTCTTAACGAGAATTGCTACGCCAGACGAGTGATCAGCTCTTATTGTGTTATATCCAACTACTTTAAAAAATGATTTACTAGTGAAGTGGGTTTCTAAAACAAGCATGACGTCGATTGCATTTGTTTTAAAAAATAAAGATATCTCATTAACATGGTTGGAAAGCCCATTGGCATTCCATATTCCTAAGTTTAGACTTATTTGCATAATTTATTGACCAGTAACATTATCATGTTAAGTAAGTTATTGGTGAGTTCAAATTGTTTTTCTAAAAGATGTTCTATTCTTTCTAGAGAAGTATTTGAATTACTATTTCCTGCAGCAACTTGAGCGTATGATTGGTAATCTTTTGGTTGTTGGGTCGGCTTATCAGGCAGAATAGATGATTGAATCTAATCTAATCTCTAACAGAATCATTTTTATTTTGGTCTTTATTGTGCATCTGTTTGCGAACAGTAGCTAATTGTTTTGATATGAGTTCCTTATAGACTCTACACCCTTTGTAGCTGGCAGCGTGATCTTCATTGCAATTCGCACATTTTGCTGGTTGTTCTTTATCTTTTGGGCATATGTTGCTGGGATGCTTACGAGAGCATTTTAGACACCTATGGGTTTTGGAACAATAGGATTTTGTGTGCCCGAATTCATGACTACGGTGACACTTAACAATGTCTTTTCTTTTCGTTCTTTATGAGGTGGTTCTATTTTAACAATTGCGTTACCAATGTGTTTAACTTCGTATATGTCTTTGTTATTATTGTTGGGCTCAATGTCAAGGAAGAACAGATTTAATGGCTCTTTGGTTCCACGGCTTTTAATGTTATTTATGCTCCTAACAGAATGACCTTTGGACTCCACGTCTTGTTTAATTACATCAATATCCGTTGAGAAGTGCAAATTCTTTATTACGACCCTAAATGCTCTCTCATGCTTAAGCTGGTATGTGTGAAACTTGACAAAATCACTAGCAAGAGTTTTAACGAGGGACCTGTATTCATCAATAGACTTAACCATAACTCTCATTTGACCATCTCGTTGAGATTTATAATGGAAACTTTCTTTTTTAATTTTGGTTTCGAGGTAGGCTAGCATACAACTTATATCACTAACATCCGATAAGAATATAGGTGGCGGCTATATTCATTATGCATCATTACCTTTTTCAATTGGCGTGCGTTCGGCTAAGATAGCGAATTGATTAGAGCTAGTGCTGGGTGCAGTGTCCAGGACAAGTTTTTTCTTTAGCAGAATCGGAGAAACTTGGTTTTGTCTTTTGATTCCCTTTGGCTTAGGTTTAATTCTTTGCCAGCTCCAAACCGATGTGTCGTCTTCGTCGTCGCTCATGTTGACAACAACACTTTTTGGTTGCTGATCAGCAACAACTGTTATGTTTTTGTTTTGCTTTGTTTTCGCAACTCGAGTAACTGTTATTAATAGTTTAAGCGTAGCTTCCACGTAGAATTTAGGCGCGTCTTGACTCGGAGAGTGTTTGATCGCGACTGATCTTAAGCCCTTAAAATTACAAAATAGAATTCCCAGTGAAATACATACCCGGCCAGTACACACTTGATTTATGGAATCAGTTGCACATTCATCGATATCGCGGCAAGTATTCCGGTCAGCAGACAACAAATAACCACGAGGGCAAGAACACTGGTAGGATCCATCAGTGTTAATACAGAATCTTAGATTTGATAATATTGATTATCACATGCTTCAAAACGATTGGTCAGATACCTACCCCATACATAGCTTGTAGTCCTTATGAACTTCACATTCATTTATATCATTACATGTGCGGTTGTCCTGTCCTAGTTCGTATCCGTGTTCACATGCACATCGATATCCGCCCCATGTATTAACACACTTCTGTTGGCAAAGACCCGGAACCACATGGCACTCATCGATATCAAAGCATTGTGTGTTGTTATTATTATCACTTTTTTTTTTAAATCCAGCTTTGCATTCACAATAGTAAGATCCTATGGTATTAAAGCACTGTGCATTTGACGGACAAACACGTTGATTCAGCTCGCATTCGTTGGTGTCCACACATGTACTAACACCAGTGCTTAGACGCTTTATCTCATGACCTATCGGACAGGTGCATACATAGCCACCGTTGCGATTACGGCATATTTGTCTTTCGCCACAGTTGTGCTCACCAGTATCGCACTCATCAATATCTATAAGGTAAAAATTAAACGTCAGAATTTTATAATACGAGTAAAATGTATTGTTTTTTAGTGATTGATAAATTGTGCGTCCTAAAAATCAAAAATGTCAAATTTAAAATTATCGCCGGGACAATAAGCTTGAAAGACTCTTTATCAATGGTTTAGCATCAGAAATAATAAAAATAACAAACATGTACGTGACGTGATCTGGAGTCGAAATAGCTGAAAATCACTCCGAGAAAAACGCCACGCTAGAACAAGATGACAAATTTGTACCACTTTTTGAACACTCATCATTCCTGAGAGGGTCACGGGAAGTCGCAACAAGAATTGGGCTCAAGAACTGAAGAGTACGACTAAGATATGTAAGTGTTATTGAATGCTGATCCAACTGTTCGAAACAAGCTATGCTCCAATCAGGAGAACATTGTATGTCTTATAGATGGTAAACCGGAAGCGAGAGCGGGCAAATACTTGCCCATGTATAGGGCTATTTTCTATTATTTATTCCCGAAATATCCACAAAGCTCAAACGATACGTGGATCGCAAATCATTCAGGAATATTCGGATGGTAGTTTCAGAATGGACATTAATATACTACGACTTAAAAAAATAACATACCAATATTCGAATCAAGAATCACCCTCCCAGGTGTGCCCAGAATTTCGCAACACACAAACATTTCTAACATTTCCAACATATATACAACGCAGAAATCTATTGATGGTGTTGGACACGTTGCAAGAAGACTAACAAGACTATATGAATGCAAGCATGCAAACTGACAGCTCAATTGACAAACGGAAATTGCTAACGTACTTACTGATATCCGTGTTAGTGTTAGGTGTGCCAACCTCAGCATTACCATCATAAGGTTAATAGCAAAATGTCTACATAAACGCCAGTTTTGTGTCAGGCTACCGATTTAGGTTAAATACACCGCTTGAAAATATATATATATTATGGAAATCCCAAAAGGTATCTATCATCTTCACGAGGGAAGACACCGTTTGAGACCATTCGGCTCCAACTCCAGCAAATTTTTAATTAATAAGTTGGCAATAGCTTATCAAATGTTCAACGGTCGGATAAATGCTTGAACGCATCGACTTACATAATTAATTTATTATGTTAGGCACAAAAGTAAACCAGATATAAAATATAACTACATTTACCGCCAAGATAGTCAGGCAGCCAGAACGTCAGTCCGCTAACGTTAGCAATCTGCCGACACCGCAAAGTAATAACTGGCGCAAACCAACGCAAGTACCAATTTAATTTCCCCTTTCAACCTTTTTAACTTAACTTAAGCGCATTTGTACCAACAAAAACTGTTAAGACTGTTTCTTATCTTCGATCGCAATCATCAGAGACAGTCGCCGTGGATCAGATTCACAAACTTCAAACCATAAGTGCTAGTTGCTTCGACCAAATCATACAAAACGATACCAGTGAACCAACGCGTATCGCCGGAAACCTTTTGGACTCCAACGCTAATTGGTTGCCATTTGGGATAAACACATATCAATCGCAAACTTAGCATTACCTTAGGTACGCTAAGAAAGAAAATTATCAGTTTGCTAACATAATTGTTTAAGTGTATGCTATTCTTAAAATTATTTAAAGAGCTTGATTACTTTTGCTTTTGTTTCGATTGCTTGTGCTTGCTAGACAATTCTTTATTTATTTTCTACATTTTTTTAAT